>CM072525.1:52496798-53039298 GCA_036898135.1 Oncomelania hupensis | reverse complement strand
TGGAAGGTCAAGCAAACACAAAAAAGGAAAGTGGGTTTGTTCCCCAAAACCTTGCAAGTTGCTCGCTGCTGCAAAAATCTTGTATCAGCTGGGCAACACATGCAGCGGACACAAAACTAGAACATGTGGTGTTGGCAGACCCAAACCAAAGGTGGCAAGTTGTAAACAAAACAGCTGGGATGGAACTAGGCTGGAACACTACCCTCTACTGCGCATGCATACAAATTCACAGCTTGCATAAACATTCACAGCTTGCTTGTTTCGCCGCTGAACTGTTGATCACACACTAACCTGTGGAGGATTCACTTTATAGCAAAACTACACTTTGAAAAACCTATTTGCTAATGCTATCCTTCCTACTGCTGTCTTCTTCTCAATCCTTGATTCTTTCCAATTTTGAACTCATTTAAAATCACAAAGCAACATTTTCTTCATTTTGTCTTGTGATGAAAATACAGCGAGCGAATCAAAAATTGTGTCACCGCCAGCTGTGAAAGCACAAGTTGACAACACATAATGTTCTACCAGCACAAATAATAACATGCAAATTGATGCACACATTGCTCACTTGTAACAGCAATGCAACATTCCCAAAAGATGAATATGAATGCAAGTTAAGCTCTCATAAGAATTGCAGTGATTTCTTGTTTCACAACTAAACATACTGTCGTATCCTAGTTATATAGGCCTATTTGATATGTGACGTTGTGATAGATCTAATCTAGAGAGTATTTGGTTGCTTGGTTATGTTGCATGGTTACGAAGAATGGACTGTACTCAAATAAAAGATGGCCTAGCTAACGAACACATTAACCAGTGTGTCAGCGTGTTTGTGGTCCTGAGAGAGGTTTATTTCATTTGGCGACGAGGATGGCGTCCTTCGGACGATTACGAGAGTTTGATTTACATGGGGGAGAAGATTGGAGTCAGTATGTGGAAAGATTGGGCCATTATTTTGAAGCCAATGATATTGGCACTGCAGACAAAGGCCATTCTTTTGAGTGCGGTTGGTGGGCCGACTTACAAGCTCATGAGTGATTTGTTGGCACCTTCAAAACCAGGTGAAAAATCGTTTCGGGAGCGCGCAGGTGCTGTACAGAATCATTTGAAGCCAAAACAGTCAGAGATTGTGCAGAGATTCAAGTTCCATACACGTATGCGTCATAGTGACGAATCTGTGGCGACGTATGTAGCCCAATTACGTCATCTGTAGTGCAACTTTGGTGCGTCACTGGATCTAATGTTGCGAGACAGGCTGGTGTGTGGAATCAACAACGATCGTGTACAGAGGCGACTGCTGGCTGAAAGAGAACTGACATTTGACAAGGCGTTGCAGGTGGCCACGGCTATGGAAGAAGCAGAGAAGAATGATGTAGCTATCCAGGGGAGCAGTGGCGCAACTTCAACCGAGGGCTCTGTCAGTGTTCAGAAAGTTGAAAGTAATCCAAAAAGGGCACTTTCTGAAGAGCTTCAGTTCGTGCGAAGATCTGAAATACCGAGAGACGTGGAATGCTGGTTTTGTAAAGGCAAGGGACACTTGCAACGACAATGCCAAAAGTACCGCGAAGAGCGAGAAAGACGTAGACGAGCCAGAAACAACCGCACACGGGAAACACGGGGTGCCGTGAAGAATGTGGAAGATTCGGAAAGTGACGTGGAAGTGTTCACTGTGTTCCGAACATCGAGTAAGGTGAAGCCTTACATTGTAAAGGTTGAGTTGGATGGCGTGCCTGTGGAAATGGAGCTAGATACGGGAGCGTCGCTGACGGTGATGAGTGAGGAGACTCTGAAGTCCGTCAGGAAAGGGGCGTATCTGCCGCTGCAGAAGAGCAACAGAAGGCTCAGGACTTATACAGGTGATGAAATTCCTGTGCTAGGGGAGTGTGAGTTTGCCGTGGTGTACAAAGGCAGGGCGCCAGTGACCCTGCGGATGATCGTGGTACGAGGAGACGGGCCAAGCTTGCTCGGAAGAAATTGGCTGGAAGTGTTGAAGCTGGATTGGTCCGAGACTTTTGCAGTCAAAGAGGTCAGTGCAGATTTGGAGAACATTTTGACTGAGAACCAGGAGGTTTTTGAGGAATTGAGGGGCACAATTCATGGCGTCAAGGCCAACATTTGCGTGGAATCAAACGCACAGCCTCGGTTTTTCAAGCCACGGCCCGTGCCCTATGCGTTACGTGACAAAGTGAGTGAAGAGCTGGATCGCCTGGAGGCTGAAGGGACAATTGAAAAGATTCAGATCTCAGACTGGGCGGCGCCGATTGTAGTCGTGGTGAAACCTGACAAGAGCCTCCGCATATGTGGTGATTACAAGGTCACAGTGAATGCTGCCTCAAAGTTGGATAATTACCCAATTCCAAAAACAGACGACTTGTTGGCTGAGCTTGGTGGGGGAAAATATTTCTCCAAGCTGGATTTGACACAAGCGTATCAACAGCTTGAGCTCGATGATGTTTCCAAAGAGTATACCACGATCAACACACACAAAGGTCTGTATCGCTATAACAGACTGCCTTATGGCGTGTCTTCAGCTCCGGGAATTTTCCAGAGAGTGATGGAAAACTTGCTGTGTGGCATTCCAAAGGTGTACGTTCGCATTGATGACATTCTTGTGGCAGGGCAGACACGAGAAGAACACCTAGAGACATTGCGAACTGTGCTGCAGAGACTGAAAGCAGCTGGAACCAAGCTGAAAAAGAAGAAGTGTGTCTTCTTGGCCACGGAGGTGGTCTATTTGGGACTGAAGATAGACCAAAATGGCATTCAACCGGTACCTGAGAAAGTGGAGGCTATTCAAGAGATGCCTGTTCCCAAAGATGTCAAGCAGCTGCAAGCTTACCTGGGCAGCTGCAAGCTTACCTGGGCATGGTCAACTACTATTCCAGGTTTCTTCCCAACTTGTCCACTGTGCTTGCCTCGCTATACGAGTTGCTGAAGAAGGGGGTGAAGTGGGCATGGGGCGAAAGGCAACAAAGAGCTTGGGAACAGAGTAGAAAGATGTTACAGTCACCACAAGTGCTTGTACATTTTGACTCCAGCAAGGACATAGTGATTTCATGTGATGCCTCCAGCTACGGGGTGGGCTGCGTCCTAGCGCACAAGATGTCGGATGGCAGTGAGAGGCCTGTGGCATTTGCCTCGAGAACCATGAACAATGCCGAGAAGAACTACAGTCAGGTAGAAAAAGAGGCTTTGGCAGTAATCTTTGGAATAAAGAAATTCCACCAGTACCTCTATGGCCACCGATTCGACATCTACACCGATCACAAGCCATTACTTGGATTGTTTGGCAAAAGCAAACAGATACCTACAATTGCTGCAGCAAGAATTCAGCGCTGGGCGCTCACCTTAGCCGCATATGAATACAATATCAGGTACAAAGAAGGCACAAAGCATGGAAATGCTGATGGGTTGAGCCGACTGCCACGTGAGATCACAGTGAGCGTGAAGCCAGAGCATGGAGAAACGGTGCTGCTGATGGAGCAGATAGAGACCATGCCCGTGACGGCGCGCCAGATTCGTCAGTGGACGAGCAGAGATCCCGTGCTGTCACGGGTGAGGGACTATGTGTTGAAGGGCTGGCCAGGAAGCTGTAGAGACAAGAGACAGCAGCCCTAATCACGAGGCAGACGGAGCTGAGCGTGCTCGACGGATGTCTGCTGTGGGGGACACGTGTGGTGGTGCCGCCACAAGGCCGGGAGCGACTTTTGAGGGACTTACATGACACACATCCGGGAATGACGAAGATGAAGGCGCTGGCGCGATCGTACATTTGGTGGCCAAATATGGACAGTGAGATTGAGGCCACAGTGCGACGCTGTCAAGTGTGTCAGACGCAGCGAAACCTGCCCAGTGCTGCGCCTCTGCATCCGTGGGAGTGGCCGAATCGTCCGTGGAGTCGTCTGCATGTGGATTTTGCAGGCCCGTTCCAGGGCAAGATGTTTCTGGTTGTCATTGACGCACACTCCAAGTGAATTGATGCCTATCCAATGAATTCGTCTACATCGGAAGCGACCATCGAGAAGCTGAGGCAGTCATTTGCCGTTCATGAATTGCCAGAGACACTCGTGTCAGACAATGGGACTTGTTTCACGAGTGCGGAGTTTGAGAAATTCATGCTGATGAACGGCATCAAGCACATCAGGTCAGCTCCATACCACCCCGCGACCAATGGGCTGGCGGAGCGGGCAGTACAGACGCTGAAGCAGGGCCTGAGGAAGATGAAGTCCGGCTCCTTGGAGACGCGGGTGTCGCGTTTCCTGTCCTTGTATCGGGTCACGCCGCAAACGACGACGGGACTGTCGCCTGCTGAGCTGCTCCTCAATCGGAAAGTGAGGACACGACTGGATTTAGTACAGCCAAGTGTGGAACGGCAAGTCGTGCAGAAGCAGCAGCAGCAGCAGCAGAAGCTGAATCATGATCACGTTGAGGCCCGTCGCTACGCTGTGGGTGACCATGAGTATGTCAAAAACTTTCTGACAGGCCCAAAGTGGTTGGCAGGAGTCATCACAACAATGACGGGGCCTGTGTCATACATTATTAGGCTGCCCGACGGACGGGAGCTAAAGAGGCACGTGGACCATGTACTGCCGCGTGTCCGAGAACCACCAGAGCCGGGAGAGGACGTGAATGAACCCAGTACCTCCCAGGCTGCGCTTTGCAGTGAACGCCCTTCACTGCAGTTGATCGATCCCCCTGCTGTTCCGCAGGAGCAGGGGTTGCCACAGCCGGCAAGCCAGTTCCAGACGACACCAACGCGACCGCATGAGCTGTCTACCGAGGTTGCTTGCTCGAGAGATTCCGCGCCATCGCCGCAGTCTCCGAGTCTACCCGCAGTGTCCGCGGTGTCATCGCGCTTGCCGTTGCCAATTCAAAGTCCAGCCGCGGCGCCTGTGTTGCCTCAGTGTCAGGGACCAGCGGTTGTGCCTGCGGTGACGCAATGTCCGTCGACCGTACCAGATGGGCGTCCGAGCCGCACACGAAGGCTGCCCGCACGCTTCAAGGACTTTGTGCTCCAGTAGATCTCTAGTGTCCGCAAGTGAAGACTTAGACGGGGGGAAAGGCGTGAAAAAAATGCTGAGAGTCCAGTGACGTTATTTTCGTTATTATTTTTTATAGTTTAGGGTTGTTTGTTATAGTTCCATTTGAAAAAGGCCAGTAGAGCAAAGTCTACGATTCAGGACTATAGACTATAGACGACATCTTAACGGTGGGGATATGTGATAGATCTAATCTAGAGAGTATTTGGTTGCTTGGTTATGTTGCATGGTTACGAAGAAGGGACTGTACTCAAATAAAAGATGGCCTAGCTAACGAACACATTAACCAGTGTGTCAGCGTGTTTGTGGTCATGAGAGAGGTTTACTTCAGACGTCATATCATGACGTGCGTAATACGGATGACGCCATTAAAGAAGAGTCTATGTAGAACCGCCATCAGACAATCAGTGAACGACAAGATCTCTGTTTCATCTAAATAAATCTGCTGTAGCAATAAGCATTCGATGTCTTATTTTGTTAGTTGTATGTGCCTGTGACAATTTGGCGACGAGGGTTCAAGTTCCTACGTGGAGATGGCATCTTCTTTACCTCATTTTGAAGGTTTTTCCGTCCATTCTGATGAAACCACGGTTGGCACAAGATGGACAAGATGGCTCCGACGGTTTGAAAATCTGCTCAGTGCAATCAATGTGACCAGTAGAAGAAGAAAGAAGGCTCTTTTGCTTCACTATGCTGGAGAAGAAGTATTCAGTATATATGAGTCATTCACAGCAGAGCAGAAATGAGAAGATGCAGAATGTGAAGATGAGTATGCTGCATTCGTTCATTCGCTCACTACACATTTCAACCCAAAGAAAAACATTCAGTATGAAATTTACAAGTTCAGGCAAGCGAAACAAAACGCAGATGAAACCATCGATGCTTATCATATAAGGTTACGACTCCTCGCTGATCGATGTGATTTTGCAGATATCGAGAATGAAATCAAGGCACAAATCATTCAGAGCTGTTCGTCATCATCCCTACGCAAAAAAGGCACTTCGTGACGACACTCTTTCTTTGATGCAATTGCTAGGCACTGCTCGTGTTCTAGAATTGTCTGCTCAACAAGCAAGAGAGATGGAAGGTTCAGACACAGTCTCTGCTTCAGCTAACTTTGTAAAGACTCAAGGCGCTCCTCGACCTTTGCAGTCAAACAAAGCTGCTTAACAACGACGACCACATCAAAATGATCATACACATCCAAATCAACCGCAAAAGCAAGCTACTACCTACACGAAACGATGCGGATGGTGTGGAAGAGATCGTCATCAACGAGATAAATGCCCAGCCAAAGATGCAGTCTGTGGTTCATGTTCAAAACGTGGGCATTTTGCCATAGTATGTAGGTCCTCAGGCAATTCCCATAATCGTTATTCACGTTCCCACAACAATACACCAAACTCCATGACTGTTCAGGGCGACGATTGTTCTGACGAAACTGGATATGTGTTTGGTTTAGCAGAGAACAAGAAAACAACACCGTGTGTGGACATAACCATTGCCGGTGATACAGTTACATTCCATATTGATACTGGTGCTGATGAGGAATCGTACAAGAATATATCTGCAGTTCACAGGCTGTATTCCCCCACTACCAAGATCTATGCATATGGTACCAAAAATCCATTGCCACTACTTGGAAAATTTGAGGCTGATGTTTCCTATAAGGAAAACACAACCAAGGCAACATTTTATGCTGTACGATCGAAAAAGAACAAAAGGAGTGGAAATCTGCTGAGTGCAGAAACTTCAGAAAATCTCCGACTTGTGAGTTTTGCATTCACTACGTCAACTCGTTCTACAGCTGAGGTCCTTTGTGAAGACAATCCACAACTGTTTCAAGGTTTAGGAAAACTGACGGTTGTAAAAGTGGTACTGCATGAAGACAAGACAGTCCAGCCCACAGCGCAACCTCATCGCCGAATTCCATTTCATATGAGAAAGAAAGTGGAACAAGAACTGAAAAGACTTGAAGACCTTGACATCATTGAGAAAGTGGAAGGACCGACGCCATAGGTTTCACCAATCGTTGCAACGCCCAAGCCAAAGAATCCAGATGAAATTAGACTTTGTGTAGACATGAGGCTACCGAATAAAGCAATCAAGAGAACAAGACAAATCATGCCAACGATTGATGATATTCTGATGCAGCTGAATCAGTCAACTGTTTTTAGCAAACTGGATCTAAATTCTGGATACCATCAGCTGGAGTTGGATGAGAAATCCAGATATTTGACAACATTTTCAACGCATGTTGGATTGAGAAGATACAAGAGACTAAATTTTGGCGTTACCAGTGCTGCTAAGATTTTCAATAATCACATTGCTGAATTACTGTCAGATATCCCCGATGCACTCAATACGAGTGATGATATCCTTATTCATGGCAAGACGCAAGCAGATCATGATGCAACATTAACGAAAGTGTTCGACCGTCTGAAAGAACGAAACCTGAGCTGTGTTTCTTAGGCCGCGAGCCAAACAAGCATGCTCGTCGCGGGCCAAGCGGTATCAAGAGTGCCTAAGAAACGACCAGCAGAAGCAAGTTTTGTTTTGAAAATGGCGTACATTTCGTAGTGCATTGTGAAGGCGATAGCTTTAGAGGAGGTGTCTTCGGATTCAGGCAGTGACAGTGCACAAACTGTCATTATTATTATTATTAGTAGTAGTAGTAGTAGTAGTAGTAGTAGTAGTAGTAGTAGTAGTAGTGTTATTATTATTATTATTATTATTATTATTATTATTATTATTATTATTATTATTATTATTATTATTATTAATATTATTATTATTATTATTATTATTATTATTATTATTATTATTATTATTATTATTATTATTATTATTATTATCGTCATTATTTTAAATTATTATTTATGCGCCTTATCTAATCTAGACCTAGCTCTAGGCGCTTACTTGAATAAGAACAACTTTAACTATAAAACAGAAAGAAGAAACCTCATGAACTATTAACAGTAAGCTTATAAACAAAAATTAATGACTCTCAAACTAAACACACACACACACGCACGCACCCACACACACATACTCACTCACGAGCATTCACACACGCACTAACTATGATTTTGCAGTGCAGATCTGTTTCATTCATTTGAATAGGTGGAAGGAAAATAATGACAAACTGTCATGTCGCCTGTGCAGATTGTATTTTGCCTGGCAGCTTAGTTATTTGGAGACGCAAACAAAACAACCGTGTCGTGTGGAGCCCGTGCAAAATTTATAGTTATCACATTATTTTGTTGTTGTCAATGAGTGTAAGGTGTATTGATTTGTGTATATGTCTAGCATAATATGACATCTGTAACTAGAGCATGCAAGCGATGTTTACGAATGTTTAAAGCACACATGAACTGCTTTGCAGTTATAGCTCTAAGCAGCGGTTTCCTTAATTTCAACTTGATGAGATGGTTACCAAAAGAAAACAATGAAGCAGCATTTCAATGCCCATAACATTTATTATTGTACACACTTCACACACATGTTAAAAACGACATGCATGTATTGACAAAAGTATACACACCAACACACACATACACACAACTCATAGACATGACTACCACATTCGCTCCTGCCAACAAAATGACGTCCTCGTCATTTTAATCAACGTGAAAACATCAAAGTTTTACACTGAGTTGAAAACGATGCATTCACTAAGTCGGGCAATACATGTACTTGCGGCTTTACATGTGACAATCAAATATAAGTTGCATGACAATTATGATAAACTAATAACTGAGAATAATACAAAATTTAAAATTTAGCAGGCAAAGTACACTATACTAACACACACAATACACCAACACACACAAATACACAGTGCATAAAAATGACTAAAAATAAAATGTTCTGACTGGCACATTTTGTTTGCCACTTGAGACAAATTGTAAAATATAAATAAAGCCTGTTTAGCTCATACAAATGAACAAAATAAGTAGGAACCCTCACCCTGCTACATCCACTACACACCACACCCGAAAGGCGTATCTAATAGCAACATAATTTGCTTTGCTCCAGCCACCACGCATCTGTACTAACTCTATATTAAAACAAACATGATGAGGTCAACCGAAATGAATAAACTTTGTTTGAGGCTTATATTATTATAAAATTCTATATAATAACAGAATAAGAGTAAACTAAATCCGTCCTTTATTTTATGAGAAATAGCCGTTACAGACACATACACACACGCGCACACACACAGACATGCTATGCCTGGAGGGGTGGTAAAGAATTCGCAGCAGTCACGCACATGTCTCCAGACTCGGGAGGTATCTTTTCTTTGGTGGCAGGAGGGTCTTGGATCTTGTAGATTTGGCTCTTCTGCGTGCCAGCCACATCTAAATGCATACCTCCTTCCTTCACCAGCACAACATTGGCCAGCTCACCAGCATAACCCTGAAGGTCCCCCTCTTGTCCTGCCAAAACAACGTGTGATAGTAGGCCTACCTAAAGATCCATGGAATCACTCACCATTGATGCGAGTGCTCTTATGTATGTCAACAACAAAAATAAAATAACATTAATAATGAAATACATAGGCCCATATAGGTTAGATTTTCTCCAAGAAGAAGAAAACGTGGTTTTTTTTACACTTCATTGTCCATTTTTATCGGGAAATTATGGGCCGGCCTCCCCTGCGGAATGCGTAGTCGCAGCCTATGGCGTGCCCAAACCCAACCTATCTAATATGTTCTCAAATGTCGCTGGGGGAGCAAATCGGAGTACCCGGAGAAAACCCCAGAGACGTTGCCCGAGTCGAAAGTAAATAATATTCGGAGAAACATAATGCCCAGGTGCTGGATCGATCCCGCACCTGTCAGGCACCATTTCTTTCTAGCCTGTGGGTTAGGCAAAAACTTAGTCCCGTCTTAGACCACTCGGTCACAACGCTCGCTTTATGTCATTGTAACTCTCACAAGTATTACTTTATTAAATGAGTATGAATCTATTACTAAGAGCTTGTAGCCTACTTGAAGGTTCACATTTAGATCAGCCCGGTAATGGTGCATATTGATTTTGCACCTTTGTGTACAGATCAAATTAAATTTATCATGTTCCTTGTGGTTTTGTTGTTGTTGTTGTTTTTTTAATTTAAAAAAATTGATGGACGGCGTCGTTTTCTCAACAAAATTGTTTGCTGCCTGCCAATCAAAAGAAGAAAATATCAAGCCACAGCGAAAACTGGTACGAAAAGTTCAACTAAGCCAAATTACGGTAACAAAATAAGATCTCTACCTCCTCGTAAACTGGAACAACAACAACAACAAAACGATCGAGCATTCCGAGGAACTTGCATGCTTTCCTGGATAAAATATACCTTCAATTATACAAAACTGCATGCAATATTCAAGAATATACATAAATATAACTTACAGTGCTGAAGGTTTTTTTTCCAAAATGACGCCTCCGTGTCTACATTAATGAAAGACCCGTCGTCAAACTTAGATCCATGCGTAACAGTCGCCATGTTTGTGCTTGAAGTAAGTATGTCGAAGATATGCTTGGCTTTGCTTGCCAAGCCTCTTGTTTTGCTTGCCAAGCCTCTTGTTTTGCTTGTCTCAACTTGATTTGCTTGGCTAAAGAAACGCAGCTCTGACACTCAGGACGCTACTGATAAAACAACACACGAATCTCGTGTTACTGATGACTATGTGAATTTTGTGGCTAACCACGCTGTTCCTAAAGCAATGAGCATGCTGGATATCAGCAAAGCAACAGAAGCTGACTTTACGCTTCAGGCAGTGATGAAAGCTAATTGGCAACAGCCAAACGAATCAAACGTCGACATGTCTTCTTCTTGGGACTGCTGGGCGGCGGCTCAGTTGGTTCTGGTGAGCAGTCAGGCTTCTGCATAGTGGGTTCAGCGTCTTCCGGCTCTGCATCAAGGCTAACTTCGGGCGGCTCGGCCTGGGGATGTACTGGCAAAAGAACTTTCTTGAAGAACGAGGAGTTGCGCGTGATCTTGCGACCTCCTCCATCAGCAGTGATCATGGACCCTTTGCGTGATGTCCCCTGCATGGGGATTGGGGAATAGTGGGAACTGAGCTTGTTTTTTCTGGGCGCTGACGGACGAGAACTGGGTCTCCGATTTGAATATCAGGTTCTGAGGCTCTGCGCTTCAGATCCGCATAGTCCTTCATCTTTTTTTTGTTGACTTCATCCTGAAGTCGGATCTTCTTGTCAAGCTTGGTAGGGGACGGCTTCTTGCTGAGTTCAGGCAGCTTGATTTTCATCTTTCTGCTAAAGAGTGCTTCAGCGGGGCTCACCCCAGTCGTGCTGTGTGGGGTTGCACGATAGTTGCGCAGAAACTGATACAGTTCTTGTTTCCAAGCTTTCTTCTCCACCTGAGACGCTTGGACTGTTTTCTTAATTGTGGACATAAAACGTTCGACACCTCCATTAGCTTGGGGCCATAGCGGTGTGACTTTACGATGTTGGAATCCCAAGTACTCTGCGAACTGGGCGAAGTCGTGGCTATTGAATGGAGGACCATTGTCGGACTTGACGATGTCAGGGACGCCATGTCGGGAAAATATTGCGTCCAGTTTGGGGACTACAGTCTTGGCACTGGTTGATGTGAGAATTTCAACCTCTGGAAACCTGGAGTATGCGTCAATAGCGACAAGGAGGTATTCTCCTGAGGGGAATGGTCCACAAAAATCAATGCTGACTTCAGACCAAGGACGATTTGGGAGGGTAGTCATTTTGAGGGGCTCTGCGGAATGATCTGGGGTTGTCGAGAGACAGGCAAGGCAGGAATGAACCTTCGTCTCGACAAGACGATCAATGTGAGGAAACCACACTTTCTCGCGTACGAGCTGTTTGGTCTTAATCATGCCCTGATGGCCTTCGTGGGCGATGTCATTTGCTCTGTGTTGTAGACTCCTGGGAATGACGATCTGACTGGAACGCATGAGGACGTTGTGTTCGTCACTGAAAGAGAGTTCATCACGGACTGTCTTGAAGATGTTAAACGACGTGATGTCGACGTCGATATCTTGCGGTGTGCCCCAATGTCCAGTCTTGAGAGCTCTAGTAACTGCACCATGCGTGGGGTCAGCTTTAGTCGCTTTTGAGATTTCTTGCAGAGTCATGGCCTTGGGAACTGTGTAACCCAACAGGAAGCTGATATACTCATCTGCTACCCTCGATTCATGACGCGTTTTGTTGTCAGCTTTCTCTGTGGGATGACGACTGAGGTAGTCGTCCGGATTGTCACTTCCAGGTCGATACTTGAGAGTGAAGTCATAGACTTGTAGTCGGAGATTCCATCGTTCAATGCGACATGAGGTTTTTGATGTGGGCTTGTTGTAGATTCCCTCTAGCGGCTTGTGGTCTGACAATACTGTGAAGTGATGACCGAAAAGGTAGAGATGAAAATGTTCACAGGCCCAGACGACCGCAAGGGCCTCTCTCTCTGTCTGTGAGTACCTGGATTCCACATCTGTCAGGGCACGGCTGGCGTAAGAGATAATGTGTGACGTATACTTGTCACGTTGTGTTAGGACAGCTCCGATGCCGCAAGGACTGGCATCCACGAGAACTTCAGTTTCAAGGCTAAGGTTGAAGTAGGACATCGTCTTCACTCCTGTTAGTTCAGTCTTCAGACGGCTGAAAGCGGCTTCTTGGTCTGGACCCCATGTCCATTCTACACTGCTCTTAGTCAGATCTCTCAAAGGTTTTGTGATGTTGGCGTAGTCTGCGATGAAGCGTGAGACGTAATTGGTAAGACTCAGGAAACTCCTGACTCCTTTCACGCTGGTGGGAGCATTCATGTCTTGAATAGCCATCACTTTTTTGGGATCTGGCGAGACACCTGTCTTGCCAAACATGAAGCCGTAAAACTCAATCTGGTCTTTGTTCAATTCACACATGTCTTTGTTCAAAGTGAGGTTCTTCTCCAGCAGTCTGTCAAACACCCGTGTCGCGTCACCCGAGCGGGATCCGCGACGTTCAGCTCAAAGAACGAGTGGAAGGATAGAAACTCAAATAAAAGAACTAACACAAAATGCCAGATGAACAATCACACACTTTTATTCAACAATGTCACACACACTCACAGGATATGGGATACTAAACCACTCTCAACCCCTATCAAGACCCCCAACCCGGTATTTACTAAACAATTACCTCCCTTGTCTAACTGAAACCCCCAGAACTATACACAACAGAGTACCCACAACAGTATGCGCGTACACTGCACAACACAACACTATACAACACACACAGCACACTGGTTAGTCTGAGAGTTCAAATCCGTTTCTGGCTAATGCTAGCTATGGCTGGGACATCTCAATACTGGCGAAGTACTTGAGCATTAGCAGGTGCCCAATAGAGGGCCACACAGCTTTAGAACAGAACTCTACACCTATATTACACAATAGATGGCAGTCACAGTCCCCCACTACAGACCTTTTAACATCCTTGTCCCGACAAGGGCAACAAGACCTTGGGTGGTTCGAAACACTTCGAATAAAGACCCTTCCAGAAGACGTTACGCTAACCTGACACACAGTCACAACGCTACTTCTGTCAAATGTCCGACTGCATGCACAAGCAACCAAAATGACTCTGCTAGCTAAATCGCATACAAGCACACAGGAAAAACTCGAGTCGAGCTCAGTAACCCCATGTCCTAATTCCGCATATGCCCTATCCGCGTTATGCACGTGAAACCACAAATGCTTACATCTTTCATATGCAGTAAAAGAAACTGCTGATATCTATGTACATTGTATATTAGAGATGTGCAACTATGCACAATATATAGCCGTCTCTAGCACGTGTTGAAAACTCGTGTCGTCACAACCCGCTTCAGAACTTGATCATGTTCTGCTTCGCTCTTGCCGTAGATGAGAATGTCATCTGATGTGTTGAGAGAACCAGGAATGTCTGCCAGCAGCTCGGCAATGTGGTTCTGGAAGATCTCTGCTGCCGACGTGAAACCAAAGTTCAGGCGCTTATAACGGCGAAGCCCTACATGTGTTGAAAATGTTGTTATGTTGCGGGACTCTTCATCCAGTTCCAGCTGATGATAGCCAGAGTTGAGGTCAAGCTTGGAGAAGACTGTGGCTTGGTTGAGCTTTGACAAGATGTCGTCCATTGTGGGCATGATATGACGTGTTCTTTTGATAGCTTGATTCGGAAGAGGCATGTCGACAAAAATGCGAATCTCATCTGGTTTCTTTGGTTTCGGAGCGACGACTATTGGAGATACCCAGGGGTTTGGGTCTACCTTTTCGATGATGGCGAGTTTCTCGAGTCGCTTAAGTTCTGTTTCTACCTTCTTCCTCATGTGAAAAGGAATACGACGATGAGGTTGGGCTGTGGGCTGAACTGACAGATCAACATAAAACTTTACCTTGACATCTTTCAGTTTCCCCATGCCTTGGAAGAGTTTAGGTGTATTCTCGACGAGTTGATCAGCTACCGTTGGTGGTGACGTTGATGTCGATGTGGCAAACGTGTAGAAGAGGAGCTCAAGTTCCTGTGCCGTCTTGGCGCTGAGGAGATTACCACATCTGGCTTATGGCGTAGACTGTACAATGAAGAAAGTTGTGGTGACTTCGACCTTCTTGTAGGATACTGTTGTTTCAAACGTGCCTCTGACCTTGAGTGGTGTGCTTGTACCATAGGCGAAGATATTGGTAGACGTTGGCGTAATCTTGAGCGCTCGCGTAATGAGATTCTTAAAAGTTTCGTGGTCGATGATGTTGACTGATGCGCCTGTGTCGATGAAAATCGGAATCGATTTATCGTACATCTGGAGGTTGACTTTTGGTGTCTTGCCTGTGATGGAAGAAGCACTGACAAATGTTGACTGGGTGGATTTTCCTGTGTGTTCACCATGCGAGCGTCATGTGAACTGTTGAAAATTTTTTAGGCCTGGAGCGGCAAACCTTTGCAAAATGGCCCATTTTGGAACATGATTTGCACTGTTTATCACGAGCAGGGCAGTTCCTTCTTGAGTGAGAGTGACCTCCACACAACGCACAAGCGCTGGGCGTGCCTTCGTGTCGGCTTGACCACGATTTTGTTGATGCGGTTGTTTGTTCTGAGAATGAAATCCACCGTGAATGTTGCTTTGACGTCCGCCTCGCTGTGGTGGCTTGTTTCTGTAGACTGCATGGACAACCTCTTCTGCTTCCATCTCTGTGGCCTGTACGTCTGAAATTTCAAGCGACCTTGCTGTCTTGAGAAGATTTTTTAAGTTCATGTCGTCAGGGAGACCTCGATGGCGCAGACGTGTTGAGATACAGCCTTGCAAGATCTGACTCTTAAGTTCACGATCAGTGTCGGTGAAGTTACAGGTTGCAGCAAGGAGTCTAAGTCGTGTGCAGACGTTGTCGATGGTTTCACCAGGCTCTTGTTTCATCTGACGAAATTTGAAGGTTTCAAACTCAACATTCTTTCTTGGTTCGAAGTAGGACGACAGAGATGCTTTGACTTTAGCATATGCAGCGTCAGCGTTACCCTCTTCTTCTCCTTTTTGTGCACCCGAAAATGATTCCAAAATGTCAAAGACTTCCTCCCCAGCATAGTGAAGCAGTATAGCTTTCTTTCTGGCCCCTTCGGTGATATCCATGGCTGTGAGCAGAAATTCAAATCTCTTTAACCATTTTAGTCCATCTTTGGCCTACTGTGTGCTCAGAGGAAGATGAAAAAACCACAAATTTGTCAAACCTTGGAAGAGCTGTAGCCATGCTGAGGGTCGGCGGTGTTCGTGTGTACGGTGTAACAAAGACAGCGTTGCGTATTTCTCACGTAGAGCTGTGTGTTGATCTAGTTTCCCTTTCTTCGTCGCCGGAAATCCTCATCGCCAGTGTAACGTTGATAATGTTAAAATGTTAAATCGTCAGATTTGTTTGTTTTTATTGTCTTCTTCATGAAAATGATAAGACAAAAAAAAAAGAAAAAAAAAAGGGGGTTGATCTTACATAGTTACAAACTGCAGTACATGAATAAAGAAACACATTGGGGCGTTCAGAGGTAATACTTTTGCATCATATAAACTGGCCAATTGAAGAAGATATTAACACTTTTGCCAATTGAATACAAATTTCAAAGCTAATTTCTCCTATTTTTGCTAAATTTCTAGGCAATGTATCGTGCATAGTGTCACATTGATATAATACATGTTTCAAAGAAAAATTTTCTTTGCACACACACACAACGTTTTTACAATATTTGGTTCTCACAGAATTCATATAGATTCGGTAGGCCATGCAAGTAACAGATCTGGGAATTCCGCAATGTTTATCATACTGTTGTTTAAAATGACAACCTTTTTTCACCTCTTGAACTTCAAATTAGAAACTTCTTTGACAGTAATGGTAATGACAAAGGGACCGCGTTTATACGTAAAGCATACGTTTCTCGCAGCTCGATCTGCCCAATCATTATATCGAAAACCACAATGAGAGGGAATCCAACAAAAGTCTACATTTGTCCCATTTACAATTAAATTATTAATTAAGTGTTTAATTTCAATGATAATGTCTTTTCTTTCGTTATAGGAATTGGAATTTAATGCCTGAAGTACGGATTTAGAATCTACAAATATTACAATACTTAATATATTAAATGTTATGATCATGATTTTATTTAAAGCCATTAAAATTGCAAGAAGTTCAGCGGTAAAAATCGATTTTCCCTTACCTAGATAATATGATTCGGAAATTTTTAAATCAGGTATAACAAAAGCAGCGCCTGTATCACCTGTCTTTAAAACAGAACCATCAGTGTATATTTTTAAAGAAGATGAATATTTTTCTGCTAAATAAATATTAACATCAGATATGAGTAAGCTGGTATTTTCATTCTTTTTTTCAGTGGAGTAGTTTATATCATAATTTGCATTTTCAAGCTCCCAAAGAGGGATGGGTGATATCAAGTCTCTTTTATACATAAATTCTAAATTTTTAAAATGTGCCTGAACTAAATCTTTTGTATAAGTTGCAATAGTTTGAAACATTTTAGTATTTTGAGTTCTTTTAGGGAAGTTGACGTCTGATCTTAACTGCAATTCTTCCTGTGTGCTATTAAATACCGCAGATGCTCTGATAATATATTTAGCACACATCATTTTCCTCCATTTTTCTAAAGGAATAACACCTGCCACTTCATACGTTAAACTAGTTTTAGTATGAATGGGAACACCTAACGCTAGTTTTAGAGCTTTGCTATCTAAACTCTGTAATTTATTAAGGTAGCAGACAGGAGCAGAGAAATAAACTTCCTGTCCATACGTTATTTTTGATCTAATGAGAGCACAAGCTAAATGAACTAAAACTTTTGAATCTTGACCCCAAGGTTGTTTAGCAATGATTTTCAACAAGTTATATCTTTTAACGGCTTTGTGTATTAAATAGTCAATATGCTTTTTCCAATGCAACTTACAAGTTTAAAAAAAAACACCCAAAAATTTTACTTCTTTAACATATTTAAGTTCCTCTTTGTCAATAAATATTTTTGGCAGTTGCCTTGGCTCTTGACCATTATTAAATAAGATCATGTTTGTCTTCTCTTTAGATAATTCCATACCATTTAAACTCATATAAAGTATAATATTATTTATTTCATTCTGATAAAGTTTAGTAATGTGTTTTACTTCGAAAATGGACGTTTTCTTTCTCAACGAAACATTCATCCAGACCGCGATGTCATCAGCATACTGAACTAGGAATATTTTTTTACTTACATTTCTAGGTAAATCATGAATTAAAATATTAAATAAAAGAGGTGAAATTAAGGCTCCCTGAGGAATTCCCATGTCTGTTTTATAAGCTTTTGAATAAGAATGACCAACTCTAACACTTATTTCTCGACCTGAAAGGAAACTTTTAATATAATTATATATGTGTCCAGACAATCCTATTTGTTTTAATTTCAATAATAATTTTGCATGCCATACTCTGTCATAGGCTTTTTTACGTCAAAAAACGTTGCTAAAACACTCTTTCTCTTAGAAAATTGTCTTTTAATTTGTGTGGTTAATTTAACAAGGTGATCTATAGTGGATCGGCCTTTTTGAAATCCTGCCTGATTAACAGGGATTATATGTTGTTTTTGACAATAATACGTCATGCGTTCTAAAATTATCTTCTCCATTAGCTTACTAACATGAGAGGTTAATGCGATAGGTCTATAACTAGCAGGGTCTGTTCTTTGTTTGCCAGCTTTTAAAATAGGAATTACTACAGAAGACTTCCATATTTCAGGCATAGTTCCTCGTAACCAACACTTTTGAATGATTGTATGTAGTAGATGCAACCACTTTTCTGGTAAATTAAATAATAATATATAGGACATACCATCAAGGCCTACAGCTGATTTTTTAGGTCCTAGACTAAACAAGGCATCCTTAAATTCTTTAAAGGAAATGTTTGCATTTATGAACAAGTCATTGTCTGGAAATGGATCGTTATATTCATCTAAACACTCTTTCTCTTTTCTGTCATTATATATTTGCTGAGATAAAGTATGGGAACAGCTGACATTTCCAAAAATATGTTTACAAATTCTTCAGCTTTTTCAACAGGAGAGGGAAAAATATTGTTTTGTACTTTAACTGGACACTGTGGCAGCCGATATCCATTTTTCATTTCAGCAACTTTTTTCCAAGCCTTCGTACTGTCTTGTGAACTAGCTATTTCTGTTAGACAAAACTCTGTAAAGTAGTTTTTCTTTTCAGCCGCAATTATTTTGTTGCATTCTATTTTTGCCTTTCTCATTTCTTCAAAAGACTGGATTGATTTTAAATTTTTCCAGTTTTTGTATGTTTGTTTTTTTCTTTTTAACTGCAGCGTCACAAACTTCATTCCACCAAACATTCCCGTTTCTGTTTTTTTCTTTATCGATCTTCTTTTAGGAATTGCAATACTTGCTGCAGTGTGAACTTTTTCAGTAAATTGGGAATATACAAAATTTAAATCATCTACATTTTCAAAATCGGTACTATATGACATCAATAAAGATTTGAACAAATCCCAATCTGCTCTGTCATAAACATACTTAGGAATGACATCATCTTCTATATGCGTTTCAACAGGATTATTTAAGGTTGTCACAATAGGCAAATGATCACTGCCTAAAGAATCACATAAAACATTCCACTCACAGTCAATAACAAGATCTGGCGAAACAAGAGTTAAATCAAGCGCCGCAGCTCGGTGAGTTGAAACGTCAGGAATGCGAGTCACTTGCCCATCATTTAACAAGACCAAATTAGATTCAATAATAGCATCAACAAATTTTATATCTGATGTATATTTACAGTCATTGTCCCAGACTGGTGAATGAGAATTAAAATCTCCATTAATTATCCAATGTTCTGAAACACCAACAAATCTTAACCAATCAACAGTATTGGCATTAGGTCCTTTTGGATAATATATTGACAAAATATTAAGACTGAATTCCTTATTTACTTTAAGTTTAACACAAGCGGAAAATATATCAGTCAGCTCTTTTGATATCGGAGATGGGTTCAAAATGTAATCCATATCATTCCTTACATAAATCGCACACTGAACTTTGTTCCTGCTGAAATTCGTTACTGGTGGAAAGTAGAAGCCTTGTAACTTTGGTAACTTTTTATAGTTGACATTTAATGATTGTAAAGATAATACATGATGATCGTTTTTTGATAGATGTTCACGTAGATACTGTAGATTTGTAGCAATGGATCGGCAGTTCCACTGAAGAATAGACAATTTTTTTTCTTTTTGATTCATATTAACTTAAGAATATTAATAATACAAATCTCAAACAATAACAATATTAAGCAAGAAGTTGAGTTCTTGAACTGGCTTAAATTGAAAAGCAGCGATGAATTGTTCTTAAAAAGCCATATCATTTCTGGAACCGAACATCAGTTAGTACCATTTCACTGGGAACACTGGTCTGGGATCTGGATGCCACCTGCCTCGGAGGTCATAATATCCAGGGCAGTCACTTGCCCGGTAGCTTCGAGCAAGTCTCCTTCGGCTGGGTTTCTTCCACAGAAGACCTTGTACACATCTACCAATGTTTCCAGCTAGGATACTTGATCCTTTCCTGTTCGGGTGGACCTTGTCTCTTAAGGCATAAGTTGGCATGTTGTCATGGTTAACAAAAACAACATTTGGCTCATCCAAAAGGTCGGAGAAAGATAGCGCATTGAAAATGTCTCTTTTAGACCGCAGGACTGTATCCTTTACAGCCGCGATCTTACTGACCACGATTTTAGAGTTTGGATGCTGCAGTGCCACAGTCTTAATCGTTTTCACGAATTCTGAACTTACTGACTTGGGGTCTTTGTCTTTAAGATCATTCACACCAACATGAATGACCACTGTTCTTAGATCTTGGTTATTGATCTCTTCACCCAGCTGTTCAAGTGCTGGAATAATATCTTCAATAACCGATGCTTTAGTTTTGACCACATCAAAACCGTAGGACTGGCCCAGTCTGTTTGCCTGAACTCCGTTCAGGACAGAATCATGAACAACAGCGACTACATCATCGAAGGCTTGCTGTATTTGATTTGGCCTACCTACTTTTGCCCCTGTCTTCTTGATTGCGTCATGTGTTGGTTTGACGTCATTATATTCGTTCTGTTGTTTTACTTCTTTCTTCTTTTTATTTTTATGTCCTGCAGAAGTGACTTGCGACGGTGAAGGATGGATTTGAGTACTTTTCGGACTACCATGTACAGTAAGTGATTTTGATTTCACTGCGGTCGCATACGAGATTTGTGGAATGGTCGATCGCATTCGAGTCGTCTGCTCGCCATCCTCCACTGCGGATACCGATTGACGATCTATTTTGTTTATTAGCTGTGTGATCAAAGTCGATTGATCGCTGATCATCAAGTGCAGCTCTTTAATCTCGGTTTGCATTGTGCGGATGAGTGCCTGGAGCTCACTTACTTGATTTTTACAATTACTGCAGCCTTGGTCGGGAATGACCTCTGTGACCGCAGTCACTGTTGTCGGCTCAATCCATTTTTCCTGCCTCACCTCGTCTTCGGTCACAATTTCTTCTTCCTCTTTTGCTCTCTGCTTCCTTCTTCTTAACGTTCTTTTTGCCGTCATGGTGAAATCTATCTGATTACACCGGTTTCCAAAAATGAAATTGGCTGCTACATTTAGGCCGTTGTTTACATGATGTGGCCGGAACCGGAACCACCCTAAATCGTCAGACAATCTCACACAAACACCAAGACTCACGAGTAGTAAATTCCAACTATATTATTAGTTGAACAGAACTGGGGTACACAAACTGCCACCGGTTGACTTCTGGCATCATGGCCGATCTATCTCTCCGAACTAATCTAAATACTGCGCGCTCAGCGCAGGACACTACAACACATACCGTGGCATGCTGAACGCTGGACACAGAGCTGCGGCTGGTCTTTGAGGACGCAGCGACGAAGGAAAGGTACTGGATAACCTTCTTGGTGTTCTCTGTCTTTCAAGATTCAAGATTCAGATTCAAGATTCTTTATTGTCCAAACACATGGCATGGATATTTGTTTAGCAGTGCAAGAAGGAAGGAGATAACAACATCAAAACTATTAAAACAAAGACATACAATATTAATACCTTTGATATACAATCAAACACAACTTCCATACCAAAATACAAATCTATGAACACTAGCACACATGCATAAACAGATATCCAGTCACATACCCATGTGTACACATTTAACACACAGATATAAATTCCACAATACATGTATAAACAAAAAGTACTAACACTCACCCATTCTTCCATGATATTTGTTTAGCAGTGCAAGAAGGAAGGAGATAACAACATAAACACTATTAAAACATAGACATACAATATTAATACCCTTGATATACAATCAAACACAACTTCCATACCAAAATACAAATCTATGAACACTAGCACACATGGGAAAACAGATATCCAGTCACATACCTATGTGTACACATTTAACACACAGATAATTATTCCACAATACATGTATACAAAAAAAAGTACTAACACTCACCAATTCTTCCATGCTTTAGATCTATATTATTAGTTGAACAGAACTGGGGTACACAAACTGCCACCGGTCGACTTCTGGCATCATGGCCGATCTATCTCTCCAAACTAATCTAGCGCAAAATCGCAGGACACTACAACACATCCCGTGGCATGCTGAACGCTGGACACAGAGCTGCGGCTGGTCTTTGAGGACGCAGCGACGATGGCAAGATACTGGATAACCTTCTTGGTGTTCTCTGTCTTTCAAGATTCAAGATTCAGATTCAAGATTCTTTATTGTCCAAACACATGGCATGGATATTTGTTTAGCAGTGCAAGAAGGAAGGAGATAACAACATCAAAACTATTAAAACATAGACATACAATATTAATACCTTTGATATACTATCAAACACAACTTCCATACCAAAATACAAATCTATGAACACTAGCACACATGCATAAACAGATATCCAGTCACATACCCATGTGTACACATTTAACACACAGATAATTATTCCACAATACATGTATACACGAAAAGTACTAACACTCACCCATTCTTCCATGCCTTAGATCTATATTATTAGTTGAACAGAACTGGGGTACACAAACTGCCACCGGTCGACGTCTGGCATCAAGGCCGATATATCTCTCCGAAACTAATCTAAATACTGCGCGCTCCTGCGCAAAAGCGCAGGACACTACAACACATACCGTGGCATGCTGAACGCTGGACACAGAGCTGCGGCTGGTCTTTGAGGACGCAGGGACGTTGGCGAGGTACTGGATAACCTTCTTGGTGTTCTCTGTCTTTCAAGATTCATGATTCAGATTCAAGATTTGTTATTGTCCAAACACATGGCATGGATATTTGTTTAGCAGTGCAAGATGGAAGGAGATAGCAACATGTAGACATGCAATATTAATACCTTTGATGTACTATCAAACACAACTTCCATACCAAAATACAAATCTATGAACACTAGCACACATGCATAAACAGATATCCAGTCACATACCCATTTGTACACATTTAACACACAGATAATTATTCCACAATAGGCCTACATGTATAAACAAAAAGTACTAACACTCACCCATTCTTCCATGCCTTAGATCTATATTATTCGTTGAACAGAACTGGGGTATACAAATTGCCACCGGTCGACTTCTGGCATCATGGCCGATCTATCTCTCTGAACTAATCTAAATACTGCGCGCTCCTACGCAAAAGTGCAGGACACTACAACGCCTACCGTGGCATGCTGAACGCTGGACACAGAGCTGCGGCTGGTCTTTGAGGACGCAGCGACGATGTCAAGGTACTGGATAACCTTCTTGGTGTTCTCTGTCTTTCAAGATTCAAGATTCAGATTCCAGATTCTTGATTGTCCAAACACATGGCATGGATATTTGTTTAGCAGTGCAAGAAGGAAGGAGATAACAACATCAAAACTATTAAAACATAGACATACAATATTAATACCTTTGATATATTATCAAACACAACTTCCATACCAAAAAACAAATCTATGAACACTAGCACACATGCGTACACAGATATCCAGTCACATACCCATGTGTACACATTTAACACACAGATAATTATTCTACAATACATGACAAACTCCGGTCCTGATTTGGCTCGGAAGAGTCCGCTGGACCTAAAGCAACAATAAATCAATCAATCAATCATGACAAACTGCCACCGGTCGACTTCTGGCATCATAGCCGATCTATCTCTCCGAACTAATCTAAATACTGCGCAAAAGCGCAGGACACTACAACACATACCGTGGCATGCTGAACGCTGGACACAGAGCTGCGGCTGGTCTGTGAGGACGCAGGGACGTTGGCGAGGTACTGGATAACCTTCTTGGTGTTCTCTGTCTTTCAAGATTCATGATTCAGATTTAAGATTTGTTATTGTCCAAACACATGGCATGGATATTTGTTTAGCAGTGCAAGATGGAAGGAGATAGCAACATGTAGACATGCAATATTAATACCTTTGATGTACTATCAAACACGACTTCCATACCAAAATACAAATCTATGAACACTAGCACACATGCATAAACAGATATCCAGTCACATACCCATTTGTACACATTTAACACACAGATAATTATTCCACAATACATGTATAAACAAAAAGTACTAACACTCACCCATTCTTCCATGCCTTAGATCTATATTATTCGTTGAACAGAACTGGGGTATACAAATTGCCACTGGTCGACTTCTGGCATCATGGCCGATCTATCTCTCTGAACTAATCTAAATACTGCGCGCTCCTGCGCAAAAGTGCAGGACACTACAACGCCTACCGTGGCATGCTGAACGCTGGACACAGAGCTGCGGCTGGTCTTTGAGGATGCAGCGACGATGGCAAGGTACTGGATAACCTTCTTGGTGTTCTTTGTCTTTCAAGATTCAAGATTCAGATTCAAGATTCTTTATTGTTTACACACATGGCATGGATATTTGTTTAGCAGTGCAAGAAGAAAGGACATCAAAACTATTAAAACATAGAAATACATTATTAATACATTTGATATACTATCAAACACAACTTCCATACCAAAAAACAAATCTATGAACACTAGCACACATGCATAAACAGATATCCAGTCACATACCCATTTGTACACATTTAACACACAGATAATTATTCCACAATACATGTATACACAAAAAGTACTAACACTCACTCATTCTTCCTGCCTTAGATCTATATTATTAGTTGAACAGAACTGGGGTACACAAGCTGCCACCGGTCGACTTCTGGCATCATGGCCGATCTATCTCTCCGAACTAATCTAAATACTGCGCGCTCCTGCGCAAAAGCGCAGGACACTACAACACATACCGTGGCATGCTGAACGCTGGTCACAGAGCTGCGGCTGGTCTTTGTGGACGCAGCGACGATGGCAAGGTACTGGATAACCTTCTTGGTGTTCTCTGTCTTTCAAGATTCAAGATTCAGATTCAAGATTCTTGATTGTCCAAATTATTCCACAATACTTGTATACACAAAAAGTACTAACACTCACTCATTCTTCCTGCCTTAGATCTATATTATTAGTTGAACAGAACTGGGGTACACAAGCTGCCACCGGTCGACTTCTGGCATCATGGCCGATCTATCTCTCCGAACTAATCTAAATACTGCGCGCTCCTGCGCAAAAGCGCAGGACACTACAACACATACCGTGGCATGCTGAACGCTGGTCACAGAGCTGCGGCTGGTCTTTGAGGACGCAGCGACGATGGCAAGGTACTGGATAACCTTCTTGGTGTTCTCTGTCTTTCAAGATTCAAGATTCAGATTCAAGATTCTTGATTGTCCAAACACATGGCATGGATATTTGTTTAGCAGTGCAAGAAGGAAGGAGATAACAACATCAAAACTATTAAAACATAGACATACAATATTAATACCTTTGATGTACTATCAAACACAACTTCCATTCCAAAAAAGAAATCTATGAACACTAGCACACATGCATAAACAGATATCCAGTCACATACCCATGTGTACACATTTAACACACAGATAATTATTCCATAATACATGTATACACATAAAATACTAACACTCACCCATTCTTCCATGCCTTAGATCTATATTATTAGTTGAGCAGAACTGGGGTACACAATCTGCCACCGGTCGACGTCTGGCATTAAGGCCGATCTATCTCTCCGAACTAATCTAAATACTGCGCGCTCCTGGGCAAAAGCGCAAGAAACTACAACACATACCGAGGCATGCTGAACGCTGGATACAGAGCTGCGGCTGGTCTTTGAGGACGCAGCGACGATGGCAATGTACTGGATAACCTTCTTGGTGTTCTCTGTCTTTCAAGATTGAAGATTCAAATTCAAGATTCTTTATTGTCCACACACGTGGCATGGATATTTGTTTAGCAGTGCAAGAAGGAAGGAGATAACAACATCAGAACTATTAAAACATAGACATAAAAGATTAATACCTTTGATATACTATTAAACACAACTTCCATACCAAAATACAAATCTATGAACACTAGCACACATGCATAAACAGATATCCAGTCACATACCCATGTGTACACATTTAACACACAGATAATTATTCCACAATACATGTATACACAAAAAGTACTAACACTCACCCATTCTTCCATGCCTTAGATCTATATTATTAGTTGAACAGAACTGGGGTACACTAACTGCCACCGGTCGACTTCTGGCATCATGGCGATCTATGTCTCCGAAACTAATCTAAATACTGCACGCTCCTGCGCAAAAGCGCAGGACACTACAACACATACCGTGGCATGCTGAACGCTGGATACAGAGCTGCGGCTGGTCTTTGAGGACGCAGCGACGATGGCAAGGTACTGGATAACCTTCTTGGTGTTCTCTGTCTTTCAAGATTCAAGATTCAGATTCCAGATTCTTGATTGTCCAAACACATGGCATGGATATTTGTTTAGCAGTGCAAGAAGGAAGGAGATAACAACATCAAAACTATTAAAACATAGACATACAATATTAATACCTTTGATGTACTATCAAACACAACTTCCATACCAAAATACAAATCTATGAACACTAGCACACATGCATAAACAGATATCCAGTCACATACCCATGTGTACACATTTATCACACAGATAATTATTCCATAATACATGTATACACGAAAAGTACTAACACTCACCCATTCTTCCATGCGTTAGATCTATATTATTAGTTGAACAGAACTGGGGTACACAAACTGCCACCGGTCGACTTCTGGCACCATGGCCGATCTATCTCTCCGAACTAATCTAAATACTGCGCGCTCCTGCTCAAAATCGCAGGAAACTACAACACATACCGTGGCATGCTGAACGCTGGATACAGAGCTGCGGCTGGTCTTTGAGGACGCAGCGACGATGGCAAGGTACTGGATAACCTTCTTGGTGTTCTCTGTCTTTCAAGATTCAAGATTCAGATTCAAGATTCTTTATTGTCCACACACGTGGCATGGATATTTGTTTAGCAGTGCAAGAAGGAAGGAGATAACAACATCAAAACTATTAAAACATAGACATAAAAGATTAATACCTTTGATATACTATTAAACACAACTTCCATACCAAAATACAAATCTATGAACACTAGCACACATGCATAAACAGATATCCAGTCACATACCCATGTGTACACATTTAACACACAGATAATTATTCCACAATACATGTATACACAAAAAGTACTAACACTCACCCATTCTTCCATGCCTTAGATCTATATTATTAGTTGAACAGAACTGGGGTACACTAACTGCCACCGGTCGACTTCTGGCATCATGGCGATCTATGTCTCCGAAACTAATCTAAATACTGCACGCTCCTGCGCAAAAGCGCAGGACACTACAACACATACCGTGGCATGCTGAACGCTGGATACAGAGCTGCGGCTGGTCTTTGAGGACGCAGCGACGATGGCAAGGTACTGGATAACCTTCTTGGTGTTCTCTGTCTTTCAAGATTCAAGATTCAGATTCCAGATTCTTGATTGTCCAAACACATGGCATGGATATTTGATTAGCAGTGCAAGAAGGAAGGAGATAACAACATCAAAACTATTAAAACATAGACATACAATATTAATACCTTTGATGTACTATCAAACACAACTTCCATACCAAAATACAAATCTATGAACACTAGCACACATGCATAAACAGATATCCAGTCACATACCCATGTGTACACATTTAACACACAGATAATTATTCCACAATACATGTATACACAAAAAATACTAACACTCACCCATTCTTCCATGCCTTAGATCTATATTATTAGTTGAACAGAACTGTGGTACACAAACTGCCACCGGTCGACTTCTTGCATCATGGCCGATCTATCTATCCGAACTAATCTAAATACTGCGCGCTCCTGGGCAAAAGCACAAGACACTACAACACATACCGTGGCATGCTGAACGCTGGATACAGTGCTGCGGCTGGTCTTTGAGGACGCAGCGACGATGGCAAGGTACTGGATAACCTTCTTGGTGTTCTCTGTCTTTCAAGATTCAAGATTCAGATTCAAGATTCTTGATTGTCCAAACACATGGCATGGATATTTGTTTAGCAGTGCAAGAAGGAAGGAGATAACAACATCAAAACTATTAAAACATAGACATACAATATTAATACCTTTGATGTACTATCAAACACAACTTCCATACCAAAAAACAAATCTATGAACACTAGCACACATGCATAAACAGATATCCAGTCACATACCCATGTGTACACATTTAACACACAGATAATTATTCTACAATACATGACAAACTGCCACCGGTCGACTTCTGGCATCATGGCCGATCTATCTCTCCGAACTAATCTAAATACTGCGCGCTCCTGCGCAAAAGCGCAGGACACTACAACACATACCGTGGCATGCTGAACGCTGGACACAGAGCTGCGGCTGGTCTTTGAAGACGCAGGGACGTTGGCGAGGTACTGGATAACCTTCTTGGTGTTCTCTGTCTTTCAAGATTCATGATTCAGATTCAAGATTTGTTATTGTCCAAACACATGGCATGGATATTTGTTTAGCAGTGCAAGATGGAAGGAGATAGCAACATATAGACATGCAATATTAATACCTTTGATATACTATTAAACACGACTTCCATACCAAAATACAAATCTATGAACACTAGCACACATGCATAAACAGATATCCAGTCACATACCAATGTGTACACATTTATCACACAGATAATTATTCCACAATACATGTATACACAAAAAGTACTAACACTCACCCATTCTTCCATGCCTTAGATCTATATTATTAGTTGAACAGAACTGGGGTACACAAACTGCCACCGGTCGACTTCCGGCACCATGGCCGATCTATCTCTCCGAACTAATCTAAATACTGCGCGCTCCTGGGCAAAAGCGCAGGAAACTACAACACATACCGAGGCATGCTGAACGCTGGATACAGAGCTGCGGCTGGTCTTTGAGGACGCAGCGACGATGGCAAGGTACTGGATAACCTTCTTGGTGTTCTCTGTCTTTCAAGATTGAAGATTCAAATTCAAGATTCTTTATTGTCCACACACGTGGCATGGATATTTGTTTAGCAGTGCAAGAAGGAAGGAGATAACAACATCAAAACTATTAAAACATAGACATACAATATTAATACCTTTGATGTACTATCAAACACAACTTCCATACCAAAATACAAATCTATGAACACTAGCACACATGCATAAACAGATATCCAGTCACATACCCATTTGTACACATGTAACCCACAGATAATTATTCCACACTACATGTATAAACAAAAAGTACTAGCACTCACCCATTCTTCCATGCTTTAGATCTATATTATTCGTTGAACAGAACTGGGGTATACAAATTGCCACCGGTCGATTTCTGGCATCATGGCCGATCTATCTCTCCGAACTAATCTAAATACTGCGCGCTCCTGCGCAAAAGTGCAGGACACTACAACGCCTACCGTGGCATGCTGAACGCTGGACACAGAGCTGCGGCTGGTCTTTGAGGACGCAGCGACGATGGCAAGGTACTGGATAACCTTCTTGGTGTTCTGTCTTTCAAGATTCAAGATTCAGATTCAAGATTCTTTATTGTCCAAACACATGGCATGGATATTTGTTTAGCAGTGCAAGAAGAAATGAGATATTGACATCAAAACTATTAAAACATAGACATAAAATATTAATACATTTGATAATGATATACTATCAAGCACAACTTCCATACCAAAAAACAAATCTATGAACACTAGCACACATGCATAAACAGATATCCAGTCACATACCCATGTGTACACATTTAACACACAGATAATTATTCCACAATACATGTATACACAAAAAATACTAACACTCGCCCATTCTTCCATGCCTTTGATCTATATTATTAGTTGAACAGAACTGTGGTACACAAACTGCCAACGGTCGACTTCTGGCATCATGGCCGATCTATCTCTCCGAACTAATCTAAATACTGCGCGTTCCTGGGCAAAAGCACAAGACACTACAACACATACCGTGGCATGCTGAACGCTGGATACAGTGCTGCGGCTGGTCTTTGAGGACGCAGCGACGATGGCAAGGTACTGGATAACCTTCTTGGTGTTCTCTGTCTTTCAAGATTCAAGATTCAGATTCAAGATTTTTATTGTCCAAACACAAGGCATGGATATTTGTTTAGCAGTGCAAGAAGGAAGGAGATAACAACATCAAAACTATTAAAACATAGACATACAATATTAATACCTTTGATATACTATCAAACACAACTTCCATACCAAAAAACAAATCTATGAACACTAGCACACATGCATAAACAGATATCCAGTCACATACCCATGTGTACACATTTATCACACAGATAATTATTCTACAATACATGACAAACCGCCACCGGTCGACTTCTGGGATCATGGCCGATCTATCTCTCCGAACTAATCTAAATACTGCGCGCTCCTGCGCAAAAGCTCAGGACACTACAACACATACCGTGGCATGCTGAACGCTGGACACAGAGCTGCGGCTGGTCTGTGAGGACGCAGGGACGTTGGCGAGGTACTGGATAACCTTCTTAGTGTTCTCTGTCTTTCAAGATTCAGGATTCAGATTCAAGATTCTTTATTGTCCAATCACATGGCATGGATATTTGTTTAGCAGTGCAAGATGGAAGGAGATAGCAACATATAGACATACAATATTAATACATTTCATATACTATTAAACACGACTTCCATACCAAAATACAAATCTATGAACACTAGCACACATGCATAAACAGATATCCAGTCACATACCCATGTGTACACATTTATCACACAGATAATTTTTCCACAATACATGTATACACAAAAAGTACTAACACTCACCCCTTCTTCCATGCCTTAGATCTATATTATTAGTTGAACAGAACTGTGGTACACAAACTGCCACCGGTCGTCTTCTATCATCATGGCCGATCTATCTCTCCGAACTAATCTAAATACTGCGCGCTCCTGGGCAAAAGCACAAGAAACTACAACACATACCGAGGCATGCTGAACGCTGGATACAGAGCTGCGGCAGGGATATTTGAGGACTCAGCGATGATGGCAAGGTACTGGATAACCTTCTTGGTGTTCTCTGTCTTTCAAGATACAAGATTCAGATTCAAGATTCTTTATTGTCCAAACACAAGGCATGGATATTTGTTTAGCAGTGCAAGAAGGAAGGAGATAGCAACATTAAAACTATTAAAACATAGACATACAATATTAATACCTTTGATATACTATCAAACACAACTTCCATACCAAAAATCAAATCTATGAACACTAGCACACATGCATAAACAGATATCCAGTCACATACCCATGTGCACACATTTAACAAACAGATAATTATTCCACAATACATGTATACACAAAAAGTACTAACACTCACCCATTCTTCCATGCCTTAGATCTATATTATTAGCTGAACAGAACTGGGGTACACAAACTGCCACCGGTGGACTTCTGGCATCATGGCCGATCTATCTCTCCGACTAATCTAAATACTGCGAACTCCTGTGCAAAAGCGCAGGACACTACAACACATACCGTGGCATGCTGAACGCTGGACAAAGAGCTGCGGCTGGTCTTTGAGGACGCAGCGACGATGGCAAGGTACTGGATAACCTTCTTGGTGTTCTCTGTCTTTCAAGATACAAGATTCAGATTCAAGATTCTTTATTGTCCACACACATGGCATGGATATTTGTTTAGCAGTGCAAGAAGGAAGGAGATAACAACATCAAAAGTTTTAACACATAGACATACAATATTAATACCTTTGATATACTATCAAACACAACTTCCTTACCAAAATACAAATGTATGAACACTAGCATACATGCATAAACAGATATCCAGTCACATACCCATGTGTACACATTTAACAAACAGATAATTATTCCACAATACATGTATACACAAAAAGTACTAACACGCACCCCTTCTTCCATGCCTTAGATCTATATTATTAGTTGAACAGAACTGGGGTACACAAACTGCCACCGGTCCACTTCTGGCATCATGGCCGATCTATCTTTCCGAACTAATCTAAGTACTGCGCCCTCCTGCACAAAAGCGCAGTACACTACAACACATACCGTGGCATGTTGAACGCTAGACACAGAGCTGAGGCTGGTCCTTGAGGACGCAGCGACAATGGCAAGGTACTGGATAACCTTCTTGGTGTTCCCTTTCTTTCAAGATTCAAGATTCTTTATTGTCCACACACATCGCATGGATATTTGTTTAGCAGTGCAAGAAGGAAGGAGATAACAACATCAAAACTATTAAAACATAGACATACAATATTAATACCTTTGATATACTATCAAACACAACTTCCATACCAAAACACAAATTTATGAACACTAGCACACATGCATAAACAGATATCCAGTCACATACCCATGTGTACACATTTAACACACAGATAATTGTCCCACAATACATGTATACACAAAAAGTACTAACACTTACCCATTCCTCCATGCCTTAGATCTATATTGTTAGTTGAACAGAACTGGGGTACACAAACTGCCACCGGTAGACTTCTGGCATCATGGCCGATCTATCTCTCCAAACTAATCTAAATACTGCGCGCTCCAGCGCAAAAGTTCAGGACACTCCAACACATACCGTGGCATGCTGAATGCAGGACACAGAGCTGCGGCTGGTCTTTGAGGACGCAGCGACGATGGCAAGGTACTGGATAACCTTCTTGGTGTTCTCTGTCTTTCAAGATTGTGATTCAAGATTCTTTATTGTCCAAACACATGGCATGGATATTTGTTTAGCAGTGCAAGAAGGAAGGATATAACAACATCAAAACTACTAAAACATAGACATACAATATTAATACCTTTGATATACTATCAAACACAACTTCCATACCAAAATACAAATTTATGAACACTAGCACACATGCATAAACAGATATCAAGTCACATACCCATGTGTACACATTTAACACACAGATAATTATTCCACAATACATGTTAACACAAAAAGTACTAACACTCACATATTCTTTCATGCCTTAGATCTATATTATTAGTTGAACAGAACTGGGGTACACAAACTGCCACTGGTCAACTTCTGGCATCATGGCCGATCTATCTCTTCGAACTAATCTAAATACTGCGCGCTCCTGCTCAAAATCGCAGGACACTACAACACATACCGTGGCATGCTGAACGCTTTTCACAGAGCTGCGGCTGGTCTTTGAGGACGCAGGGACGATGGCGAGGTACTGGATAACCTTCTTGGTGTTCTCTGTCTTTCAAGATTCAGGATTCAGATTCAAGATTCTTTATTGTCCAAACACATGGCATGGATATTTGTTTAGCAGTGCAAAAAGGAAGGAGATAACAACATCAAAACTATTAAAACATAGACATACAATATTAATACCATTGATATACTATCAAACACAACTTCCATACCAAAATACAAATCTATAAACACTAGCACACATGCATAAACAGATATCCAGTCACATACCCATGTGTACACATTTAACACACAGATAATTATTCCACAATACATGTATACACAAAAAGTACTAAAACTCACCCATTCTTCCAAGCCTTAGATCTATATTAGTAGTTGAACAGAACTAGGGTACAAAAACTGCCACCGGTCGACTTCTGGCATCAAGGCCGATCTATCTCTCCGAACTAATCTAAATACTGCGCGCTCCTGCGCAAAAGCGCAGGACACTACAACACATACCTGGATAACCTTCATGGTGTTAATGTATACACAAAAAGTACAACAAACATCCATTCTTCCATGCCTTAGATCTATAGTATTAATTGAACAGAACTGGTGTACACAAACTGCCACCGGTCGACTTCTGGCATCATAACCGATCTATCTCTCCGAACTAATTTAAATACTGCGCTCCTGCGCAAAAGCACAGGACACTACAACACATACCGTGGCATCCTGAACGCCGGACACAGAGCTGCGGCTGGTCTTTGAGGACGCAGCGACGATGGCAAGGTACTGGATAACCTTCTTGGTGTTCTCTGTCTTTCAAGTTCAAGATTCCGATTCAAGATTCTTTATTGTCCAACATCAAAACTATTAAAACATAGACATAAAATATTAATCTAAATACTGCGCGCTGCTACGCAAAAGCGCAGGACACTACAACACATATCGTGGCATGCTGAATGCTGGACACAGTGCTGCGGCTGGTCTTTGAGGACGCAGCGACGATGGCAAGGTACTGGATAACCTTCTTGGTGTTCTCTGTCTTTCAAGATTCAAGATTCGAATAACGAATAACGAATAACGAATAACGAATAACGAATAACGAATCTTTATTGTCCCCATTTGCACAAGGATATTTGTGTGTGATGCACAGTAACTGTTGGCATATTAAGAAGACAACACAAAGGTTAGCGTACATGTATACAATAAAGAAACGGTAGCGGATATTAGAACACCTTAATGCATAACAATACTAAACAAATCTCAAGACTATTACTGCCATTTTCTCAATCATTCACGCTTTCTCATGACCATGCTAATCCTTGCACATTCATTCTTATCCACGCACCGACTCATCCCACACACACCCTTAATACATTTAAGGGGCTCACTGTAGTTACGCTAGTTGTTCTAGGGTTACACATTACACACTTCCACTGTCAACGCTATGTCAACATTGTTGTTTCCCTTCACTAACTACAGGGGAGTGGGGGTTTTACATACATTATAAGAAAATTGGTAACAACAATAGGCTGCTGAGCAAATTAAATGGTGTATACACATGACTAGTTACAACTAGAGACATTCCGCAACGAATACATCAGTAAACTGTTGTTACTTCAAAAACATAGAACTTAAATTTAACATTGCTAATAAAATCATGGTACTACGTAGGCATCACGGATCAGGGTCACGTATGATTATGAACCACTTAATTAAGAAACAGCCACTCACATACACCTTACTATGTGTGCATCACATTCGCATACACACACTCACACACCCAAACACGCACACACACGCCCACATACACATGCACGCACAATGTCACAGGAATACGTAGTCAATTAACTGCTCTATGCACTGATGTTGTATCCATGGCTCTATGACTATAGGTTTGCGGGTCAGTCTGCATATCTCTGCTACACTGCGTGCGCACACACACCCACACACACACCACACCACACAGTCATAATACTGTTTTTCTGTGGCACATGACTTAGTGCACACTCTCTCTCTCTCTCTCTCTCTCTCTCTCTCTCTCTCTCTCTCTCTCTCTTTTTTTTCTCCCAAGTCTCTTCTGGTCAGCATTCGGGGCTGGCTTTGGTGACGAGGCGGATGGCGGATGGTAGGAAGGAGTTGAGGTAGCGGCTGGTGCGGCAGCGCATGGACAGGAAGCGGCCAGGGCGGCGCTTGGACTCAGCAGCTGAGACCACTGCATGGAGCGGATGGGTCTCGTCCTGCAGGATCCGGCGGATCTTCTTCACAGCCGCGGTGTCGTAGGCCTGGCGCAGGGGTCGTACCTCGTTGCCAAGCAGCCGCTCAGCGGTGGAGATGATGCGGTCCAGCCTCTCTGTGTCGGTTTCGTTGGCCCCATTGTAGTAGCACAGCTGGTTGTAGAGCAGTGTGCTTTCTACCACAGACTGGTAGAACATTTTTAGGATGGTGCTGCTGACCTTGAATTGTCGTAGCTTGCGTAGGAAGAAGAGACGCTGGTTAACCTTCTTGGTGCAGACATCGATGTTAGGGGACCAATCCAGCTTGTCATCGATGACTGTGCCCAGGTACTTGTAGGTGCTGACGGTGCGCACATCCTCCCCCTTGATGACGAGGGGCCCGAGGGCCTGGGGCTGCCGGCGGAAGTCGATGACCATCTCCTCTGTCTTGGAGATGTTGAGCTGTAGGTAATGCCTGTCGCACCATTGTCCAAACACATGGCATGGATATTTGTTTAGCAGTGCAAGAAGGAAGGCGATAACAACATCAAAACTATTAAAGCATAGACATAAAATATTAATACCTTTAATATACTATCAAACACAACTTCCATACCAAAATACAAATCTATGAACACTAGCACACATGCATAAACAGATATCAAGTCACATACCCATGTGTACACATTTAACACACAGATAATTATTCCACGATACATGTATACACAAAATGTACTAACACTCACCCATTCTTCCATGCCTTAGATCTATCATAGATCATAATAATATTAATAATAATAATAATAATAATAATAATAATAATAATAATAATAATAATAATAATAATAATAATAATCATCATCATCATCATCATCATCGTCATCATCATCATCATCACCATCATCATCATCATCCATCATCATAATAATAGTAATGATAATAATAATAATCGTCATCATCATCATCATCATCATCATAATAGTAATGATAATAATAATAATAATAATAATAATAATAATAATAATAATAATAATAATAATAATAATAATAATAATAATAATAATAATAGTAATAATACAAAATAATCATCATAATATTAATAATAAACGTAATCATAAAAGTAATTATAAAAATAATAATAATAACAATGCAACTACTAAAAAAAAGATAAAACAACAGCAGCACCAACAGACACATAATAATTAATATATGGTAACAATGATAATAATAGTAACAATACTACTACAACTAATAATAATAACAACAGGAAGGATACAAAACCCAGCTTCATGATGATCTAGGGGAACAAAATTAGGGACAATAATGATAATAACAAGAACAACAAAACAACCAAATTAACTAATTGATAAAATCTCTGGTCAAAGTTGAGTAAGAAAAGAACACCACATTCTCATATAATTGTTTGCAGCAGATATAACGCACGAAAGCAGATTGCCTCCTTTATTTCCGGCACCAGACTCACCCCTGTTGCGTACAAATTGTTCAAATTGCACAAAGAATAAAAGTGTCAAAGATATTGGTGATGACAGAAAGTAAGAAAATAACAATCAGCATATTAATTTATGAACGTTCAACACATTTTGTAATATTATGGGTAGTAGGCTTCATGCTCTCCTCCCCAGCACCCCTCCCCTTCTACTCCCTTCTCCCTCTATCCCCCCAACTATCTGCAATCTCATGCACAAGAAGCAGACCTCTAATCAAAGTCTCTTTTGGCAAGGCACCCATAGAAAAGCACAGGGACAGGAAAGTGCAGACAAGTTCAAACAGAGAAGTATGGTAGGTGTTACCAAGAATAAGGAAGCCTCTGTCCTGTAAAGCTAGAACACAATAACTCCATAAATGACGCTTTGGATACAACTCATTTTTTTCTTCTGTTCTATGTCATGAAAAATAGTATACAGTTTGAAAGCTCACGAGCCATGTAATTCGACCCATCCTATGATCAGCTACCAGAACATTGTGTTTCAACAAAAAGGAAAAGAGAAATTTGCATTACTGTGCTCTGGCTGCACAATCCTGTCAGTGATGACACATTCTACGATTTTTTTTTGCTGGATGTATTTCACACATAAACAGAGCTATCCTATGCGGAGTCTTTTTCCTCATGTCAGAATCTAACACTGTTACTTGGTGTTCATCTTCCGATTGCCATTAATTCTAGCATAATGTTTTCTATTTATTCTTCAATGTTCCATCATGATTTCGAATACGATTACTGTTGAAATTTATTAATGAAGAAAAACAAAATGTGACAATAAAAATAATAAATAAAGCATAGAAGAGCGCATAAGCAGAAATCCTAAAACTGTTCTCACAGCGTTGGTGGAGGATGAACTCATTAAGTGATCGATTGTGTCATCGATACAAGTTTGAAGGGATAGTTTTAAACAGTCATTGGCAGCAAGATGCCTTTGATAATAATTATGGACGTTCTAGTCAGTGGAAGGATTAGAACATTAAGCAGACTAAAATAGACATAAGGTTGCTGGAAGCAATATGTTCATTCAACTGTTTCAAATATTTCCTAGGACTTTTCAATTGAATGGATGCTAGTGACAATGCTTGAGGTGTCCATGACTGTTTCCTTTCTTCCCAAAGTACCGTGAAAAAGATGTTCAGATGACAAAAATGCTGCACACAAACGTATCTGTAATGTATGTGCTTGCAATGTAGATATAGACTAGTAACGAGCACTCAACACTCTGCAGTGTAATCACAAACACGTATTGATTCCTTGTATCGCTTTATGTAAGCTTGACTCAAAGCATAGATCATGGGCAACCGCCAGCAACAGCCACCTATGCAAGGGACCTTATTCTTTTAACGTGAACAACCAAATAACTACAGGGTGAATGCCCTTGCATTTAAAAACGTTACTAGATATCAAAACACTACAATATCCATACATTCTATTTGCTGATGTTATTCCTTCTTTATGACGCTATGTCTTTGAATATGATGTGGATATGTCACGACGTTTCTTGACGTATTTATTATGTCATATTCGTAGAAACAGCGTCATAACACAGTAAAGACACCAGCAAATAGAATGTATGATTACATTTTCTTGAAAGTCAAAAGTTGTGTGATAATTTATTTTGGCTACTTTTTGTCTATGAACTACTGCTTTGGGGTTATTTTTTTTCTAGAGTAGTCCAAATGTTTATATCTCAAAACCTATTAATAGTAACAACTTCATATTTTGTCATATGATGGGCCATTATATGAGAAAACAAAAGATGCAAAAATATCAAATGTTGGAGTTACTTTGCTCTAGTTTCATGGGGCAGGTCTCTCCCTAATGAGCATCATACTAACATAATCCACCCCATAAACATGTAACAAGAGCCCTGTTTACACTGTCACAGCCCTTTAAGCTGTTGCCTTGGTTAGTCAGTATAAACTTAGAAGGTTACTGTTAGTACGAAGGAGATTTCCGATCCAAAGTTTTCATTCCAAGATGGATGCTTTGAAAAGACCAGGTTGGTGTTTCTCTATCGATTTTGTTTTTTTCCTTGTCACGACCGACCACATGTCACGACCAATCAAAAAGTCTATCAATATTGTAAGAAAATATTTTTTATCTTAACATAAACTGGTTTATTCTATGTTAAAAATTACATTACAGATGCTATTTTACATTTTTCGCACTTGATGCACGTGCTTTTAAATTTGCTTTTGTTTTTTTACTTTTAGTGATCAAAGACGAAGTGATTCCTTGACTGCTATGTTTTGCAGAGTTTATTTAAATCTTTCTTGTGCAATATGCAAATGAGTAAATAAGCCATTCATCTTTTTTTGTTCTACTCAATTTACCTTTTTAAAACTCTACTAGTTAATCATGATTTCAGTGTTCATTGGATGTGACATGTCGGTTGTGACAAAGACATAAAAAGAGTATGTACATGCTTATTAAACTAGAACTTATTCATTTATAGTAAAATATCTTATTTGTTGAGATGTAAACTGGCAAATAAACTATGGATGGTATTTATTAAAGTTGTTTTGATTGTTTTCTTGAAAAAAATATACTTCATGGGTTGGTCGCGTGCGACAGGACAACATTTTCACTTTAATCTTTTATACTGATAATGATATTCTTGAAATAAATTTATACATTTTCTTTAAAAGCATTGTCCTTTTTTGTTTACTTTTTTATGCTGCAATTACTTTTTTCTTCCATGACCATCTTCTTAAAAGTAAATTCATGATTTCAGTGTTCATTGGTTGTGACGTGTCAGTTAATTGTGACAAAGACAAAATATATAAATATATGGATGGTACATGCTTATTAAAATAGAACTTATTCATTTATAGTAAAATATCTTATTTCTTGAGATGTAAACTGGCAAATAAACTATGGATGGTATTTATTAAAGTTGTTTTGATTGTTTTCTTGAAAAAATAAACTTCATGGTTTGGTCGCGTGTGACAGGACAAAATTATCATTTCAAAATTTTGTACTGATAAATGCTTTATACTAAAAGTAAATTAATACGTTTTCTTTAATAGTAATATGCTTATTTGGGCTGTGTTTGGAAATTGCTTAGCTGTTATTTTCTTTAATTTATTAAAAAAAATTCTTTTGTCCACTGTCACACGCGACACATGCCACCTTCACCCCTATTATTAAGCATATCTCTGTAAACAGAAAAGACATTTAGTTTAAAATGTTATTTTCATGAAATTTAAGCTTAAGACCACACATTAACATCAAAACTGCAAGTCTGAGTCAATTTTCAATTTTTTGCTGCAATGTCACATTCCTAGTTTGACCTTTTGAGACAGCATCATATATAGAGATGTGGAACTAATCACTGAGGGCTACTTCGGCCTTCAGTGAGATGCTCTGCACAGACCTATTATACAGGGTTGTGCAGTATTTCGTCTCATATGTTACAGACGAGCAGGCGTTATATTGTGAGCCCAACTCGGCACAAGACAAGAACAAGCCGAACGTTGGCTGCCGAGTGCATCGAACGCACTGCGCTAAGATAGCCCACCCATCTAGCCACCACAAGGAGCAGACGCCCCAACAACACAGCTTGTCACCGAAGCGACCTCAACGCAGCGTTCCAACCAAAACAGTGCACTAAAATTGTAACTAAGGACCACAGTGGTCCACTCAGGCCATAAAATATTTCTGTTAATAGAGTCAAAAGCCTTTTCAAAATCAATAAAAGCCGCATACAATTTTCTATTATGATTAGCATTAAACTGTTTCTGGACACAAGATAACAAAGTAAAAATATGATCTACTCTTGAATAACCACTCTTAAAACCAGCTTGGTACTCTCCCGTTATATTATTTTCATGTACCCACAGCTGAAGACGTTTATTTATAATAGTACCATAAACTTTACTTCCTACGTTACAAAGAGAAATGCCTCTGTCGTTACTTGGGTTATTATTATCACCTTTTGTTATAAAGTGGTAGGATTATTGACTCATTCGAGCTTTCAGGAAAAATTCCATGATCAAAAAGCACATTCAAGAATTTGACAAAATACGGAGCAATTTTTATGGCAGAATATTTCAGGACTTCACCGATAATACCATCAGCTCCTGCAGCTTTCTTAGTTTTAAGCTTATTAATTGCAAACAGAACTTCTTGTTCTGTAATAGGAGAATTGAACCAAAGATTAGAATCAGTATCATCATGATTAGCATCATTACCCTCTTCCCCTTCATCATTATCAGCATCAACAAAATCCTTATCAAGCAGGTTTTTGAAATACTCGAACCATTCATCCACAGAAATATGATTTCGGACAGCACTTCTCCTTGGCATTGCATTATATACGTTGTCCCAAAAAGCCCTTTGCTGTCCAATACTTCCGACCATTTGATCATATAGCATTTCATTGTACCTTTTCTTTTTAAATTTTTAATAAATTCTTAAACTCCCTTCTTAATTTACAGTAAATGTGTCTATCATTTCCGTCCAGAGTACGACAGTACTTGCGTAACGCCTTTCGCACTTGTTTACGCATTTCATTACATTCTCTGTCAAACCAGTCCTGAAATTTCCTACTCCCATTTATCCTCATTTTCTTTTTCATGCATTCCGCTACTTTCATCATACATGCATTAAAGGCTAAAAGAGCTAAATCAATATCTACATCGATCAAAGCAATGGCTTTGTCTAATTCTACACGTGTATTTTCTTCCATCAATCTTTCATGAAATGTTCCAGCCTTATCATCATTCCAAACAAACCTATCTACTGTAGTACAATAAGACTCATCCGAATTGTTAGCATGCACTTTTGGAAAAAATACAGTAAACAACACGGGTAAGTGAGATTCAATACGCTGCAAGACATCTAATTGGCAGTCATCGGAAATAATGGAAAACAAGTCATTAGATAACAAAAAATAATCAATGACACTACTACCTGTATCACATAAGAATGCGTAGTGACCATCAAGGTCACCATGACACACACCATTTAATATAAACAAATTAAGAGCAGTGCACATATTCAAAAGCATTTTACCATAGCCATTAATTACAGTGTCCTGAGAATGTCTGCCAACATTAACAGAGCAACTCTCATGTAACGACTCGTAGCCATTATCAATATCAACACTCGGAGAAACATTAGAAGTTCTACCATTAAGGTCACCAGATATAAGAAAATAATAATCATCCACAGAGAGAGCACAGTCAAGCAAGCAGTCTTCCAGCATAGTAATACCATCATCATACCTTTCAGCAAACTTATAATACCTGGATCCCTCTGGTGGCACGCAGGCACAGACATACAGTACGTCTTTTAATGTACCAAACAGATCTTTACTTATGACAAAAGCTAAAAAATTTCCAACATTAACAAAGAACTTTACCAGAGGGTCTCCCTAGGCCTGGTAACTTAGTTGCAGGCTGACAGAAAACCTTATGACCCGGGAAAACATTTTCATTCAAACTTTGAGTAAAATGTTTCAACCATACAAACAAAATCAAAGGAACCGATAAATGACATAAAACTGCAATCTGTCAATTTAGACAAAAGACCATTATTGTTCCAGTGTAGAAATGAAAAGGGTACATGCTCATTATTTACATGATCATACTCAAGAGAGAGAGAGAGAGAGAGAGAGAGAGAGAGAGAATTAAATTCAATTCAATAATTTTATTTAACGTCTATTCACAGTTTGTGATATTAGACCATACACGCAAGCATACACACAATCACACGCAAAATGCAAAAGGCACATCCAAGGATCAGGCAAAATAATCACAAAAATTTGCTCACTGGAGACTGGCTAATAATTTGTGCTATGGTAATAATTGTTGGATACTGCAGCAGTTCAACAGTGGAATGTTCACTTGTTTTAATATTTTTGTTTAAATATTGTGAAGTTAATTCGGGGCAAGTTTTTCACTCTGCTCTCTCTTGTGTCGGGCAACGGAAATTGGTTGAGAACATGGACACATAGCATTAGCTAAAAATTTAGTATTCCATGAGTTGACTTTTAGCTTATTGATTATTCTACACAAGTTTCTAGAACATGAGTAATGATCTATTCCAGTACTTTGGGATAAGGTGGAGTACATTGATCTTTCTACCAACGAAATGAGTTCCGATGCAGATGGTCTAACAATGTGGTTGTCACTTACTGAGAATGACTCTTCCTTTGCTAAAGTATCCACAACTTCATTAAAATAAATGCCACAATGCGAAGGAATCCAACAAAAAGAAATTCCTACACCATTTGACATAATAGCATGAATTAATAATCCAATATCGAAAATAATGTCTGATCTATTTTTACAATACCAATTTTGAAGGGCTTTGTGAGAACAGCTTTAGAATCAACACATAAAACTATGTTATAAAAGGCAATCTAGCAACACTTAATTTTTGATTTTCTATAAAAGAGAGTTGACGAGCTTCCCTGTATGATTTTAGTGTATTAGAGTGTACAGGTACACCTAAGGCTAATTTAAATGCTCTGCTATCCAAGCTTTGTATTTTCCTTAACAATGTTGCTGGAGCTGAAAAATACACTTCCTGACCGTATATGAGTACCAATCTAACCAACGACAGTGCTAAGTGAATTAATGTAGATGTATCTTGACTCCATGGCTGAAAACATAACAATTTTAGACAAATCAATCTTTTGGATGCTTTCTTGATTAAATATTGTATATGGCAATTCCAGCTTAATTTAGACGTTAAAAATACACCCAAAAATTTTACCTGAGTATATTTTAAAACATTACCCTCAAGTACCAACACTGGAAGAGCAACGGGGTTTGCTCCGTTATTAAACAACAACAAACATGTTTTTTCGAATGAGAGTTGAAGCCCATTTTCTATCATGTATGTACTAAGTTTGTTCAGTTCTAACTGATATAAACTTTGAACATAATTAACAACTCGTTTCGGCGTATTTTTTCTTAGATTTGTGTTAATCCATAAAGCAATGTCGTCAGCATATTGAACCACATTACTATGTTTAGACATATGTTTTGGCAAGTCATAAATTAAAATTGAAAAAGGTATAGGTGCTATAATTGACCCTTGAGGAATGCCCATATCTATTTGTTTAAATGATGAGTAGACTTTACCAACATGTGTACATATTTTTCTGTCAGTTAAATAATTTTTATTGTAGTGATAAAAGCACCTGATATACCAATGTGTTTGTAACGGACGATATTTTGGGTGCTGTTAGTTCATCAGGGGCGGACGAGGGGGGGGTTTCCGGGGTTTCCCGGAAACCCCGGAAACCCCCCCCCCCCAGCCCCCCCCCAAAAAAAAGGAAAAAAAAGAAGAAGGAGAGAGAGAGAAAGAGAGAGAAAGAGAGAGAGAGAGAAAAAAAACAAACACACTTTAATATATATATATGCCCAGATCCAAAGCTAGGTGCCCAGATGACCGGGGGAAAACTAAGAAACCTTGTTTCTGGGTACATTTATAAGACTATATATATATATATATATATATATATATATATATATATATATATATATATATATATATATATATATATATATATATATATATATATATATATATATATATATATATATATATATATATTCAAGATTCAAGATTCTTTATTGTCCAAACACAAGGCATGGATATTTGTTTAGCAGTGCAATAAGGAAGGAGATAACAACATCAACATTATTAAAAACATGGACATACAATATTGATACATTTGATATACTATCAAAAACAACGTCCATACCAAAATACAAATCTATAAACACTAACACACATGCATAAACAGATAACCAGTCACATACCCATGCGTACACATTTAACACACAGATAATTATTGAACAGTATATGTATACACAACTACAACACTCACCCATTCTTCCATGCCTTAGATCCATCCTAGATCATAATAATAATCATCATCATCATCATTATAATAATAAGAGTAATAATTCAAAATAATCATCATAATATTAATAGTAATCGTAATCATTAGAGTAATTATAAAAATAATAATAATAACAATGCAACTACAACTAATATTGTTACGTTGAAACGAACGAAAGTGTGTCTAAAGCGCGCACGATAGATCTAATCGTTTCGTTTTGCAAAGTATTCAATAATGGAGTTTATTTACCTTTGATTTGAGTTTGCATTGTTGTTAGGAGAGGCTTTGTATAACGTGGATAATTTTCGTTGGTCGATATTGTCGGAGAATACTCTGGATCTCCTTGTTTACTATCGATCGAAGTTTCGGGACGATTGTCGAAGTAAGAGAAGGTTCGGGGTATGTGTGGAGAGATGAATGACGTAAGTCAGTGATGACGATCTTTAATTCTGATTGGTTAGTTGTAATGCGTCATTTCTAGAACAAACTGTCGTCATCTCGAAGGATAGAAAAAATTATATATTCATGCTTTGTGTGTTGTGAGAGAGAGTTGCTGTGAAAGTTGTTGAGTTGAGTTGAGAATTGTATGCAGTTGTTGGTGTGTGCTGAATAAAAGTGGAAAACTTCATACGTCGACTTTGTGACTTGTATGCTGTTTGGACGGGTTGCGTGGATAAACGAATCTGAGTTACACCTTATCAGGAATTCAGCATTGGGGCTGAATCGGATACTGATAAAGGAAAACACCATCATCAAACTGAGTGTAACAAATATATATATAAATAATAATAATAATAATAATAATAATAATAATAATAATAATAATAATAATAATAATAATAATAATAATAATAATAATAATAATAATAATAATACAGCAGCACCAACAGACAACTAATAATTAATATATGGTAATAATGATAATAATAATAATAACAATACTACTACAACTAATAATAATAACAACTGAAAGAATACAAAACCAAGTTTCATGATAATCTCGGGGAACACAATTAATAAAAATAATAATAAGAACAAGAACAACAACCAAATTAACTAATTGATAAAATCTCTGGTCAAAGTTGAGTAAGAAAAGAACACCACATTCTCATATAATTGTTTGCAGCAGATATATTGCACGAAAGCAAATTGCCTCCTTTATTACAAGGGTTAGCATTCTTATCGCTGGAGCGTGTCGTTTGCCAGTCGGATGGCTGTTGGAAGGTATGAATTCTTGAAGCGCGTCGTGCGACACTTCATAGAGAGGAAGCGCCCCTCGCTGCGCCGGGAGACACACGCAGCGACTGCGTCATGCAGGGGATGCGCCTCGTTGTTGCGGATGCGACGCAGCTTGGTGATGGAAGCGCGTTCGTGGGCGCCAGCCAGAGACTGCACATCCCTCCCCATCAGCTGGGAGGCCTGGATGGCGATTTTTTCCAGACGATCCGTGTCGCCCTCATTTGCGGAGCTGAAATAGGACAGCTGGTTATAGAGGGCGACACTCTCGATGACTGACTGGTAGAAGAGGAACATGATGGTGTTATTCACTCTGAACTGCCTCAGCTTCTGGAGGAAGAATAGTCGCTGGCTGGCCTTCTTGCAGATGATGTCGATGTTGGATGACCAGTCCAGCTTGTCGTCGATGACGGTCCCCAGGTACTTGTAACTGTGGACACGTCGCACAGGTTCGCTCTTGATGGTCAGTGGCTTGTGGTCACATGGTTGTCGGCGGAAGTCGATGATCATTTCCTCTGTTTTAGTGACGTTGAGGTGCAGGAAGTTGCGGTCGCACCAGTCCACCAGCTCGCCGACCGCGCTCCTGTAGCACTGCTCGTCGCCGTCGGGGTTCACCCGCCCAAAGAGGGACGTATCATCGGCAAACTTCACCTGGATGTTGCGGCGTGGGTCAGTGGAGCGGCAGTCGGCGGTGTAGGTAGTGAAGAGAACTGGTGACAACACGCAGCCCTGCGGAGCACCGGTGTTGGTCACCAAGACAGAGGAGAGAGAGCTGTCAACCCTCACCCTTTGTGGACGCTCGGTCATAAAGGACTGGATCCATGTGATGAGGGTGGGGTTGACGTCCATGGTCAGGAGCTTGTCTGTGAGGAGGTGGGACTGCAGGGTGTTGAAGGCGCTGTAAAAATCCACAAACAAAACCCGCGCATACGTGCCGAGCTTGTCGAGGTGCTGCTGGAGGTGATGAAGCAGCGGCAGCACGGCGTCTTCTGTGCTGCGGCCATGGCAGTAGGCGAACTGCAGCGAGTCTTGATGAATTGCAGTCTCGACTCTTAGCTGCTGAAGTGCCACTCGCTCTAAGCACTTCATGGGCACAGATGTGAGTGCCACAGGCCGGTAATCGTTCATCTCCTTCGGGGATTTCTTCTTTGGCACTGGGACGAGGGTCGACGTGCGCCACAGGAGTGGAACGTGGCCCTCATCGAAGGAACGTTGGAAGAGAGTGGTGAAGACGGGGGAGAGAGAGTCGTGGCACTTTTTGAGGAGATTGCTGCTGATGTGGTCAGGCCCCGGGGCGCTACGGGCGTTCAGCCTCTTGAAGAGACCCCGGACCTCTTCCTCTTTGACAGTGATAGGGATGGCCTCACGCTCCTGGGTCCTGTGTAGCGCCTGTTGCTGCTCAGCGTGGAAGTCGTGGCCATCGAAGCGGGCGTAAAATCTGTTGAGGTCATTGGCCAGTTGGTCCCCGTTGTTGGTAGGTAGCCCACTGCTCTTCGACTTGTAGCCGGTGATAGTGGTGATATTCTGCTAGACCTGACGTGCGTTGCTCTGCCTGAGGTTGTCCTCTAGCTTGGCGGTGTACTTCCGCTTGGCTTGTCTGATCTTATTGTTAAGCCGCCGCTGTAGTACCTTCATGGTGGGGATGTCGTAAGCCTTGAGTGTGGCGTGCCGCTCGCGCAGCAGTTGTTTTAGCTCTGTCGTCACCCAGGGTTTGGAGTTGGCGTAGCTCTTCACCTGCTGGGTTGGCATTACTAGGTCTTCGCAGAAGCGGATGTAGTCACTGACGACCTCGGTTGCCTCGTCCAGAGAGACGCCCTCATGGAGGACGCTCCAGTCCGTGCACTCGAAGCAGCCGTTGAGTGTCTCCGCTGCCTCTGTGGTCCACACCTTGGTTGTTCTTGTGGTGGGCTTTTGCTGCTTTACTATCTGAAGGTAGATAGGGGCCAGATGAACCATTCGGTGAATCGAGCGGCCCAGATTGGGAAGGGGCTTGGACTTGTAAGCGCCCGGAATATTGCCGTAACACAAGTCGGTTGTTTTGTCGTTGCATGTAACACAACTGACATACTGCCTCAGAGTGGGCAGCACTTTTTTCAGGCTGCAGCTGTTGAAATGCATGATAGTAGAAGATAACAGACTAAGAGCTTTCAAATGAGATGCTACAAAATGAGTGTTTTGAAAAGTAACCGAATATAGGAAGGGTTGTTTATATCATATGTGACCTCATGAAACCATTATTAAAAAATTATGCAGAGGCTGACAAAGGTATAGTGGTGAATGTTGACTGTTGAGGTAGGCTATCCAAAGGTGTTGCAACAAAAATACTTTCTATAACAATTAGTTTTGGGTCTAAGCATATTTTAAGTGCTTTTAACCTGGCTAGAAGCAGAAGAAGCAGTTGCTGGTGTTGTTCGTTCAGTTGCAGATCATGTTGTAGCAGAAGCAACCTTGACTGGAGCATGTACTGGATTGCTTTTCTTTACAGTACTCTGTAAAATAATGAACACTTGTGTCACATCATTTTGTAGCATCTCATTTGAAAGCTCTTAGTCTGTTATCTTCTACTATCATGCATTATGGCTTGGGCGATAGGCTGGGTTACCTACCCAAAAAATAGGAAAGGTGAATGTTGGAATTTGGTAGTGGGACGTATTTACTGTATTCCCTTCAAGGCAGAGTTTCATCTGAAACCTGGAAAATATTCCATCACTCTCTTTCCTGTAGGCTCCAACTTCAACAGAAATAAATTTTAGTTGCGGGTCTGCGATGCCATGCAAAACCACAGATAATAAACTTCTGAACGACAGCTAGCATCACGCTCGCAAGCAGCTAGCTGTAACAGCTTGTCATGTGGCCACCCAAGCTGTCACCGAGCTTACAGCCAGCTGGGCAGCTAGCTAGCTGCTAGCTTTTTGACGCCTTTGATGTGGCCATCCACCGCTCAAAGCTCAAAGCTCGTCCAACGCTACGCCACCGCTAGCTCAAAGCGCAGCTCGTCATGTGGACGCGCCCTTAGGCTTCAGCACAATATCCTGAGCTAAAAAAATTACATATATCCACCCTTAAATTATAAAGTTCACTCACACTAGCTGTTGATGCTACCACATCATCATCATTATAATAATAAGAGTAATAATTCAAAATAATCATCATAATATTAATAGTAATCGTAATCATTAGAGTAATTATAAAAATAATAATAATAACAATGCAACTACAACTAATATTGTTACGTTGAAACGAACGAAAGTGTGTCTAAAGCGCGCACGATAGATCTAATCGTTTCGTTTTGCAAAGTATTCAATAATGGAGTTTATTTACCTTTGATTTGAGTTTGCATTGTTGTTAGGAGAGGCTTTGTATAACGTGGATAATTTTCGTTGGTCGATATTGTCGGAGAATACTCTGGATCTCCTTGTTTACTATCGATCGAAGTTTCGGGACGATTGTCGAAGTAAGAGAAGGTTCGGGGTATGTGTGGAGAGATGAATGACGTAAGTCAGTGATGACGATCTTTAATTCTGATTGGTTAGTTGTAATGCGTCATTTCTAGAACAAACTGTCGTCATCTCGAAGGATAGAAAAAATTATATATTCGATGCTTTGTGTGTTGTGAGAGAGAGTTGCTGTGAAAGTTGTTGAGTTGAGTTGAGAATTGTATGCAGTTGTTGGTGTGTGCTGAATAAAAGTGGAAAACTTCATACGTCGACTTTGTGACTTGTATGCTGTTTGGACGGGTTGCGTGGATAAACGAATCTGAGTTACACCTTATCAGGAATTCAGCATTGGGGCTGAATCGGATACTGATAAAGGAAAACACCATCATCAAACTGAGTGTAACAAATATATATATAAATAATAATAATAATAATAATAATAATAATAATAATAATAATAATAATAATAATAATAATACAGCAGCACCAACAGACAACTAATAATTAATATATGGTAATAATGATAATAATAATAATAACAATACTACTACAACTAATAATAATAACAACTGAAAGAATACAAAACCAAGTTTCATGATAATCTCGGGGAACACAATTAATAAAAATAATAATAAGAACAAGAACAACAACCAAATTAACTAATTGATAAAATCTCTGGTCAAAGTTGAGTAAGAAAAGAACACCACATTCTCATATAATTGTTTGCAGCAGATATATTGCACGAAAGCAAATTGCCTCCTTTATTACAAGGGTTAGCATTCTTATCGCTGGAGCGTGTCGTTTGCCAGTCGGATGGCTGTTGGAAGGTATGAATTCTTGAAGCGCGTCGTGCGACACTTCATAGAGAGGAAGCGCCCCTCGCTGCGCCGGGAGACACACGCAGCGACTGCGTCATGCAGGGGATGCGCCTCGTTGTTGCGGATGCGACGCAGCTTGGTGATGGAAGCGCGTTCGTGGGCGCCAGCCAGAGACTGCACATCCCTCCCCATCAGCTGGGAGGCCTGGATGGCGATTTTTTCCAGACGATCCGTGTCGCCCTCATTTGCGGAGCTGAAATAGGACAGCTGGTTATAGAGGGCGACACTCTCGATGACTGACTGGTAGAAGAGGAACATGATGGTGTTGTTCACTCTGAACTGCCTCAGCTTCTGGAGGAAGAATAGTCGCTGGCTGGCCTTCTTGCAGATGATGTCGATGTTGGATGACCAGTCCAGCTTGTCGTCGATGACGGTCCCCAGGTACTTGTAACTGTGGACACGTCGCACAGGTTCGCTCTTGATGGTCAGTGGCTTGTGGTCACATGGTTGTCGGCGGAAGTCGATGATCATTTCCTCTGTTTTAGTGACGTTGAGGTGCAGGAAGTTGCGGTCGCACCAGTCCACCAGCTCGCCGACCGCGCTCCTGTAGCACTGCTCGTCGCCGTCGGGGTTCACCCGCCCAAAGAGGGACGTATCATCGGCAAACTTCACCTGGATGTTGCGGCGTGGGTCAGTGGAGCGGCAGTCGGCGGTGTAGGTAGTGAAGAGAACTGGTGACAACACGCAGCCCTGCGGAGCACCGGTGTTGGTCACCAAGACAGAGGAGAGAGAGCTGTCAACCCTCACCCTTTGTGGACGCTCGGTCATAAAGGACTGGATCCATGTGATGAGGGTGGGGTTGACGTCCATGGTCAGGAGCTTGTCTGTGAGGAGGTGGGACTGCAGGGTGTTGAAGGCGCTGTAAAAATCCACAAACAAAACCCGCGCATACGTGCCGAGCTTGTCGAGGTGCTGCTGGAGGTGATGAAGCAGCGGCAGCACGGCGTCTTCTGTGCTGCGGCCATGGCAGTAGGCGAACTGCAGCGAGTCTTGATGAATTGCAGTCTCGACTCTTAGCTGCTGAAGTGCCACTCGCTCTAAGCACTTCATGGGCACAGATGTGAGTGCCACAGGCCGGTAATCGTTCATCTCCTTCGGGGATTTCTTCTTTGGCACTGGGACGAGGGTCGACGTGCGCCACAGGAGTGGAACGTGGCCCTCATCGAAGGAACGTTGGAAGAGAGTGGTGAAGACGGGGGAGAGAGAGTCGTGGCACTTTTTGAGGAGATTGCTGCTGATGTGGTCAGGCCCCGGGGCGCTACGGGCGTTCAGCCTCTTGAAGAGACCCCGGACCTCTTCCTCTTTGACAGTGATAGGGATGGCCTCACGCTCCTGGGTCCTGTGTAGCGCCTGTTGCTGCTCAGCGTGGAAGTCGTGGCCATCGAAGCGGGCGTAAAATCTGTTGAGGTCATTGGCCAGTTGGTCCCCGTTGTTGGTAGGTAGCCCACTGCTCTTCGACTTGTAGCCGGTGATAGTGGTGATATTCTGCTAGACCTGACGTGCGTTGCTCTGCCTGAGGTTGTCCTCTAGCTTGGCGGTGTACTTCCGCTTGGCTTGTCTGATCTTATTGTTAAGCCGCCGCTGTAGTACCTTCATGGTGGGGATGTCGTAAGCCTTGAGTGTGGCGTGCCGCTCGCGCAGCAGTTGTTTTAGCTCTGTCGTCACCCAGGGTTTGGAGTTGGCGTAGCTCTTCACCTGCTGGGTTGGCATTACTAGGTCTTCGCAGAAGCGGATGTAGTCACTGACGACCTCGGTTGCCTCGTCCAGAGAGACGCCCTCATGGAGGACGCTCCAGTCCGTGCACTCGAAGCAGCCGTTGAGTGTCTCCGCTGCCTCTGTGGTCCACACCTTGGTTGTTCTTGTGGTGGGCTTTTGCTGCTTTACTATCTGAAGGTAGATAGGGGCCAGATGAACCATTCGGTGAATCGAGCGGCCCAGATTGGGAAGGGGCTTGGACTTGTAAGCGCCCGGAATATTGCCGTAACACAAGTCGGTTGTTTTGTCGTTGCATGTAACACAACTGACATACTGCCTCAGAGTGGGCAGCACTTTTTTCAGGCTGCAGCTGTTGAAATGCATGATAGTAGAAGATAACAGACTAAGAGCTTTCAAATGAGATGCTACAAAATGAGTGTTTTGAAAAGTAACCGAATATAGGAAGGGTTGTTTATATCATATGTGACCTCATGAAACCATTATTAAAAAATTATGCAGAGGCTGACAAAGGTATAGTGGTGAATGTTGACTGTTGAGGTAGGCTATCCAAAGGTGTTGCAACAAAAATACTTTCTATAACAATTAGTTTTGGGTCTAAGCATATTTTAAGTGCTTTTAACCTGGCTAGAAGCAGAAGAAGCAGTTGCTGGTGTTGTTCGTTCAGTTGCAGATCATGTTGTAGCAGAAGCAACCTTGACTGGAGCATGTACTGGATTGCTTTTCTTTACAGTACTCTGTAAAATAATGAACACTTGTGTCACATCATTTTGTAGCATCTCATTTGAAAGCTCTTAGTCTGTTATCTTCTACTATCATGCATTATGGCTTGGGCGATAGGCTGGGTTACCTACCCAAAAAATAGGAAAGGTGAATGTTGGAATTTGGTAGTGGGACGTATTTACTGTATTCCCTTCAAGGCAGAGTTTCATCTGAAACCTGGAAAATATTCCATCACTCTCTTTCCTGTAGGCTCCAACTTCAACAGAAATAAATTTTAGTTGCGGGTCTGCGATGCCATGCAAAACCACAGATAATAAACTTCTGAACGACAGCTAGCATCACGCTCGCAAGCAGCTAGCTGTAACAGCTTGTCATGTGGCCACCCAAGCTGTCACCGAGCTTACAGCCAGCTGGGCAGCTAGCTAGCTGCTAGCTTTTTGACGCCTTTGATGTGGCCATCCACCGCTCAAAGCTCAAAGCTCGTCCAACGCTACGCCACCGCTAGCTCAAAGCGCAGCTCGTCATGTGGACGCGCCCTTAGGCTTCAGCACAATATCCTGAGCTAAAAAAATTACATATATCCACCCTTAAATTATAAAGTTCACTCACACTAGCTGTTGATGCTACCACCCACAACCCCTTCAGTAAACTATCACTAGGATCTTGAATAAGTACTGAGGTCATTGTACTGACAACACGGGGAGGTAATTTTGCTACGGCTTTCAAAGTCACAACAGAATTTGCTGGTACAACCCCCTCCCTACCCTTCATCCTAACCGTTCCTAACCTACCCTCATTATTTCCTGTCTGAGAATTTAATACAAACGCGGCTTCACAACGTATGTTTAATGGGTCCCAACAGGAAGTCCTCTAGCTCTCCAGGATGGCATAAACAACTGCTGCCCTGACAAGGTTGAAGCCCATTTGGAAAGACAGGACCATCAGTCTTCATTCCAAAGTAAGACTGCTGCGCTCCCTTGTCATCTCCATCTTCCTATATGCTTGCGAAGCATGGACCCTCACAGCAGATCTCCAACGGTATATATATATATATATATATATATATATATATATATATATATATATATATATATATATATATATATATATATATATAATGTTTCTTGACAGATGATGTGACACAAGTGTTCATTATTTTACAGAGTACTGTAAAGAAAAACAACCAGTGCATGCTCCAGTCAAGGTTGCTTCTGCTTCTGCTACAATGCAAGCTGGAAATACACGAACAACAACAGCAACTGCTTCTTCTGCTTTAAGCCAGGTAAAAGCACGCAGCTAGTAAAAAAAACATCTGCTGCCACAGCAGGCACCAAAATTAGAAATATAATCCCAAAAATGGCCCAATAAATAAAATAGGCCAGGCTCCGACCATCCACATCACTAAACACCAACGGAAATGGTGGGGTTGAGGGAAGATGACGATGTGGACGATGGTGAGGTTGTGGGTACAAGACGACGACAACGCAGACAATGGTTGCTGTTGTTGTTGTGGTTGCCAGATGAAGATCACACATTTTCATTGTATGATGATATGTTTATATTCATTTGGATGCTCATGATTTCATTGCGTTATATATTCTCATTGCATGTTGATGGGGATATTATCATGAGAGAGACAATGACAATGGTGAAGGGAAGTAAGCAAGGAGTGAGTCGAGGGGGGGGGGGGGGAAACGGACAGCAGTTGTGTCCCCTAGTGCGTTGGGAGCGTTGAGATGTGAGAGAGGGGGAAGAGTGTACGCAGAGGGAGGGGGACAGGGATGAGCAGGCAGGATATTAACAATGCAACAAGCATGCTACAGGTTCATCATCTTCGTCATCTTCGTCATCTTCGACAATTCAACGCCGTGCGACGACATTCGATTGTGTGGATCGACCGTATCATCATCGCCATCTTGTAGCAGACGCTCTTAGCTGTACACAGAAAAGCACTGCAGTTACACTATGATCGCACGATGTTTAACCATAACTGCTCATCTGTTTTAACTATATGTGATGTTATTGTTTATGTTTTTGCATGTGTGTCCTTCACTCACGCTCACTGCAGACTCGGAGAAGTAGTTCAACTTCAGAGTTATATTGACTATACGTTTTACAGGAAGTATAGCAACGACAGAGGAGAGGGGACAACACTCTCAATAGTCATAGTAATATAACAGTATCCGCTATGTCTCAGAGGTACTGGGTTCCTGATGTTTCACAGGTACCATGGGTATCATTACAATTGTGTTCTAACACAGACCAGTCGTATGTTTTTACAAAATTTCTCAGTCGAGAGTAGTCCCCCTTATTAAGATCATAGACATACTTTATTTCATGTTTACTTTTTTTCATTGAGACGGATAAATTAAAACTTAAAATATTGTGATCACTCTTACCTAGAGGATCAAGATAACAAATTTCTGAGACTAAATCACTATTTATATTGACTTGCCACTGACGGCGATGATGATGATGATGACGATGATGCAGCAGTCACGGCAGTCCTGCCACCGTCGACGTCGCACCGCGGGACACCTCTGGACAGCTTCCCCGCGACGTCTAGGCCAGGCTCCGACCATCCGCATCACCAAACACCAACGGAAATGGTGGGGTTGAGGGAAGATGACGATGTGGACGATGGTGAGGTTGATGATGATGGTTGCTAGCTCAAAGCGCAGCTCGTCATGTGGACGCGCCCTTAGGCTTCAGCACAATATCCTGAGCTAAAAAAATTACATATATCCACCCTTAAATTATAAAGTTCACTCACACTAGCTGTTGATGCTACCACCCACAACCCCTTCAGTAAACTATCACTAGGATCTTGAATAAGTACTGAGGTCATTGTACTGACAACACGGGGAGGTAATTTTGCTACGGCTTTCAAAGTCACAACAGAATTTGCTGGTACAACCCCCTCCCTACCCTTCATCCTAACCGTTCCTAACCTACCCTCATTATTTCCTGTCTGAGAATTTAATACAAACGCGGCTTCACAACGTATGTTTAATGGGTCCCAACAGGAAGTCCTCTAGCTCTCCAGGATGGCATAAACAACTGCTGCCCTGACAAGGTTGAAGCCCATTTGGAAAGACAGGACCATCAGTCTTCATTCCAAAGTAAGACTGCTGCGCTCCCTTGTCATCTCCATCTTCCTATATGCTTGCGAAGCATGGACCCTCACAGCAGATCTCCAACGGTATATATATATATATATATATATATATATATATATATATATATATATATATATATATATATATATATATATATATATATATATATATATATATATATATATATATATATATTGTCACGTGGGGTTTATGGGCTCTGCACAATGGAATTATGGACTCTCACGTTTATTCGGTGGGAACTGCTAGTAAGTCACCCTATGAATTACTTTAATAAATTTATTTGTTTAGCTCGTTCTGTGTTAAGGTTGGGGTACAGAAATAGATAGAAAACTGGTAAAAGATTACTGTCACACTAGCTTTCACACGGCTATGAATCATATGTAGTCCAGCCACTTGATAACAGTTAAAATCACACATTTATTTCTTCTACTCTATACAAGATTCTCTAAGTACTAATCTAACTTTAAAACGTCTCTTTCAATGCAAATAGTTCGATCGCTGATAGTCTAGGCAGCTGTTATTTCTTCCTCGGGCACTTTGCTATAATATTTCATGTAGATTTGGACTACTGTGGTCCGTTTTACAGTTTCTGAAGAGTTGGACTACTGTGGTCCTGTTATGATCAGTTTAAGTGCACTTTCGGAGATTACACTTAACTTTCTGATGGTGCGGTCGAAGTCCTTCTGTGAGGTAGCTTCTGGTACACCTTTGTAGTTGTGTAGTTGGGTTCCCTTGCCACGCTGTGGGGTCTGACAGGGTGTGTTTCAAGGTGGCTCTTTCCGACTTGTGCGGTAGAGTCTCCTCAACCAACTAGTCGTTTCTGTGGAGTGGGGTGCACAGGATAGCTCGGGATAGCTCGGGATAGCTCGCCTGCTCGTCTGTAATATAAGAGACGAAATTCTGCACAACCCTGAATAATCGGTTTGTGCAGAGCGTCTCACTGAAAGCCAAGTAGCCCTCAGTGATAGCTCCACATCTCTATACATAAGCGACGAACATTCTGCTACTTCCGGGTTCCACTGGAATCTCACTCTAAATTCCTATACATACATAAATATCAATCGTGTCTAACTATACACATACAGAATTAATAATAATATAAACATTCAGTGGTACAGCCACTGGTCTGCAAACATACATATAAGTTAAACAACAGTGGTTCCGTACGGGATACAACATGGCGGCGCAACCGGTCGTGTTTCGCCTCGTGGTAGGCTCTTCCACGTGGTCCCGCAAATTCGGATTAACAATTCACATTTATGCATAGCAAATTCCACAAACATAATTTCAACAATAATATAAATATATCACGATGAAACAGAAGGGTGTTCATTTACCTGTTTGACAAGTTCAGGCCCGTGATGACTTGAGAGAATTCTAAGATTTCACCGTATTTTTTGACAGACAAATCAAAGTCTGTCTCTCATTCTTAACCAGACGCAGGACCGCATCAACCACCTGGAAAATGTCCAGCAGCAACAAGTACGTGAGCTTGAGGACAAGAGCAAGAATGTGAGTCTCGTGTTCTTCATAAGAAAAAAAAAGAAGAAAGGAACGGATAGATGTAAAAGAATGTTGGTTAGATTGATAGAATGATGAGGTAAAATAAATATATTAGCTGCAACTTTTACATTTTTTATGTTAGTCAATTGTTTTGTGGAGACATATGTGATTGGAGATGTAAAGAAAGGGAATGAGTTTGAATGATTATTAAGCCTGTAAGTAAGTAAATAAATCAATAATTTTGTGAATTTAGGCATAAGTCATTGGTTGCCATCTGTAATGGGGCGTTTTCCAGGAGTTTAAAAGTTGTAGTTCATTGTAATCTGACATTTGGCAACATAATTGTGAGCTTACTAGCTTCATTTTATTTAACATAGGGCATCCATCATCTGCATTATGTAATTGTTGGGATTAAGTGTTGTTTGTATTTGGAGGTGAGGGTGAGCGATATGATACAAAATGCAATCTCTTTACACAATATGACAATGGCAGGGACAGTCTCATTTTACTGTTTATAATTCTTCCCCCTATCAGGTGCATGACCTAAAGAAGGACAAGGAAGCACTGGAGCTCAAAAAGAAAGAGCAGCGCTTAGAGATCGATATGCTGAAGGCTGAACAAAATTCGACGGAGGATGCCAAGCGCAAGCTGGAGTTAAACATGAATGCCCAGAGAGAGGAACACAAGAACACATTTGCTCGCCAGGAAAAGAGGAAGAGGGCCCTCGACAGACAGGTCAGCGACTCTTGGACATTTGTAAAACAATTTTTGTACACTTTGTAACATGAAGAGGGCAGATCAGACATTTTCTAGCAGATGATTAACTTTTGATTAACTTGGATATGTAGCTGATCTTTGAATGTAACCTTTTAAATCTTGTTTTTTTTAACAAAAGCAAATAATTAACCCCACAGCATGGATTGAATATGAGCAGTATTTGATTGTAAAGTGCTAATAGTAATTAGTAATAATGTGAATTTGAGTGATATGCATCACCCTGATCTGACTTTCCAATCTGTGATAATTTTGCCCTTTATGTGGATGGAAGTACAGCTGGAAGAAGAACGCATGAAGTACAAAGCAACAGTGAACGCTCGCAACAAGCTGCTGGACAAGATAAAGGCCATGGAGGAGCGGCTGGTGGAGATAGCCACCAAGACCTATGAAAATGAAAAGGAGGTCAGTAGTTGATTTGGGGATTGTATGAGAGGGGTAACTGAACCCTTGCCAAACTAGAAGGATGAAATTGCATGGATTTTACAGCTAGTTGTAGATCGAAGAGGTGGAAAACGACAAATATAATAAACTGATAATAAATGATAAACTGCCGACTAAAACTATATAAACCTCAGTCATAGTGAGATCAGGACACTCCATGCAGCTCAAAAAGTGTAGAGTGTAGATTTGGAGGAGGGAGTTGAGGGGGGAGGGGAGGGGAGGAGGTGAGGCAGGAAGGTTAAGCTTGTTGACACATATAAGTATTTGGGCACAGTTTTTGACAACAAGCTTAAATGGGATGTGAATACACAGTGCATTGTCAAACGGAGCCAACAGCGATTGTACCTTCCCAGGAAACTGAAGTCTTTCTCTGTGGATTCTAAGATTCTCAGCTTGTTTTATCAATCTTTCATTGAGAGCTTGCTGAAGTTTTCGTTTGTTTGTTGGTTCCACAGTCTGACTGTGAGGGATAGGAATAGCTTGTCCAGCATTGTCAATGTCTCTTCAAAGATCATCTGTGTCAGGCAGAGAGACCTGGGTTCTTTCTGCGATCGGCAAATCATCAAGAAGGCGAACGAAATTATTTGTAGACCAGAGCATGTTCTGGCGGGCGAATTCTCAGTGCTACCATCCGGGCGGCAAACTTGTTTTTTCCAACCTAGTTCCAGTCATTCGCCGAAAAAGGCAATCACCGAAGTCGAACGAAGCTCTCCGAGGTGTTGCGAAATGATGCATGCATGATTACGACTAGTTAAACATTAAAAATGATCGCTGTTGCTTTTAATTCTCTTCAATTTACACAGATTAGCATTTCGCAACGGTATACTTGTTGAGATGAGCATAATTATTATCGACCATATTTAATAATTGCGTTCCTTGATTTGCATTTTGCTAGTTATCAGCAGTAGGCTAATAATTGCATTCCCCATTTCCTGCCTAGAACCAAGTAGACTCTGTTATACAGTATACATAGGTTTAATCTACATTATATATTATAAGTCAGTCTCCGCACAGTGAAGAAGCTCACTAGCTGAATATAATTATTAGACCTGTATTGTTTGTTTTATACGTAAATAAATGTATGAACTATATACATTCTAATTAATAATATTTAGGCCTATACTTTATAATATTCGTATCTTTAAATTTCCTGAGAAGGACGAGTAGGCTAAGCGAAATTTTTTTTTCATAACTCGAGATCAGAGTTAAATTAATAGTTAGTTATTATTCATTGCTTACAGGATCCAGCGGATTGCAAAGAGCCGAATAAAGACCACAAAATCAAGACCACAACTTCGCTAGCAGTAGTAGTAGTAGTAGTAGTAGTAGTAGTAGTAGTAGTAGTAGTGGTAGTAGTAGTAGTAGTATATTTAGTAAAATCTTTTATTTATTTTGCTTTGTTTGTTTGTTACTATAATAATAATAATAATAATAATAATAATAATAATAATAATAATAATAATAATTATTATTATTATTATTATTATTATTATTATTATTATTATTTGTTTGTTTGTTTGTTTGTTTGTTATTCTGCCGTGATTTGACAAAACCGAGTAAGTCCACCTAAGGTCGAAAATGAGGTTTTTGCGCCATCAAACTTGCAAGAGAATGACGCATCTTACCTGTAAAAATCAAATCCGAACTATGTTTAGATTTGGAGTGGACCAGTGAGAATCCATGTTATTGCTGCTGTGCAATATTATTTTCCTGTGAAAATGATGACGAAATTTCGGTCAGCAAAGGACGTGTTCGGCTTTTTGAAAAAGAGTTTTCTAAATGTACTTTCCTGCCCACCATGAAGGATCCTGTAGATCTTCAACCTACGCGGCAACTTCCACGAGGTGTGGAAACAAACAAACAAACAAACTATCCTATCCTATCCTATCCTATCCTGTCCCGTAACCCTGAGGTCGTAAGGGCACCACAGATGATCGTTTAACCAGCATACTCCATCTCTCTCTGTCCTCAGCAGCCCTGATGGCTTCGCTCAGTGTCAAACCAGTCCATTCTCGAATGTTGTCCTCCCACCTCTTTTTCGGTCTCCCTCTTCTTCTACCTCCTTGCACTGTGCCTTGCAGAATAGTCTTTGCAAGGCCTGATGATCTGGTGACGTGGCCATACCATCGGAGTTTCCGTTTCTTCACTACTGTGAGCAGGTCATCGTGTTGTCCAATGGCTTGTGTGAGGGTCTGTCGGACTTCGTCGTTGGTTGATTTCAGATTCTGCATATACCAGTGTCAATATTTAGTGAACAAAAACGTGAATGTCTGTTTTGAAGTTTATGAAATAAAAATGAATTTTGACGATTAAAAAAGCAGACATGATATATGCAGAACCAAACGTTCACCTTATTCCTATTGTGATAGAATACAAATGAACTTTCAGAAGTGGATATATATATTTTTTGGTTTTCATTGCATATAGATTATACGAGATATGTCTCTTTAAACTTGCTTTGGGTCAAAAGAAAAATTGACTAAGCTTGTGTACATGTCCAGCATTGGAAAATATGAAAATGTGTAAGCTGTGTAATATAATACGGTAAAGAGTGAAATCTGTATACAAGTTAACTGCACAGAGTACCCATGATCTAAACTCGCACATCAAAATATAAAATCTGTACTTAAGGCGACCGTTGGGCACCCTAAAAGGGAATATCACTGTATTTAGTACTTTGGGTGAACACATGTTTTATGTCATGTTATGTTCCCTCTCTCTTACCTATCTGTCCCAACCTCTCTAAGAAAAAGGCAGTGACAGTAGTTTGTATGTATGTCTCAATTACTGGTAAATGGGAGGTAATTTTTACTTTTCAATACTTGTACATTAAATTAAGTATTCAGTTAACATTCCAAGAAACTTTTTATTTATTCATTTGTTGTTGTTGTTGTTTTAATTTTTAGTACAGTGCTTAAAGTTTAATTTACAAGATTACCAAATTCCAAGGTTAATTTGTGGCTACAAATTTGTACAAAGAGTTTAAGAAGCATTTCTGTCTTTGTTTTGCCATCTAAAAACAGACATGATAAATTTAATGGCATGATGAAAATGATTTAAAAAGCAAGTCATCGTTAATTAAAAAAAAATTCATTTGCCTTAATATGGTGTTTTATTTGAACAATTGTGAATGTGATAGGTGTTATTTTATACGCTCAAATTGTCACTGTAGATTGTTCTAACCTATAAAGGGAAAAGTGAAAGCCCCAGTTGAAAACCTGTCTTGCCTTTGTAGGCATGACAGATTCACTGCGGCAACAGTACCCCCGTTGGAGTGCCGGGGGTTTCAGTATAAATAGTATCCCCACTTTATGGAAATTTAGTGCTTTAAATTCCCACTGTCGCTATCTTCCTCATTTACTCTTTCCCATTCCTGCTCTGTCCTATCACTCTGCTATACTATCTTCTTCTTTGCTAGATCAATGACCTACATTTTTTCTTGAAAACTCTTCCTGGACAAGACTCCTTGTTTGTGTATGAGGTCTGTTGGATCAGCTTGGGAGTGTTGGACGCTTTCTGCTGGGTGGTCACTAGGGCTTCCTATGATGTTAGTATTTAGCACTATAGGCATTTTATATGTATGTGTTTTGTTGATAATTTATAATGATGGTTGTATTCTATTTTGTTTTTGTAACCGGGGGTTCGCGTAGTTGAGGTAAACCCTCAGCCGTCCCCTATGTGGGATGTCTTTATTGTAAAGTGACTGGCCGGTGGAGGGCATTCAATTTTCCCACTAGGGTTGTTTCAGCAGATCTTTTATGCGGATCGGGGGTTGTCCGGTCCTGATTTGGCTCGGAGGAGTCCGCTGGACCTAAAGAAACAATCAATCAATCAATCAATTTTATACGCGCAAATCAAGTGGTTATACAGACTCCTCTAATTTTGTGCCTATAACCTAATAGGGGCTTGCCATAAGCACTTGAATTTGTTTGTGCATGTTTGTGGGGAGTGATGACCATTACTTCATAATTTCCAACGTTGTTGGAAGTAATTAAAAAAACCACATTACTTTATAATTTCTTATGAAGTAATGGCTATACTGTAGCTCCCCACAAACACCCCCAAGTTCATGTGCCTGCAGGGCTACCATTCACCAATACAGTGTCATGCTGGCGATTGAAAAGCATTGTGCTAAAGAGAATGTATCTAGATATGTTAATTCAGCATTCACCCAAGGTGTGGGTAAATCGGGCGCCCAGTTTACTTTTTTTTCTTCTTTATCAGCGCACAGTTTATTTTTCTTTTTTTTTTTTTGATCAAGCCTCAAAGTTTGGCTATGATCAAGCACATTAGGTGTCTTATGTGCACAAAGTTTCATCTAATAACACTTTTTACACACGCTTTCACTGTTGACACGTATGACCTATAAAGATTATGTGGGTCCTGGTGTACCTATACCTTCCAAAAGAGAACAGTATTTTATTTTGAAGGTATGGGATTGATTTAAAAGTTGTCTGATGGCAAGCTACTCGATCGGATGTCTGATTCACCAAGTGTTTACAGAATAATTTGTATTAGCTATGGATATATGACCGGGTGAATGTTAAGTTGTAGTCCAGGCATAAAACGCAAATAAACACAGACAAATCCTGCTAACTTTGGGTGTGGGCGACTGAGGCACCTATTCCTTTGTTGCCTTATTGTACATTTCAATCAGCTGATTTTATTATATTCTATGAATGCCTTGGGCCTAATTCGTTGGATGAAATTTTTTTATTATTTTTTCCCTTCTATTTATGTTAATTATTTCATCCGATTGAGACGTAAGGGTATCACTATGATCCAGGCCAAAGAGAAAATCTTCATAGAGAAAGGCCCTCAATTATAGGTTTAAATGTCGCGTTTTTGAAAGTGATGCAACTGAAGACATATTTTGTGTTTAATAATGATGAAGACAAAACATTATGAATTTGTAAAATAAACAGAAAAAAATGCTGACGTTCCCAATGGAATAATACACTTTATGAGAATATTTCTTTTTTTTTCTTGTGTTATTTTTAAATTGTATTTATTATTATTATTATTATTATTATTATTATTATTATTATTATTATTATTATTATTATTATTATTATTATTATTATTATTAGGTACTCCAAGTTGCGCCATTACTGTGTCCGCCCTATGGGCCAAAAGGGCCACTTTCACTGCAATTGTTCTCTTGATTGTTTTGCCTGATGTTGAATAAAAACATACCAAATAAATGCCTGAGCCTTTTATCTTTTATGCGTGTGTTTCTTTGAGTGAAAGATATCCAAGTTTCAAAGTACGAAACGTGTTTTGCGATGCACTGCCTCGGTTGTGGCAGACGCCATCTTCACAGGGCGCTCTCAACCCCACCTCCATACAAAATGAAATCTCAGTTAGGGAATTAGTCTCCAACCAAAAAATCGACAAATGAAAGAATCTGTACTATTTTGGCTTTCTTCTGGTGCAATTTTTTTTAAAATTCAGTGGGAAATTCATTTTGTGATCTGTTGTGGAACTTTTTGTTGCTTTTTTTTAGATAGCTTCTACTAGCATAGCATAGCATAGTTAGCATAGCATAGTTCGGCGTGCAGGCTAAAAGCCTTTGGCCCTCATAATTAATCTTAATGAGGGTCCCAAGACCCAGCCCCTGGCATCAGTGCCTACCAATTTAGAATTTTTTAACCTCCAACTTGGTAGAGTAGATGCTATCCTTAAACAATTTGTCCAGACTATTTTTGAACGCATTAAGTGATCCAGCATCCACAGACTCTGCAGTCAGGTCATTCCAAGGGGTTACCACTCTATTAGTAAAATACTTATTAAATTTACGAGTATTATTAAAAGTTTTAGTAAGTTTAAATTTGTGACCTCGTGTTAAACCAACATCATTAAAATTTAAAAGAGAACAAGTGGTTAAAGGATCATACAATTTGTGCACAATTTTAAAAATGTCGATTAAATCACCCCGCTGTCTCCTATATTCTAAACTGGGTAACCTCAGTGACTTCAGTCTCTCCTCGTAGGAGAGCCCTGACATTCCACAGATCTGCGCTGGACACCCTCGATCAAGTCAACATGCCTCCTTAAATATGGGCACCAGACAGGGTTAGCGTACTCCAAGATGGGACGTGTAAGGGCCTTAAAGAGGGGGACCATTATGTCCTTGGATTTGTTACTTATAGTTCTTACAAGCAGGGCTGATATTTTGTTGGCTTTCTTAACAGTACTCTCAATGTGATTCTCAAAGTTGAGCTCTGTATCCACTATATCACTCCAAGATCTCTCTCTGCACCAGTTGTCTCAATCTTACCCCTTTTTTACCATCATTCATAAAGAACTCATGCTGGGGATTATTTTTGCCCAAATGTAACACCTTACATTTTTCACTGTTAAATTTAAGTAGCCATGTCTCTGTCCATTCAACCAATTTGTCAATGCATTGCTGCATTCTCTCCTTAGACTCCTCACTTTCATCAACCTCTGCATTTGCCTTTGTGTCATCAGCAAATATCTTTATGTCACACTCTACATTCTCTGGCATGTCGTTTATGAAATATATAAATAATGTCGGCCCCAACACGCTCCCCTGAGGGACACCGCTTGTAACACTTATTTTGTCAGAGCTGTTACTGTTAACAGTCACGTACTGGGTCCTGTCAGTCAAGAAACTCCTTATCCATGCAAGTGGGCTGCCACTTATGCCATAACCTTTTAGTTTCTGTAAAAGTCTGCGATGTGGTACAGTATCGAATGCCTTCCTAAGGTCAAGATATACAGCGTCTACTGAATTGATCTGTTTAAAAAGTAGCTCGTTGGAAAGGCAAATCTTTTTTCTACAATAATATGTAATCAGTTTAGGATTTTTGAGTTCACACTAGCTGAGAATATTTAGAAATGGAGAGTGGTGTTGAGCGCGACAGCTACCGGTAATGTCGGTAATGACGGAGTACGATGTAAACGAGGAGACTGAACCGCTTCAGTCGATCGTCAGTGTATCTTCTTGCACGTCGTCACAAGTCAATCTAAAGGCACTTGTTGGTAAGTTTAGCCTTTAAATACTTGTTAATAACGTTTGTATTGTCGATAAATATATTTTGTCTAATGATAGGCCAATTGTTTAGCAATTATTTGAAGACCGGAAGTTGACAATCGAGAATCGATGTAGGTTGAATGGTATGGTCAAAAATATGTGAAATTAATTAAGATACACCTTTTCCACCAGATTTAACTCTTAACAAATTGTATCTGCATATATTAAAGATTCTTAGCATATATTCCATTGGGGTAAAATATGCACAGGGACTTTAGAAAAAAACGATCTTGCTAAGTCACGTGACTTCAGCACTGTTTACTTTCGTTTTCATTTACAGCTAGTGAGCTAGAAACTTGCGGCAGTGGTTAAGCCTATATGTTTTCGGGCAATTTGTGTTGAAGCTATTTTTGTTATTGATTTTTTATTTGAGCTGTTCTGCAAGCATCCAAATCTCTCCCAATTACTTCAAGACCCAATGTTTTTAAACATAAATTAAATTGCAGCCAAATATAATTTTAACTTTTAGTTTTAGTACTTTTACTTAGGCAAGATTGATCGATATTTTTTTGGTGTACATTAATTTTACTGATATATGCGATAATAATTTTAAAAAAGCAATAGTGATTACATTTTACTTTGGTTTTATCTTTACTTTTATGCCATTGTTGTTCATTTGTATGTTATTTAAGTTTAACAGTTATGAAAAACTATGTTGTATAGTTTTAATGTTTATGGTTGCCATTGTAAAGATTTATTATTATTATTATTATTATTATTATTATTATTATTATATTGATGATCCATAGTTCTTGTCATAATATTTTGATTTGCCCTTTCCTCTATTCACTCACCACCCCACTGCTTTTTTTTCTTGAACTTTTCTTTTTCTTTCTTTTTGTTTTGTTTTATTTTTTGCCTCCTGTGTCATATTATTGCAATGCTGTCCTATTTTTTCTTTTTTTTTCTTTTTTTTGTAGCTGATGAAACATACAACAAACTGAAACTGAGTTTCCTAGCTGCCAACCAAGCGATCGAGGTGCTCCACCACGCCCCCCATCAGACTTGTTGTGTACGAATCGACTACTCCTCAAGCTGGTCGCTCTCTCAGAAGAAGACTTGTTTCGTTGGCCAAAAAAAGAAGACATAGATTTTGATGGCAGCTCCCATTTTGTGTTTAGATGGGATTTTGAGTGCCTGCCAGTGACAAATGACTTAGACTATGGCGTGTTCTGATGTGGATGACATTAGTGCAGCGTACATGCAATTGTTAAAAAAAGTAAAGTGAATTTAAAATGTTTTCTATGCTGTGAAGAGCATTTACATGGTAAAAACTTGTTTTATTTTATGCTGATGATGGCCATTCAACCCATAAAAATTTGCACATCTGCTATTCTCATTGTAAAAAAAAGAAGCAATTGGCCAGCACTATGAGCAGATCTTCAAACTGTAGCTGCACTATATAATACTAATTCATTTCATTTAAAACACAGACCCACATTTCAGTATGCATGTCAATGAAAAGGGATTCCTACTTCTTTTTTTTCCCACATCGTTACGTAATATTATTTCTATTGTGGCATCTTGATGTAGGAACTACATTTTACAAAAATCAAAATAAAAAAAAAAACGTACATTCATTTGAAAAAAAGGTGATTTAATAATAATAACACTAATAATAATAATCATAGTCATAAGAGTAATTATAAAAATAATAATATATATATAAGTACAAATTCACTGTTAGGACGACCGCAGTGGAATGATGCCTTAGGGTGACCTCACATAAATCTGCATGTAACACATGTCCAGATTCAACTGAATGCTTAACATAACCTACACATTAAATGCTGTTATATAATGCAGTATGCATTCTTTAATATATATATATATAGGTGTAGCAAAGCTCAGTACATATTTTGGGAGCAAATGAGGTAATTATTATTTTGATAATTTAATCTTACAAGTAAATAACATATCCTATCCTATCATATCTTATCCCATAACTCGGAGGTCGTAGGGGCACCACAGATGATCGTTTAACCAACGTACTCCATCTTTCCCTGTCCTCAGCAACCCTGATTGTTTCGCTCAGTGTCAAACCAGTCCAGTCTTGAATGTTGTCATCCCACCTCTTTTTCGGTCTCTCTCTTCTTCCACCTCCTTGCACTGTGCCTTGCAGGATGGTTTTGCAAGACCTGATGATTTGGTGACGTGGCCATATCATCGGAGTTTCCGTTTTTTCACCACTGTGAGCAGGTCATCGTGTTGTCCAATGGCTTGTGTGATGGTCTGTCGGACTTCTTTTGTTGGTGGTGTTATGGGTATAGCAAATGCCCAGAAGTCTTCTGAAGCACCTCATCTCCATGCTTTGTATTCTTCGTTGGAGATCTGCTGTGAGGGTCCATGTTTCGCAAGCAAATAGGAAGATGGAGATGACAAGGGAGCGCAGCAGCCTTACCTTGGAATGTAGACGGATGGTCCTGTCTTTCCAAATTGGCTTCAACCTCGCCACGGCAGCAGTTGTTTGTGCGATCCTGGAGAGGACTTCCTGTCGGGACCCATTGTCTGATGCAATGGCTCCTAAATATTTGAAGCTATGCACTGTGTTGAGGGATTGGCCTTGGACTTTGATGTCCGTGTTGGTGCCTTGGGTGTTGTTGGTCATCAACGTGGTCTTCTCTGCACTTATTTCCATTCAATAGGCTCTGGAGGTGGTGTCAAGCCTCTGTACCAGGCGTCCAAGTTCTTGTTCCTCTCCAGCCAATCCATCAATGTCGTTCGCAAAACGAAGGTTGGAGATTGCTCTTCCCCCTATGTTGACTGTGCCTTCATGGTCTGCAAGGGCATCTGATGTGATGCGCTCTAGGAAGATGTTGAAGAGTGTTGGAGAGAGTAGGCATCCCTGACGCACAACGATTGTTGTTCTGAACCAGTTTCCGATGGCGCTGTAGTGGAGGACTGCACTGGCAGCCTTGTCATACAGGCTTTTGATGACTTCAATAATTTTAGGGCTGATGTTGTACACTCTCATGGTTGCCCACAGAGCTGCATGCCAGACTCGGTCAAACGCCTTTTTGATGTCCACGAACACATGATATAGATGTTGGTGCTGTAGGTATTTTTCACAGATTATTCTGAGGTTGAAAATCTGTTCAGTGGTACTTCGCGCTGCCTTAAATCCTGCTTGCTCTTCGGCTATGATTTGTTCAGCTTGGGGTTTCAACCTGTTGAGTATTATAGTTCAGGAGGACCTTGCTGGGATGGCTGATGAGGCTGATGGTGCGGTAATTTTCACATTCCTGAAGGTTACCTTTTTTGGGAAGAGTGATTACAAGCGACTGGGTCCATGGTGTAGGCCACTCCCCACTGTGCCACACTTTGTTACACGTAATGGTGAGTGCGTCGATCATCGCTTCTCCTCCCGCTTGAAGCAGTTCCACTGGTATGTTGTCCACTCCCGCTGACTTCCCATTCTTCAGCGATTGCACTGCTGCCTCAACTTCTCGGAGAATTGGGAGGATTTCTTCTTCTTCTCTGTTCTCTGGACATGCTAGAACTGATGGATCTCCGTTTGGTTTGTGGTTGTAAAGGTCAGAGCAGTACTCTGTCCATCTGTACAAGACTTATTGTTCTTCTGTAAGGCATAGTTAAAGCCACTTGCTTTGGATCGTGGAGACCTTGGGCTGTTTAACACTTGTCAGCGGCTTCACAGTCTGGTAGGCCTTTTTGCTGTTGTTCTTGTTCAGACTGTTATCTATTTTCTGGCATTGAGCTTCTATCCAGTTCTCCTTTGCTGTGCGCATGCCTTTTCGGATGTCATTGTTGATTTTTCGGTAGGCATCAGCTCCCTGTCAGGTGTTCCTTTTGTTTTTCATCTCTCTTCGTTTATCACACAGGTCCAAAAGTTCAGGTGTTATCCACAGCTTCTTCTTTGACCGGTGCTTTCCAAGGATCTCCGTGGCGGCATCTGTCACAGCTAAGTTCAAGGTGGTGGTCACGGTGTTGACATCTACTTCACCAGCTCTTAAAATGAGCAGTGGTGCAAATTTCTCTCCAATTGTGGCCTGAAATATTTCTGTCACCTCCGGGTCTTGCAGTTTGTCCAGGTCGAACTTCCATCTAGTGCACTTTGTTGTGTTTACTCTCTTCAAGTGAAGCCGGAAAGACATCATCACAAGATTGTAGTCACTTCCGATGTCTGCTCCTGGAAAAGTGCGTGTCCTGCCAATGTTGATGCTTGATCTGAAGCGTTTATTGACCATCATTAACATTTACCGAGTAAGTCCCTTTAATAGAATTTTGGAAACCCTCCCCAAAAAAATAACTGATCCGCCCCTGGCATGCTTATATATCTGACATCATTTCTTTGTATATATATATATATATATATATATATATATATATATATATATATATATATATATATATATATATATATATATATATATATATATATATATATATATATATATATAATATGAACATTCAAATATCACAGATAAAAATATACGTGAATAAACAAACACAATGTTCAAATGAATTCCAAACGAGCTATCTAGCTAATGAAGATAAATATTCCTTATAAGTCTAACTATCTCATTCTGTAGTGAGTTTCCAACAGTCAATTTGAGCTCTTTCTAGTCTTCACACTTCGATAATGTTATCGCTGTTCAACAACTTGAACAAGGGGTTTAATTATTTGCTTACCCGTTTGTAGCTCCGCAAAGCCTTCTGTAGGCCTCTCTTCACGGTAGTGGCACAGTCACCATCCGTAGCCTCTCGTCACTGTAGTGGCACAATCACCATGCACAGGCCTCTTCACTGTAGTGGCACAGTCACCATGCGCAGGCGCAGGCCTCTTCACTGTAGTGGCACAGTCACCATGCGCAGGCCTCTTCACTGTAGTGGCACAGTCACCATGCGCAGGCCTCTTCACTGTAGTGGCACAGTCACCATGCGCAGGCCTCTTCACTGTAGTGGCACAGTCACCATGCGCAGGCCTCTTCACTGTAGTGGCACAGCCTCTTCACTGTAGTGGCATAGTCAACGACACCGGGGACACCATCCACCTCATCTTACGAAGACGGAGCTCGTGTCGACAGGCCTTCTCTCCCACATAGGCTCCACGTCTCAGCGCGGGTCTCTCCTCTCCGCTGCGTAACAATATAATGTTTCTATTACCACTTTGTTTCTGTTTACAATTCATTTTCTCTCCATTTGTTTTGTTCCTTTGAAAACTCTTGTTTATTACAATCCATTTTAGTCAATCGTCTTTTCAACATCCTCCACAATTCTTCCAACTTATACAATTCATGACAAATGATCCATCACCCACACTCACACCCATTCAAAAGCCCACCAAACACTTCACATAAGCTTCATCAATATTGAAAACAAACATGGCGGCCAAAATGATCACCATGCAATTACAATAGCATTCAAAAATTCCACCTGTTGCATTTATAATTATACAATATCCAAATAAAACACATTTTCATATTTACCTGCGTCCCACGCAGCTTCAACACAGTTAGTATAATCCAGGAGTTCTCTCACATAGTCAAAACTTTCCACTTAGCATGAGTCTACTGCCCACACACTACTCTGTATTGACAAACATTAACCACTTATCTTTTTTACACAGAGGCGTGACTCAACACATAGCCACAACAAGAGTGACCTTTCAAAACAATCTTCCCAGAATACACTTCCGTACTGACATTTTATTGGATGTTATAAACATGTGACCCGAAAATAGCGCGAATACATCCACAGGCCCACAAAACAAATAATGTAATGTTAATTAAGTTCCTTATATTACATTACACAATATACATAATATTCTCCTTCCTTACAGTGTTTAAGTTTGAATATTAGTCCGGAATGCCATACACACACTGTCGTATGCTTTACGAACATCGAAAAAAGTAGCTAAAACAGATTTTTTTTCCGAGCAAATTGTTTTTTAATGTGTGTAGTTAACTTTACTAAATGATCTGTTGTAGTACTACATCTACCTTTTCTGAAACCAGCCTGATTTGTTGGAATGGTGTCTGTATTTGCACTGAAATATAACAATCTATTTAATATTATTTTTTCCAACAATTTTCCTATGTGTGAGGTTAAAGCAATAGGTCTATAACTATCTAATGAGGGTCTTACTTTACCTTGTTTTAGAATCGGGATTACTATCGACTGCTTCCAGGCTTCTGGAAGAGTTCCACTTAACCAACATGTTTGGAAAAATGTGTGAAGTAACCGTTTCCAAACGTCTGGTAAATGAAGCAATAGTTGGTAAGAAATGCCATCAATCCCCACAAAAGTTTTATTTTTAGAAAATGAACGTAAGGCTACAACAAATTCTTCATATGAAATAGCCGCATTTGTGTAAGAATGATCATCTGACAGGGGTTCTGTGTACTCATCTTTCTCTTCCTCTACCTTTCGGTATTGTTGATGAGTTTGAGAAAGACTAGAAGTTAAACTAGATTATTTTGTGCAAAAAGAGTCAAGAAAGCTTCTGCTTTGTCTAATGAATTTGGAAAAGGATTACCATTAACTTTAACAGGATAATTTGGGAGGTGATAACCGTTTTTCATTTGTTTAACTTTCTTCCAGACTTTATAAGAATCCTTAGACTCTCAGAGAGAGAGAGAGAGAGAGAGAGAGAGAGAGAGAGAGAGAGAGAGAGAGAGAGAGAGAGAGAGAGAGAGAGAGAGAGAGAGACAGAGAGAGAGAGAGAGAGCACGAGAGAAAGAGAGACAAAGGTCTGACTGCATCTTTCGTACTTTTGACGTCATCTTGTTACATCACATTCTAGATTCTAATCGTTTGGGGTTTGCATTTCACTTCATTCACATCACGAGCGCGGCACTGAGAAGAAGCAAAGAAAGCGTGATGGGATGATGGAGTCTACAAAGAAAAGAAAATTTTTTTTATCTCTGGAAGATCGAGTGAATGTTGTAAACAGACACAAAAAAAGGAGAGACTGCCATCGCGATCGCAAAGAGTCTTAAAGTTGGAAAAACACAAATTCAAGGAATTATCCGAGACAAAGATGACATTCTTAAAAGGTGGGAAAGTGGTGATAATGCCGATCGTATGCGATCAAAACGGAGGAAGACAACATACTCGGAAGTAAATGAGAAAGTTTGGGATTGGTTTCTGGATGCTAGAAGAAAGAATATTCCGACCACTGGCAAATTGATTCAAGAAAAGGCCATTATGCTCTCAGTTAAACTAGAACATGACGATTTTGTGGCGTCTAACGGTTGGTTAGAAAAATGGCTGAATCGAAACAATGTGAAGAATGTTTGCTTGAGTGGAGATAGGGCGGAGGTGACTGAGGAGATGGTGGATGATTGGAAAAAGCGATTGCCTACTCTGTGTGATGGATACGAGCAATGCGACATTTTCAATGCAGACCAAAGTGGATTTTTCTACAGAGCAATGCCCAACAAATCCATGGTTCAAAAGGGAGATGACCGAGCTGGTGTTAAAACGTCAAAAGATCGCGTGACAGTGCTTTTTGCTGTTAGTGCTGTGGGTGAAAAACTTAAACCAGTGTTGATTGGAAAAAGTGCAAAACCACGATGTTTTCTGGGACAGGATGTTAACAGCCTTGGCGTGGATTATTTTCAAAACAAACGCGCTTGGATGACTTCTGACATTTTCACCCAGTGGGCCAACAAAATTTAAAAAAAAAAAAAAAGCAGCTGCAAAAAAGAAAAATCATTGGTTTTGTTGACAACTGTTCGGCTCATCCTCTCCTATCCCTCTCCAATGTTCAATTTAAATTTTTGCCAACCACACCACTGCCAAGTTACAGCCGTGTGATGCAGGAGTCATTCAGACTGTGAAGCTGCACTACCGCAAACAGCTTTTACGTCATCTGCTTTTCCAGATGGAAGAAGACAAGACACCAACAGGCCCTGAACTGGCCAAGAAAATCAGTCTGCTGGATGCAGTTTTGTGGGTGAGAAAGGCATGGAGTGCCCTGAAATCAGAAACCATCCAAAAGTGTTTCGTCAAATGTGGATTTCCAGTTGAAAGAGGTAGGTGTCTTCTGTTCTGGCTGTCTCTCTCTCTTTATCTCTCTCCTTTTTCTCTTGCTCCCTCTCTCTCAGTTGCTCTCTCAGTTGTTCTCTCTCACTCTCTCTCTCTCTCTCTCTCTCTCTCTCTCTCTCTCTCTCTCTCTCTCTCTCTCTCTCTCTCTCTCTCTCAGCTGTTCTTTTTCTCCCTCTCTCTCTCTCAGTTGTTCTCGCTCTCTCAGTTGCGCTCTCTTTCTCTCTCTCGCAGTTTTTTTCTCTCTCTTACTCTCTCTCTCTCTCTCTCTCTCACACACACACACACAAGACAATGAAGGCCACATTTCAACAACCAATCATCTTTAATAATTTTTCTAATCAGGTGACAGTGAGCTGTCAGCTGCACAATATGCATGTGAGGTCACTGAGCAACTTCATGTTGGTGAGCAGCGTCTTCTTGGGGACATGACATACGAGGAGTATGTCTCTATTGATGACAACATTCAAGTTGCGGCTGACTTGGAATTGGACACACCTTCCAATTCCCAGGCGGCAATGGATCAGGATGTTACACAAGAGCTTAATCAGGACAATAGTGAAGAAGAAGCAGAAGAAGAAACCATCAACTTCAAAACGGCATCATTATATGCACAAAAGCTAACAACAATTGCCCTCAAACATGCCCCAGAACTAGTTGACACCATTCAGTCATTGAAAAGTGACATTGAAGCAGTCCGCCTCAAAAACCTTTCCTCTGCAACGCAACCCTCTTTGTTTACATTTTTTTTTTAAAACTTTAAATTTGAAGATCATACATACATGTACATAGTTCTTTATTGACTTTAGTTTGAGATTTCCAACGTTATTTCTATTTTTATTATTAAATGCAATGTGCTTAATCCAGTACACAAACAGTTTTACTGAGTGTATGTGTGGTGTGTTGTAAACAATACACAGTTGAGTTTATTTCTTTAATAACAGAAAAAGATGTAGCAAAAGGTAAACTCTCTACCCCTCTGTAAAGACCCCCCCCCCCTCTAAAAAGACCGATTTTTGTCAACATTTTCAAGGTCGTTGTAGAGAGGTTCCACTGTAATTCTCGTTCGTTTCTGTGGGGTCCCCAACTTTGTTCGTAAAGGAAAAACCAAGAATAACCACAATTCCAAACGTCTGTTTTCATTTTCAGATTGGAACATTACCGTAACAGATTATTGGGAGTAGCGGCTATCAAAGAACATCTGATCAAATCACTTTCTGAACATGAAAAACGACTGATGGCGGATCTGGAACTCCTCGAGATACTCGGAAAGGTAACGTTAGAATCCAACTATAAAGCCTCAAACTTCAGACCTACATTCTCAAGTATTTCTCTAATTAGGTCAGCTTATTACAATCACGCAACAAACATTTCATTCAGACACCCACATTGTGAGCAAAGATTAAATGCCACAAATTACAAAGCAAAATATTAACATTTAATAGTCTTGGCAAATTCATTCTTATTACTATTTTATTCTTTAAAAAAATGTACTTGTAAATTGATTCTTCACAGCCCTGTTGTGAATGATGTATATATATATGTTTGAAAATATGTGGTATGTAGGTTATCAAAATACTGTTTTTTGTTTTTGTTTTTCATTTATATCCAATTCAGTGCTGTGTGTGTGTTGGCATGTGTGTGCGTGTGTGTGTGTGAGTGTATGCATGGATGTGCACATCCTTTAGAATAAAGTGCTTGGTATGGCAGAGGTTGCACATAATGCTACTTAGAGTGGAAAACAGCTATAGGAAGCATCCGATTCCGAGACAGATTTTGAATTATGAAGCTCATTATGAATAATGTATTACAATTATAATAACTTTACGAACAATTAAAACTATTACAACTTTATGAATACATTATTGCAATTATTATAAGTTTATGAATAAATTATTACAATTATTTTTTTTTCAGATCCAACTTCACCCCCTCGCCTGAACTTTCCTCCCTCCCATCGTCCAGTGGGAAAAAAGGGTTGCTGCAAAAAGTAAAACTATGAACACGATATCATCAAATTCATTAACCAATAACGGAGTGGATAAACCTACTTTTACCAGAGACACTCGCATATTCCATTAATATTGGAAGACAGTGTATATTTCGATGAGAAGATCTTCACGGTAAACTACTTAAACAACAACAAGAACAACAAGAACTGAATTATTACTTCGTGTGGGATGTTTTTGAGGAGAATCAGAAATTTCAACACGTACATTTCATTGTGACATTTCAGCGTGTATATTTCTTTGTGACATTTCAACGTGTACATTTTATTGTGACATTTCAATGTGTAGAGAGATACGACTATAGTAATATAGGGGATCACCAACCTTTGGGGATATAGACCTTAAAGAACAAAGACCAATGCAATTAATTTATAGACCGGGGGTAACAAAGATTTGGGGGGGGGGGGGAAACATAGATCAGAAATCCTTTTGAGGGAACATAGACCTGGGAGAACATAGACCTGGGGCTGGGGAGGGGGTGTACTGATCTGGGAACCCTGGCCTGATTCCAGCAGGGGCTTGGTAGATTACTGGTTACTATAATACACACAGTTTAATGAACAAATGAACTTTTGGAGTGTAACATTCACACCCACCATTGGAGATATGGCAGACGTGGGGGATAACCACCCAGGGAAGAAGGGGGTAGGAGGGAAGGACCTAAACCCACACTGAACCCCCAGAACAATCTAACTTCTTTGATGAGCAATGAGCATTGAGCAAGTACCTGAAGACATGGCAACACTCATGTGTTTCCAAAGTGCTGTCACCCTTCAACTTGGCTCTGGCTCTCTCTCTTGCAGGCATGAATGTCATGAATAAACAGATATGGGATTTCCTAAGGTCCACCATTCTGCGGAGTTTCCGTGACCAACACAGACATGAACAGTCATACTGGGTGAGAGAGAACTTCCCAGTACAGCGCAATATTCAAGAAATAATTCAAGAAACGGTTTCCAGCAGTTCATCAGGCTGGGAGCATGTAGTGCAAGGTTTGGTGCAGTTAGGCTTCCTGCTGATGGACAGTTTTGGACCGCGCCTGGTCTTTGGAAAACTGGAAACTGTGATTGCAGAGCACATGACACCCAACCAGTCTGCATGTGAACGTGGCAGCAAAATTCTTCTCAAAATGTTCAAGAATAGACCCAACGTTTCCCGGCGTGTCGTAAGAGGCGACTAACAGGGGTGATGGGGTGGTGATTCACACCCACCATTGGCGATATGGCAGACGTTGGGGATAACCACCCAGGGAAGAAGGGAATAGGAGAAAAGACCTAAACCCACACTGAACCCAGAACAATCTAACTTCTTTGATGCGCAATGAGCATTGAGCAAGTAGGCCTACCTGAAGACATGGCAACACTCATGTGTTTCCAAAGTGCTGTCACCCTTCAACTTGGACCTGGCTCTCTCTTTTGCAGGCATGAATGTCATAAATGAACAGATTTTGGATTTCCTAAGGTCCACCATTCTGCGGAGTTTCCGGGACCAACACAGACATGAACAGTGTTACTGGGTGAGAGAGAACTTCCCAGAACAGCGCAATATTCAAGAAATAATTCAAGAAACGGTTTCCAGCAGTTCATCAGGCTAAGAGCATGTAGTGCAAGGTTTGGTGCAGTTAGGCTGCCTGCTGATGGACAGTTTTGGACCGCGCCTGGTCTTTGGAAAACTGGAAACTGTGGTTGCAGGGCACATGACACCCAACCAGTCTGCATGTGAACGTGGCAGCAAAATTCTTCTCAAAATGTTCAAGAATAGACCCAACGTTTCCCGGCATGTCGTAAGAGGCGACTAACAGGGATGGGGTGGTGTTAACACGGCATCACTGGGTGAAAGTCTTCTTCACAGAAGTCACCGGCCAGGGCGGAGGAACCTCATGTTACTACATGTTCAACGACCACGTGCTCAGGGCCAAGGCAAGCCACACTGTATTCGTGGATTTTGGCTGTGGCCAACAGCCTGGAGAGGATTGGGCACCGCCAGGTCTTTTTTGCCCAAGACACATGATGGAACTATCCACTATTTCCATACCGGATCGGTCGTCGCCCGGCTCAACAAGGACCGCGCCTTCCGTTGGCCACCAGGACGGAGGTGATAAGTATGCTACTGATGGATAATTTAGCAAGATCCGCACGAGAAACAACATCGTCATAGGAACCTGGAATGTCAGGACCCTAACTGCAGAAGGAAAATTGGAAGAACCGGCCCACGAGCTGGACCACTATTGATGGAACGTTCTAGGTATGCTGAACTTTTTGTTGCACGTGTTGCAGTGAGCATAATGAACTCCTTTCGAAGATTCGATTATTCCTCGAAAACGTTCACGGTATTCGCGTAAGAAATGTCGCGCTTTTTGCTTACTTGCAACCTTACCCCGCTTTTCTTCAGACTCGTTCTCATCGTTACTCTCGTGTAAACACTTTCTTGTTAGATAGTTAGACGTGGACGCCATCTGGTTAGACAGAAATAGCAACTCCCGCGCAGGCTCGCAAAGTAAAGCTAGCATGCTAGCTTTGCTTCGTAGACAGATCGGCAGCGAAACGCCTCTTTTCTACGTAGATACTGGCTTTGCTAGCCAAATTAAACACATGGCATGTTTAGCAGCTTCCACAATGGTGGATACAAAGTCTCGCACTGCCTCTCACGCACGAGATTTCACTTTCGCGCATGCGCTCTATGGTCAGCAAGTAAAGGAAATAGCAGATCGGAACATAATATAAAAGCATTGCGAACAAAAAATGTTTTGGGTACTCCCCCGAAAATGCATATTCTTAAGGAATTGCTCGTATTGTCGTATTTGAAGTTGAAAATTCGTAAAAATACGCGCTAGCGCGTACGGATAACGTGCAATATGTTTTGAACATAATAAAATATTTAGCATACTCACCTTTTTTTTCTTTTTTTAAAAATGGCTTTCTCCTAATGAGATGAGTTTATGACTGGATAATTTTAGATCACAATTCAATGTATATTACATACATCATCATGTCATGTTTAGGAGAATTAAACTAAAGATCAGTGACAAATTATGTAGGAAACAATTAAAATAGGAAAACTAAAACGCTAATTCTGACTTAACGTTATAATTTGGGCCCACAATGAGTTGTGTTACTGTCCATCTAATTATTGGCTTGCTTCGATAGAAGGTTGTACATTACATTACATGGTTATTGCTTTAGGTCCAGCGGACCCCTTCCGAGCCAAATCAGGACCAGAGAAGTGAAAGAGGACTCACCCCTGATCCGCATAAAAGATCTGCCGAAACAACCCTAGTGGTAACACTGAAGGCAATCTACCAGCCGGTCACTTTATAATAAAGACATCCCACGCAGGGGACGCTGAGGCTATACACTAATTTATCGACTCCCCGTTTATAAAAACAAAATAGAATACAAACATCATTAAATGTTTTAAATGCGAGTACAACTGTAATCTTTGTAAGACTAACATTGAAGAAAACACAACTTTTAAGAATGACCAAACGGGGGAATTATTCCACATCCGACATCATGTCACTTGCCAGTCAAAGAACCTCATCTACCTCCTGTACTGCAATATCTGCCAGTGTAGTCAATACATAGGACAAACCAAGACTACCCTCATACAACGATTTTATAAACACAAACAAGATATCCTTGCCAACTCGGGAACACCCGTGACAGAACATTTTAATAAACCTTCTCACAGCCTCAGCAACACGAAGGTTTTAATTATTGAAAAAGTGTATGGCGATAAACTTGAGGATAAGCTGAAAAGAGAAGACTTCTGGCGCAGCAAATTGAAAACACTGTGGCCCTTGGGACTCAATACACTGGATAGCTGATGCGGAGTGTGGAGACAGCCACATTAGAGAGAGGAAGAGAGTGAGGAGAGGGGACTCTTAAGTGAGGGGGAGGGGGAGCTTGGGTAAGGGGGTATGGGAGGGAGGGAGAGAGAGAGAGGGGGAGAGTAGAAGTGGAGGAGAGAGGAAAGTGGGTCCTATTACTCGGGAAACCTGTGTAGACGTAACTTGGTATTTTCCTATATATGTACATCCCTGTTGGTGTGTGGGTGGGTGGGTGGGTGGGTGGGGTGGTGCTATTGATGGACTGGTGTGGGTGTGAGATGTGTGAGTATGTGTGGTTTTGGGGTGAAGAAGAGGCCTTGGGAAGTCATTTAGTTGTATTGCTGAGATGTTTTCACATCAGTGCTAAGATGAACCTTTTTTGAACTGTGTGTGATTCATTGTATGCTGTAACGTTTAACCCTGAGAAAGCCTGGTAGTAATAAAGGCGAAAATTTGGAAACTTGTATACGACTTGTTTGGCTTAAATTTTCTTTCTTCTGCGATTACAAACATCATTATACAATATCAACAAAACACATACATATAAAATGCCTACATTGCAAAATAATAACATCATAGTGACCCTTTGGCAGAAAGCGCCCAATATTTCCAAGCTGATCCAACAGACCTCATACACAAATAAGGAGTCTTGTCCCGGAAGAATATTCAAGAAAAAAGGTAGGTGACTGGTCTAGCAAAAAAGAAGATAGTATAGTAGATTGATAATTACATTACATGATTATTGCTTTAGGTCCAGCGGATTCTTCCGAGCCAAATCAGGACCAGAGAGACGTTAACTTAAACTGTATAAAGTGGTTCAAATCTTAGAAAATATACCTGTTACTCTAAAATACTCAAACAAACTTTCACCTGACACCTCTTGAAAAGTCTTCTTTAAAACTGATGTGTTAATACGTTCTCTTTCCTAATCAAAACACTAAATTCGGTCTTACCAATAAAATCCAAAACAAAACAACATGGTTTATATGCAATAAAACAAACCAACATCATGTAAAAATTGAAACAAGTGTTGACCATTGCATATTTTAAAAATCTCTTTGAAAGGTATTGAACCAAAATATGTTTCTCTTTTATCAAGCAGGTCAGCACATTCAGACATGAAATGGCGAACAGAAAAGGAATTTATCACATGCAAAGCACCATGGTGGTTCTTCTCCTTTTAACAGAAAACTGTGGCTTACATAAGTATGCCCAATATGAAGGCGAGACAAAACTGTTTCTTCTTTGCGAGTTAGGCAAAGAAGCTGACAAATCGGGAAGAAATTGAAATAAATTGTTGTTGATATGGTTAGACCAGTCAGTCTGCCACAATCGTTTACAATAAGATCCAGTCATACAACGTAGGTCAGAGTAGGGCACAAACTGGAAAATCTCGGGAGGGAAATCGAGATGCAGAGCGTCACAGAGACCCACATAAAAACTATCTTTTTACCCTCAGAAACAAGTTGTGTATGGAGGTCATGGATCTCTGCCAGAAAAGGGTGTGATATCTTTCTCGTGAAAAGAGCCTGGAGTGCTGACAGTGAATCAGACATGATTAAAAATGAGGTTCTTTTGGATTGATAAACCTGTTTTAGAGCTAGATGAATTGCCTTGAGCTCAGCTGTATAAACAGAAAAATCAGGTAGACGCTGTTGCAAAGGCTGGTCTAGATGTCTCCCAGAGACCGACGCAGCAGCAACTGTGTCGCCTTTCTTTGACCCATCTGTAAAATGTTTTTTATATCCTGTATATAAAGCACACTGTTCTTAATAGAGCTGGTTAGAGGGGCCGGGTAGCTCAGTTGGTAAGAGCGTCTTGCTAGTAACCGAAAGGTCGCTGGTTCGAATCCCGGATTGGTCAACGTGTGATCATATTATTTTCCCCTTTACCAACAACTGGCCCGCTGGTGTCAGTATAAATCGGTCCAGTAGTCACCTATATGCGAAAGTGTCGTGTGACTATAATCTACAAACAACAATAGAGCTGGTTATAGACGGTTTCAGATGTATTGTTTTTGAGGAAAGCGGACAATTGCCAATTAATGTTTGGGATACATAATTTTCATGGAGAAACTTCAGTCCTAAGCTCATCATCGTTGATGGAAGCAACATCAATGCCTGCTTTTTCCAAATGAGCCTGCATTCTGATGCCAAACGGAGGAATTGTGTTAGGTTTGGCTTCAAATTTCTGAACAAAATCTGGGTTGAAAGCACAGTCATAGGCGGGGTTCATGGGATCAGTTTTTAATTTTAAATAGTAATTCAGTGACAATTTTGTACGTCTCAGCTCCAGCGGGGGTTCGTTAGCTTCCACGTAAAGGCTTTCACAAGGTGAGGTGCGAAAAAGCACCCAAAGCAATGCGTAATGCCTGATGAGCAACTGGATCTAACATTTTAAGATAAGATTTTCTAGCAGAACCATAAACAATGCAACCATAATCTAACTTGGATCTAATTAAAGAACGATATAACAGCAATAAAGTTTTCTTGTCAGCTCCCCAGTCTGTACCACTGATAACCTTGAGCAAGTTGCAGGCCTGTTGACAATGTTTTCAAATCTTTCAGATGAGGAAGGAATGATAGCCTTTGGTCAAAAATAACACCCACAAATTTGACTTGTTGGACCGTCTTTATTGGAGTTTTTTTGAGGGTAATATTAGGATCTTGAATAATTCCCCGGTGCTTGGAAAAGTGAAAACATTCAGTTTTTGCTCCAGAAAATGTGAAACCATTTTGTAAAACCCAGTCTTGAACGGCATTGACACATAACTGTATCTGACGTTCTGCAGATGCCAAGGTTTTACCTTTGGCTATTAATGCGAAATCGTCAACAAACAAAGAATTGTCGATTCCCCGTTTAACAGAACTAACAATATTATTTATTTTAATATTAAACAGCAAGGGAGACAAGAAACTACCCTGAGGCACCCCCATCTCCTGTTCCCTCATATCTGATAAAGACCCTCCAACCTTAACCTGAAAAATTCTGTCCGTTAGAAAATTGGATATAAACAGAGGTAAATGTCCCTTCAAACCCATTTCTTGTAACTCTGAAGGAATGCCATATTTCCATGTGGTATCATAGGCTTTTTCCAAAACAAACATGATGGCTACGACGTGTTCACCCTGGACGAACGCGTTACGGATAAACGTCTCCAGTCGCACCAGGTGGTCAACAGTACTTCGACCACTTCGAAAGCCACACTGAGTGTTGGATAATATATTATTTGTTTCCAGATACCACAGTAAACGGGAATAAACCATTCCTTCCAGGTTCTTGCATAAGCAGGATTTTAAGGCTATTGGTCTGTAGTTTGTTGGATTAGTATGGTCTTTGCAAGGTTTAGGAATGGGTACAATAATGGCCTTTCTCCAAGAGGAAGGAAAGGTGCCAGTGAAGATGTCCAGCAGTTGAGATCGTGAGTACCTTGTTAAATGTCGTAGAAATTGATAATGCACATCATCCGGTCCAACTGCTGAATCTGCACTTTTGTTAATTGCATCATCAAGCTCGACTAATGAGAACGAAATGTTGTAGTCTTCAGAATTATCAGAGGTAAAATTTTACCGTTGTTTTTCTTTACATGTTTTAATTGTTTGAAAAGAGACAGAATAATTTTCAGAGGAAGAATTTGCAGCAAAAGAAGAGGCCAAAAGATCAGCTTTTTTTTTTTTCTCTGATTACGTCCCACTGCACAGTAAGGCATGGGCTCACCTGTTTGTTACTTTTATTTTTGAGTTTGCGGACCACTTTCCAAACCTTCAACAATTTCGCTTGCGAATTTAGCGTGGAGCAGAAACCTCTCCACGATTCTCTTCTCTTACTTTTCAAGAGCTGTCGGCATTGCGCTCGCAAACGTTGGTGGGTCTGTTTATTTTCAGAGCTTGGATGCAGATACATCATTCTTAAAGCTTTTTTACGGGCTTGCTGAAGTTTTTTACATTCATTATCAAACCAGGGTTTTAGTAGGAATGAGAAAGAACAAAAGAGAAAGACAGCGACAGTGGGAATTTAAAGCACGAAATTTCCAGAAAGTGGTGATACTATTTATACTGGAACCCCTTGCACCCTTACGGGGGAAAGAAGGTTGTGGCGTTAAAAATGCGCGAAGGGAGGAGATGCTATCACGCTATAGCGCAACCAATGTTCATGGTGGAAGCAAGAATTCATATGACATTACAATTACCACTCAGCAACAATATTTATTGTGAAAATATTTGGAGATTCAAGATATAGTAGATGTAGTTACTGTCCGCGTAAATCACAAGGAATCTTGGTGTGTTGTGTGACGATTACATAAACAACGACAATACTACATACACCATTACACGTAACGTACAATTTCACATTTATCACATTAACACTGCGCAATAAATTAATCTTTTCTTTACCAGTAAAATCACGCACACGTTTATTTCCACGGACACATCACGCTAACCCATTCATAAGCAAGCTTCCAGGCATTCAGGAACTATCACATCTCCCCCGTTGGGGTGCCGCGGGTTATTGTATAAATAGTATCCCCACTTTCTCGAAATTTAGTGCCTTAAATGTATGTGTTTTGTTGATATCTTATAATGTTTATATTCTATTTAGTTTCTTGTTAACGGGGGATCGATAAATTAGAGTATAGCCTCAGCGTCCCCTGCGTGGTATGCCTTTATTGAACAGTGACCGGCTGGTGGAGTGCCTTCAGTGATACCACTGGAGTTGTTTCAACAGATCTTTTATGCGGATCAGGGGTGAATTCTCTTTCAGCCAAGTTATGGTCTTGATTTTGTGGTCTTGATTCGGCTCTTTGCACTCTGCTGGACCCTGTAAGCAATGAATAAATAACTAATAATCACATCTACACACCCACAACGACGTCGCATTTAATGTTTTCAACCAAACAGGGCTCAACCCATTACCATACATACAAATATACAACAGCTTTAAATTAAGTTCGTTAAAGATAATATGCATACACGTGTAATTAAAGTAAATGACCGTATTTGTACAATAACAGCATGCATCAAGCTAGGAAGCATGTAAAACATTACGTCGTATTAAAACGTGTCTGCAGCAGACTTCACAAACTTTCACGTTCTTGGATTGACACATAATTCGCTTACCTTATAAGGTAACTAAAACGTCCGAATTATGGGTGAACGTTGGACGCTAGAATTGTTTGTTGTTGTTATATTTAAAATACTGTCCTCGTGAACATATTTTACTGGCGGAATTGTCCTACTACGACTCCACTGTTAGCTTATACGTTATTAAAGGTTTTTGCTTAAAATATGTAGAGATCGAACAAAAAATAAATGTGTGAGTTATACATCTGACACGTACCTGAATCCTGTTGGTTCTGTCTCCCTTCTCCTGCTCACTCTTGTTCTTCTTGTTCTTGTTCTTCTTGTTCTTGTTTTTCTTGTTCTTGTTCTTGTTCTTCTTCTTCTTCTTCTTCTTCTTCTTCTCCTCCTCCTCCTCCTCCTTCTCCTTCTCCTCCTTCTTAGCAATACAGACGGAGAACAAGTAACAGTTGTTTTCTTGTCCTGTCTTCCTCCTCCTGTTCGTCCACCTCTCTTGCTCTGTAGATTAGGATAAGCCCTAGGTCTTTGTGCGACACAAATGACGCACCGACAAAATGGCCATTTTTTTAAAACCCTTATTGAAGTTTATTTACATGGATCGGTATAAGAAGATTTCCATCATTCATCAGGTTTAAATATCGTACAGTACAGTAACCACTAAGTACAAGTCATATGTTTAGTATTATTTACACAAAAATGTCTAGGTGCGTCTGCTATAACACTATATGATTTCAAAACCTGTTCAATAGATTAACTTTTAATCTCGACTTTATCCCCGTACTATAAAGTTTAAATTTGTTGTTTTTCTTTACTTGTTTCATAATTTGTTTTGTTTACTTTATATTTGTATAATTGCAGCGAAATAAAACTTGCTTTGCTAATACGTATTTGCAATTTTGGACGCAATCTCATGCTTTGAAGGTAAATGTTTGAGGCATAGTTGTTTTTCAAAGTTTGCATTAGATAGTAGGACTCTTCTCTTCTTCTTCTTCTCCTTGTTGTTCTTCTTCGTCTTCTTCCGTCACTCATCTTGGTGTATGTGTAATGTGTTGCTAACTTAAATCTTAGTATCTATGCGTTGCCATGATAGATCATCACTATCTCTCTTCTTCGTTGTCCTCCTCCTCCTTCTCCTCCTCCATCTTCTCCTTCTCTTTCTTCTTCTTCTTCTTCTACACCTTCTTCTTCTTTCTTTCTTTTTCTTCTTCTCCTTTTACTTCTTCTTCTGTCTTTCGCCTCATCCTCTTTATTCATTTTCTTCCATGTTTTCATGTTTCAAGTCTTTCATGCCTATGTGTGAGCATGTTTGTGTAAACATGGTTATTTAAACCTGAGAGCGTGTGTGTGTGTGCGCGTGTGTGTATGTGTGTGAATGTTATGGGTTGATGTTATCATCACTGACATCGCTGTCTGTTATCTATAATGAACCTGAAGAAGGTGCGCCTTTCCGCTTGCATCTTATCATCACTTTTCTTCTTCTTTCTTTCTTTTTGTTCTGGTTCTTCTGGACCTGTTGCTGTTGTTGTGGTTCTTCTTCTTCTTCTTCTTCTTCTTCTTCTTCTTCTTCTTCTTCTTCTTCTTCTTCTTCTTCTTCTTCTTCTTCTTCTTCTTCTTGTTCTTGTTCTTCTTCTTCTTCTTGTTCTTCTTCTTCTTCTTCTTCTTCTTCTTCTTCTTCTTCTTCCTCTTCTTCTTCTTCTTCTTCTTCTTCTTCTTCTTCTTCTTCTTCTTCTTCTTCTTCTTCTTCTTCTTCTTATTCTTCTTCTTCTTCACACCTCTTCTTTTTTTTCGTCTTTTACTTCTTCACACCTCTTCTTCTGTTTCTTCTTCTTCCTCCTCCTCGACCTACACCTCCTTTGCCATCTGTGATCTATAATGAACAATACAAAGTGCACCTTTTTACTTGGCCATCTGTTATCTATAATGAACAATACAAAGTGCAACTTTTTACTTGACCATCTGTTATCTATAATGAACAATACAAAGTGCAACTTTTCACTTGGCCATCTGTTATCTATAATGAACAATACAAAGTGCACCTTTTTACTTGGCCATCTGTTATCTATAATGAACAATACAAAGTGCAACTTTTTACTTGGCCATCTGTTATCTATAATGAAAAATACAAAGTGCAACTTTTTACTTGGCCATCTGTTATCTATAATGAACAATACAAAGTGCACCTTTTCACTTGACCATCTGTTATCTATAATGAACAATACAAAGTGCACCTTTTTACTTGGCCATCTGTTATCTATAATGAACAATACAAAGTGCAACTTTTTACTTGGCCATCTGTTATCTATAATGAACAATACAAAGTGCAACTTTTTACTTGGCCATCTGTTATCTATAATGAACGATACAAAGTGCATCTTTTCACTTGACCATCTGTTATCTATAATGAACAATACAAAGTGCATCTTTTCACTTGACCATCTGTTATCTATAATGAACAATACAAAGTGCACCTTTTTACTTGGCCATCTGTTATCTATAATGAACAATACAAAGTGCAACTTTTTACTTGGCCATCTGTTATCTATAATGAACAATACAAAGTGCAACTTTTTACTTGGCCATCTGTTATCTATAATGAACGATACAAAGTGCATCTTTTCACTTGACCATCTGTTATCTATAATGAACAATACAAAGTGCATCTTTTCACTTGACCATCTGTTATCTATAATGAACAATACAAAGTGCATCTTTTTACTAGGCCATCTGTTATCTATAATGAACAATACAAAGTGCACCTTTTCACTTAGCCATCTGTTATCTATAATGAACGATACAAAGTGCACCTTTTCACTTGACCATCTGTTATCTATGATGAACAATACAAAGTGCACCTTTTCACGTAGCCATCTGTTATCTATAATTGTCACAGGGCAATCTGTGGTGGAAGAGTGGAAGCAGTTAGGGGTAGGTAATTGCAAGTTGCGGTGTGTGTTTGCGATAGCCGAGAGCGTGCGGAACGTGGGAGCGCATTGCGCAGTGGTTAGCAGTGGGGAAAAGTACTCACTACTGGGCGGAACGTATTTGAGGGAGCTACAGAAAGGACGTGTTGTCTAGTGCTCTGTTTATGTGGTGTAGGGTTGGACTGTTACTAACGGATTACAATAACCGGTCTGAGAAATACTAGTTGGAAGTTTGCTGGTTTCTATGGTCGTAGTACTCAAAGTGGAGTATAGTTATAGAAAGGCAAAGTTGTGGTAGTGTGGTAGTTAGCGTGAGGTAGTGTCCGCTAGGAAGACTACGCACTACGGATTACCCTACATGGAGTTACTCGTAGGAGTGGTGGAAAGGGATACGGGTAGCGACTACATTCGAACCGGCTGGGTAAGTGTAGTTGGTGGTGCTTCCCTTACTGTCCAAGAACCTGGTGCAGGCTATGGGGTGTGAGTACAAGAGGTGTGAGTGAGTGAAGGAGAGGGTGAGAGTGGCTGCACTGTGGAAAGGCAGGGGGAAGGAAGGTGAGGGTGAGAGTGGTTGCTGTTGTTGTTGTGGTTGCCAGATGTGGATAACATGATTTCATTGTATTATGATATGTTTATATTCATTTGGTATGCTCATGATTTCATTGCATTATATAATTTCATTGCATTTTGACCGGGGATGTTATCATGAGAGAGACAATAACAATACTGAAGGGAAGTAAGTGAGGAGAGAGTCGAAGGGGGGAAACGGACAGCAGTTGTGTCCCCTCGAGCATCAAAGGGAGGTGGTGTTGCGAGAGAGGGGGGGAGAGTGTGTGCAGAGGGGAGGGGGACAGGGATGAGCAAGCAGGATATTAACAATGCAACAAGCATGTTACAGGTTCGACATCGATCGATTGGGTTCAACGTCGTGCGACATCGTTCGACAGCATTCGATCGAGTGGATCGACCGTATCATCATCGCCATCCTTGTTGTCTGCGTTATCATCATTGTGTCCTCACAACCTCACCATCATCTACATCATCATCTTCCCTCAACCCCACCACTTCCATTGGTGATTAGTGACATGGATGATCGGAGCCTGGCCTAGACGTTGCGTGGAAGCTGTCCGGAGGTGTACCGCTGTGCGACGTCGATGGTGGCAGGACTGCCGTGTCTGCCGTGTCACCGTCATCTTCATCATCATCGCCGTCAGTGTCGTGTCGAAGCGGGGACGCCACCCCGTACCGTCATCATCAGCACGTGCGACGACTGCAGCAACAAGCAGGGGAGGATACTAGCAGTGGGATATCGTGGACCGCCACGCCGCAAGGAGGCACCGAGGACTACATCCATCCAGGTGGGATCTTTCTGTGTTGTCCTCCTCCTATGCACTTGACCCCCCCCCCCCTCTTGTATTAGTACGTGCGAACGGACGTTGGCTACGCACGATTCGTACGCGGACTGGGTTGGCTAGCAACCATCGATCATCACACTGACGTGTCAGTTCATTGTACCATTGATTGTTCATCATCATTATTTTCTTTTCATGTGTAAATGTTGTTTGTGTATGAGTGTGTGGCTTGAATGAATAAATGGTTTGAAAGTTGTATATATACTTGTTGTGTTTTCTCACTCTTCGCGTCTGTTGGTAATCGTCATCCTGTCTGGGCTGTATGCGTGTGTAAGGTGTTTGTTTGTGTCGTCTGCTTGGACGGGGTCGTGGCGGTGACATAAATGAACGATACAAAGTGCACCTTTTCACTTGGCTCTTACTGATATGACTTCAATCCTACGCAGCCCACCCCCTCCCTCACCACTTTCTCCCCCATGCCCTCCTCTTTTTGTCCGTGCTTCTCCTCCATCTCCTCTTCCTACTCCTCTCGTCTTCTTCATCCACCTTCTTCTCCACCTACATCCATTCCGCTTTTGTTTTTTTCTAAATTTGACGTCATTCTTCTTTTTTTTCCTTCGTTGTACACGTTACACGAATATTTTAATCACTTGAAGGCTTAGAACATGAGAAGACTGTATTCTCTCCTATGGTAACCTCGTTGAAAATGATATGGTTGTGGGAGACATCGCAAAACGCTTTGATGTTAGATACCGTACCATGAATAGTCTGCAACAACCCCCAACCCCCCAACCCCTCCCATCCCCACCACTTCGTCCCACACACACTTATTCGTGACACATACGAGAGAGAGAGACACACAGACAGACAGACAGACAGACAGATAGGGACACAGACAGTTTCAGACAGATTGACAGAGGCAGAGAGGCATAATACAGTATTATTTTTGCCTAGAGCGGTGTACCGTACATGGACGTGTACACTTTTCTAAGGCTTATTAGCTGATGTTTATTTGCAGTGGTATAATTGCTGGATTTTCTCGCTTAAGATGCTTAATGCAACAGTGTGACGTCAACCGCTTTCTTTGCTTCTTGTGAACTGGGAAGAAAAAAAGGCCCAAAATTGTGGAATGTCGCGTCACCCGAGTGGGTTCCGCGACGTTCAGCTCAAAACAACGAGTGGATGGATAAAAACTCAAACAAAAAAAAAACTAACACAAAGCCAGATGAACAATCACACTCTTTTATTCAACAAACAAACACGCATACACAGGATAATGGGATACTCAACCACCCTCAACCCCTATCAAGACCCCCAACCCATTACCTACTAAACAATTACCTCCCTTGTCTAACCCGGAAACCCAGAACTGTATACAGACAAAATGCCCACAACAATATGCAGCAATAGCAATAATCAATTAAACTTCAGATAAATACAATTCTCAACTGAATAAACAAATCAGCACATCTCAGAAGTTCAATTGCATTGCATAAACTAACATATTTCAGTGTCGCTGTACGTACTTCACAGTCTCTTAACTGAGCTCAGAATAAACTATAGTAGTCGTTCCCTGACGAAGATATATGTTTAGGTGCGTGCATGCGAATCTGTATGTATGTCGGTGCGATGTATCCTGTGACTCCGATGGAAAGCTCCCGGTCGCCTGAAGCACCAGGGCAAGTCCCGGCGGCGATGGAGGACCACACCCAGCAGCGGTGCCAACAACCAAGGAAAGATGTGGTGGTGGTGGTGGTGACACCTGGCAACACCCACACCTCACAGTGGCAAAGGCAGTGGCAATGGCAGAAGTAGAAATAGTAGAAATAGAACAAACAGTGGTGATGGCAGAAGTAAACAGCCCAATCTGTAGACAAATAAAGGGTCTCACTAGTTCGTCCACAAAAACTTAAACACTTCAAAACAGAATACGCCTTCCGCCGTCCGCCATCTTGACCTGTTTATACATGCATCTCAATAATACAATGCAATTCTTAATTCTAAAATGTATATCTCTTCCATACAACATAGTGGTATATATAAATATACATAATTGTTACAATGCAATTCCAGTCACACCTTCCAGATTTATCTCATCCTCACCTCCATCTTCATCACCCCTCTCCACGTTAAAGTACATTTTCTCCCTTCATTCAAAATTATCTCTATCGCACTATACTACAAACACGCTTCCCTCATATTCATCACCCCTCTCCAACATAGTTACTTGTCTCCCTTCCTTCACATTCATCACCCCCCTCTCTCTCTCTTTAACAGATATACTTCATCATCACTCCTTGTACCTCACTTTGGCAACAACATCAACAACATTATCCATTTACATGTGTAAACAAGAAAATCATGAAATCATAAAAATCAATAACCTACTATTTATCAAAATACACCCCTTTCCCCTTCATTCACCATCATTCATTCACGTACGCAGTCTCGGAATGATGAATAAAAATTGATGCAACAACAAGTCTCGGAATGCACAGCCACTAAGGAAATGAATTACAGGATTTACACTCACCTTTTTAAGTCCTCGGCTTGTGATACACGTACATACACAACACAAAACAGCACACAACAGTACAGCACCACACTTTATTAGCTGAGAGTATCAAGTTCGTTCCTTGGCTATTTGCTATGCTATCGCTAGAGCACCTCAATACCGATGAGGTACTTGAGCCTTGGAAGGTGCCTAAGAATAGGCCACACGACCTTAGGATACAGCCCTACACTTATTCCTTCCTGAATACAATGGCGGCTAGAATCCTTCCACTAACATCTTTTGGCCATTCCTGTCTCGACGAGGGCACAAGACCTTGGGTGGTTCGAAACCACGCAACTCTACCCTTCCAGAAGGACCTAACTCTAATCTGACACAACTGTCACAATGTCACTTCTGTCCAAAAAGAATGACTGCTCGCAAAAGCGTTCAAATTGACTCTGCCAACTAAATCACATACCAGCACCCAGGACAATCATCGAGTCGAGCTCAGTAACCCAATTTCCCACCTATGCTGTTACGTTGAAACGCGAACGAAAGTATGTCGGAAGCGTGTACGATAGATCTAATCGTTTTGATTTGCAAAGTATTCAATAATGGAGTTTATTTACCTTTGATTTGAGTTTGCATTGTTGTTAGGAGAGGCTTTGTATAACGTTGATAATTTTCGTTGGTCGATATTGTCGGAGAATACTCTGGATTTCCTTGTTGACCATCGATCGAAGGTTCGGGACGATTGTCGAAGTAAGAGAAGGTTCGGGGTATGTGTGGAGAGATGAATGACGTAAGTCAGTGATGACGATCTTTTATTCGATTGGTGGCAGTGCGTCATTTCTACTGTATTCGAAATCTTTCCGGAAAAGAGAGAGATTATAAAATTGTGTGCCGCAGTGTTGTTGTGGATAGTGAAGCTGGAGAGTTGCTGTGAAAGTTGTTGAGTTAAATTGAGAATTGTATGCAGTTGTTGATGTGTGCTGAATAAAAGTGGAAAACTTCATACGTCGACTTTGTGACTTGTATGCTGCTTGAGCGGGCTGCGTGGATAAACGAATCTGAGTTACACCCTATCAGGAATTCAAGCATCGGGGCTGAATCAGATACTGATAGAAAACACCAACATCAAACTGAGTGTAACATTTTGGGGGCCAAGCCGGGATGTTGCAAGAGAGGACCATTTCGGTAACGCGCTAACAGTTGCCACTGACATATTGGTAGATGAATTATTATTATTATTATTATTATTATTATTATTATTATTATTATTATTATTATTATTATTATTATTATTATTATTTTTATTATTATTATTATTATTATTATTATTATTATTATTATTATTATTATTATTATTATTATTATTATTAAAGTCATCTGCAACATCTTCACTTCAATCATGGAGTCTCTGTGCCTGTCTGTGGGATTTTAAAAAAAAGCATGCTGCAATATGCTGATGATGAAGATGATCTGTTGTTTAAAGTCCTTCGATGTGTTAGACCTATATAGGACTGACCTTGTATTATTACGGAAAGGTGCAGAGAACAGGGACCTAGCCCAAAGCACATATTACTTTTTGCTAAAAACTATAACACCAAGACATATACATATAAACAGTGAAACAGTCACACGCATATATGTATTCAGTTGATATTAAATTACACCACCATTACGTAATGTTATCATATACGACGACAAGGGGGAAAAAAACTTCGAAAAGAAGACTCTAATATTGGTTCTAGAGCAGGGGTACCCACACTTTTTCAGCATGCAATCTACTTATAAAATGACCAAGCCAAAATGATCTACCTACCATAAAAATACAAAACATATATATATATATATATATATATATATATATATATATATATATATATATATATATATATATATATATATATATATATATATATATATATATATATATATATATATCAGTTCTAGCATGTCCCGAGAGCAGAGAAGAAGAAGAAATCCTCCCAATTCTCCGGGAAGAAGTTGAGGCAGCAGTGCAATCGCTGAAGAAAGGGAAGTCAGCGGGAGTGGACAACATACCAGCGGAACTGCTACAAGCAGGAGGAGAAGCGATGACTGATGCTCTCACCATTATCTGTAACAAGATCTGGCAGAGTGGGGAATGGCCTACACCATGGACCCAGTCGCTTGTCATCACTCTTCCCAAAAAAGGTAACCTTCAGGAGTGTGAAAATTACCGCACCATCAGCCTCATCAGCCATCCCAGCAAGGTCCTCCTGAAAATAATACTCAACAGGTTGAAACCACAAGCTGAACAAATCATAGCTGAAGAACAAGCAGGATTCATGGCAGGGCGAAGTACCACTGAACAGATCTTCAACCTCAGAATAATCTGTGAGAAATACCTACAGCACCAACAACATCTATATCATGTGTTCACAGACTTCAAGAAGGCATTTGACCGAGTCTGGCATGCAGCTCTATGGTCAACCATGAAAGTGTACAACATCAGCCCTAAAATTATAGAAGTCATCAAAAGCCTGTATGACAAGGCTACCAGTGCAGTCCTCCATAACAGCGTCATCGGGAACTGGTTCAGTACAACAATCGGTGTGCGTCAAGGATGCCTACTCTCTCCAACACTCTTCAACATCTTCCTAGAGCGCATCATGTCAGATGCTCTTGCAGATCACGAAGGCACAGTCAGCATAGGGGGCAGAGCAATCTCCAATCTTCGTTTTGCGGATGATATTGATGGATTGGCTGGAGAGGAACAAGAACTTGAACAGCTTGTACAGAGGCTTGACACCACCTCCAGAGCTTATGGAATGGAAATAAGTGCAGAGAAGACCAAAATGATGACCAACAACACCAATGGCATCAACACGGACATCAAAGTACAAAGCCAATCCCTCAACACAGTGCACAGCTTCAAATATTTAGGAGCCATTGTGTCAGACAATGGGTCTCGACAGGAAGTCCTCTCCAGGATCGCACAAACAACTGCTGCCCTGACAAGGTTGAAGCCCATTTGGAAAGACAGAACCATCAGTCTACATTCCAAAGTAAGACTGCTGCGCTCTCTGGTCATCTCCATCTTCCTATATGCTTGCGAAGCATGGACCCTCACAGCAGATCTCCAACGAAGAATACAAAGCATGGAGATGAGGTGCTACAGAAGACTTCTGTGCATTTCCTATACCCAACACATCACCAACGTTGAAGTCCGACAGACCATCACACAAGCCATTGGACAACACGATGACCTGCTCACAGTGGTGAAGAAACGGAAACTCCGATGGTATGGCCACATCACCAGATCATCAGGCCTTGCAAAGACCATTCTGCAAGGCACAGTGCCAGGAGGTAGAAGAAGGGGGAGACCGAAAAAGAGGTGGGAGGACAACATTCGAGAATGGACTGGTTTGACACTGAGCGAAGCCATGAGGGCTGCTGAGGACAGAGAAAGATGGAGTATGCTGGTTAAGCGATCATCTGTGGTGCCCCTACGACCTTCGGGTTATGGGACAGGATAGGATAGGATAGGATATATATATATAGAGATAGATAGATAATAGGCTGACGTCAATTTTTTTAATGCTTCGCGATCTACTCACAGTACCTTCCCGATCGACCGGTCGATCGCGATCGACGTATTGGGCACCCCTGTTCTAGAGCATACACATGCCGTAACCTTCTTATAGTTCTTTGCTAAGGTCAGACAAATACAAATTAATTACCTGAATTAGTCTCCTTTGGTATAATTTATCCTAAGTATGTTTTCTTTTTTTCTATTTATACATTTTATATTTAATACAGATTGTCATTCTTCTTATACATATATATATATATACGTACGTACATACATACATATATACATACGTACACGTTATTATATGTCAAATGAAATATGTGCACTCCATGCCCAATTGGACGCCCCGGCGTCCAAATAGGCAGGGGCGTCCAATTTGTCCTACACACGGCTGGTCCTTTCTCTTACTATAAGTCGGCAGAGACCAAAATAGGAAAAGTTCGTGCGACGATAGCCCTTTCGCTATTTCCGTGTTATTGTTTCACAATTTCCCCCACCGAATAATTAGGTCATCGGCCAATAGCCTCCCTGGGGATTGGATCTCGCCGTCCTCTGGGATCCAACGCCGGCCAGTGAGCCCTTTTTATCATCTTCCGTTTTCTTTCCCATCGGGTATCAATTTTGTCAGTTGGGATACATGTGTACGTACTTAATCATCTGTGTGTTGACTTCTACATAACAAAGTGGAGGATGCATTCCTTTGCTATTCAATAACTGCACGAGTCTTCTTCTCTCTCTCTCCCTAACACCAATATTGAGTGTCATAGATATTGTATATGCTTTATTTGTTAGTTTTTTGACACTTTATTATTGTTTGCTGTCTGGTAGTTATTGTAGTTAATTATTTTTGTCATTGGCTTGTACGATTCATTAATATAAGATTGATTAATGTATGACTGACTATGGGAGAATGCGAGTGTAAATGTCGCGTGTAACATACATTCCCTCTGGCAGGCACAGAAGAAATTAATGACGAAATGAACAGAACTATGTTCTGGCGGGGATTAATTCATTTCATGTTTGTTTCTTTCTTTCATGTAAAGCTTGTCTATAAAAAGACAAGTAATAGTGCTATATAAATGTCCATTATTATTATTATTATTATTATTAATTCTTCCGGAATATTAATCAGTACAGACACCTTTTTTTCTTCTTTCTCCCCCTGACAAACTAAGAAGAAGAAGAAGGAGAAGAAGAAGAAGAAGAAAAAGAAGAAGAAGAAGCGGAAAGAAGACAGGATACTATCACCCGCCTTTTCTTCAATCGAACTTAAAACGCGGCGATCTGATGAGTTCGCTATTACAGAAGTCATAACAAAACATCACTTTTTTTAAACATTTTAGAATGACTGTATCCAATACCAGGGAGTAAAGTGAAGTACTGTAAGAAAACCCTGTGTGTTCTCAAAAACCTGGTACGTAAATCACGCAAGTTGGGCCCACGGGGGTTTGGAACACGTGACCTTCGGCATAGAAACCAGCTTACTGATTCACTGATCTACAGGTCAACAACAAAGAGGAGGAGAAGAAGAAGAAGAGGAGAACTAACAGAATAATGTGGATGAGGAGGAGAAGGACAGTCGTGAGGAGGGGAGAAGCAGGAAGATGAAGAACATTAGAAGAAGAAGAAGAAGAAGAAGAAGAAGAAGAAGAAGAAGAAGAAGAAGAAGAAGAAGAAGAATAGTAGCAAATGTGTACAAAGAAGAAGAAGAAGAAGTATAGTAGCAAATGTGTACGAAGAAGAAGAAGAAGTAGAAGTATAGTAACAAATGTGTACAAAGAAGAAGAAGAAGAAGAAGAAGAAGAAGAAGAAGAAGAAGAAGAAGAAGAAGAAGAAGTGTAGCAAATTTGTAAACAGAAGAAGAAGAAGAAGTATAGCAAATTTGGAAGAAGAAGAAGAAGAACAACAACAACAGCATCAATAACAACAACAACAACAACGATGACGACGACGTGAATATATTTATTAGCAAAAACAATTATTATATTGTTGTAGATAAAAATTAAAAAAAGTCAACATCAACAAATTGGTCTGCACAACAATACAATAATGTTGGGGTTTTGTGTTATTTTTTAATGGACGATATCAGTTTTTAACAACAAACAAAATTATAGTTGTATTAAAAAACGTTGAAGAATATCACAAAGAAAATCCACAAAGAAATTTCTACTCAGCATCACCGGAAATATTTAAAATAGCTTAAAGAAAATAAGTCTGCTGAAAAACATGCCGTCCCATTTAAAAACACACTGTCCACATGTTACAAATTAATTACTTAATTCATTATTTTTTTTTTCTGTTAAGTAAATTGCATAATTATTACATAATCATAACATGAAACATGGCGACGTCAGCCTCAACGCGACATGATGCAAGGAACACAACTGCATGAAAAAAAAAACAAACCCAACACCAACAGCAACTTTGAAAATGGTGTGCTGTTAGAGATTTAGCTCCCTTGAACTAAATGATGAAACTCTGTGTTGAGGAAACAATCAACCATGATATTATAAATAAATTCTTCCATCAAATCCTTTACACTAGATGGTGTAATCATGGGGGAGTTTATTAAACCTCATCGCTGAGGTGAAAGCCTGCCAATTTTTTTTTTTAAATCAGTTTATAGTCCCCTCTCTTCCCGTTAAGGATTTTCAGAGAGGAGACTTTCTGATCTACGAGCCTGCCAATAGACGTGCAGAAACCTTTAAAAAAAGTCATCGGGATCCCAGTTAACGTTACAGGTCTTCGCTAACAGAATACATTACATTACATGGTTATTGCTTTAGGTCCAGCGGACTCTTCCGAGCCAAATCAGGACCAGAGAGGCGTTATCTTAAAATATTATAAAATGGATCAAATCTTTAAAAAACCAGCCTGTTACTCTTAAATATTCAAACAAACTTTCACATGCAACCTCTAGAATAATTTTAAATCTGATGTATTAAAAATAAGTAGATATACTCTTGCTTCAAGCAAATAACTAAAATCAGTCTTACCAATACAATCCAATCAACACAAAACAAGACGACACGATTTATATTACATTACATTGCATGGTTGTTGCTTTAGGTCCAGCGGACTCTTCTGAGCCAAATCAGGACCAGAAAGACGTTATCTTAAAATATTATAAAATGATTCAAATCTTAAAAAAACAAGCCTGTTACTCTTAAATTTTCAAACAAACTTTCACATGCAACCTCTTGAAAAATCTTTTTTTACATCTGATGTATTAAAAATACGTTCTCTTTCTTCAATCAAATCACTAAAATCAGTCTTACCAATAAAATCCAACCAACAACACAAAACAAAATGACATGATTTATATGCGATAAAACAAACCAACATCATGTAAACATTGAAACAGGTGTTGACCATTGCATACTTTAAAAATCTCTTTGAAAGGTACTGAACCAAAATATGTTTCTCTTTCCTCAAACAGATCAGCACATTCAGACATGAAATGCCGAGCACGTGGGGGCAATAATGAAAATCACAAATCATACCAATATTGAACCAACATTACACCGACATTTGCTATGTATTGGAACCAATGAATAATGAAAATCACCAATTATACCAATATTGAACCAACATAAGAGCAACATTACAATGACATTGGATAAATATTGGAATCAATACTAAATCCAATGTGGATGTAATATTCAGCGTATGTTAGAACAATATTGTTGCAGTGCAGAAGCAACACTGCACCAATATTGTGTATACATTGGATACAATGCAAAATCCAATATTGCTGCAATATTAGGGCGATTTTCGCTTCCAACATTGCAGCAATGTTGTACTCCAATATTAGGGCAATGTTACTATCAATGTTAGGGCTATGTTGCACCAATATTGCCGTGCTGTCTGGGACCCTGGCTGGAGAGCTCATCGCGGATTTCCAATTCGGACATATTAATCAGGTCCGGACATCGGATGACTCCCTTGGAGGGATTCAACCGTCCATGCACAGAAACTTTTATTTGTCTATCAACAAAGACGGTCAAATTCCTCTTTAAAAGATAGTCCGATGCCCTTTTGGTCAAGCACTCCACCAGATAGGTCCCAGATCTAAGTTTTTGTCACATCGTTGAAACCCACTAAGCTGACGGATTGGAATCCTTTATGAATTGCAAACGGTGAAAGCTTGCCAAGTGGCATAGCCAGATCCGCCCCCCTCCACAACCAAAAAATGAGGCCAGGCCCCATCCACCCCAGAGTCACAAGCTTTTTGTCTCACGTCCATGTCACTGTCCATGTCCGTGTCTGATCCGTCATCGTGCAGTCGTTTTTTGTGTGTAGATGTCATGTTTTAAAAGTAGTAATTCATTCCCCAGCTCCCCAAGGGGATGCATCCAAGTGGAAAATCCAGCAAGGAAGCGCACCAGGGCTACATGGGGGGTGGGGGGTGGGGGGATATACACCCAGACATTACATTACATTACATGATTATTGCTTTAGGTCCAGCGGACTCTTCCGAGCCAAATCAGGACCAGAGACGTTATCTTAAAATATAAAATGTTTCAAATCTTAGAAAACAAGCCTGTTACTCTTACATACTCAAACAGCCACATGCAACCTCTTGAAATTTCTTCTTTAAAACTAATGTATTAAAAATACGTTCCCTTTCTTCAATCAAATCAATAAATTCAGTCTTACCAACAATAAAATCCAACCAACACAAAACAAGACGACATGATTTATATGCGATAACATTACATTACATGATTATTGCTTTAGGTACAGCGGACTCTTCCGAGCCTAATCAGGACCAGACAACCCCTGATCCGCATAAAAGATCTGCTGAAACAACCCTAGTGGTAAAACTGAATGCTCTCCACCAGCCAGTCACTTTACAATAAAGACATCCCATGCAGGGGACGCTGTGGCTATACTCTAATTTATCAAACCCCCATTTACAAAAACAAAAAAGAATACAAACATCATTATAAAATATCAACAAAACACATACATATAAAAAACCTACATTGCTAAATAATAACATCATTGGAAGCCCTAGTGACCACCTGGCAGAAAGCGTCCAATATTCCCAAGCTGATCCAACAGACCTCATACACAAATAAGGAGTCTTGTCCCGGAAGGTTTTTCATTACATTACATGATTATTGCTTTAGGTCCAGCGGACTCTTCCGAGCCAAATCAGGACCAGAGAGACGTTAACTTAAAATGTTATAAAATGTTATAAAATGTTATGCTTCAAATCTTTAAAAAAACAGGCCTGTTACTCTTAAATACTCAAACTTTCACATGCAACTTCGTGAAAAATCTTATAAAACTGATGTATTAAAAATGTTCTCTTTCTTTAATCAAATCACTAAATTCAGTCTTGCCAATAAAATTCAACCAACACAAAACAAGACGACATGATTTATATGCGATAAAACAAACCAACATCATGTAAAAATTAAAACAGGTGTTGACCATTACATACTTTAAAAATCTCTGTGAAAGGTCTCGAACCAAAATATGTTTTTCTTTCCTCAAGCAGGTCAGCACATTCAAACATGAAATGGCAAACGGACAAGGATTGATCACATGCAAAGCACCACGGCGGCCCTTCTCCTTTTAAAAGGAAACTGTGGGTGACATAAGTATGCCCAATATGAAGGCGAGACAAAACTGTTTTTCTTTGCGAGTGGATGCAAAGTTAGGCAAAGACGCTGACAAATCGGGAAGAATTTGAAATAATTTGTTGTTGATATGGTTAGACCAGTCAGTCTGCCACAGTCGTTTACAATAAGATACAGTCATACATCGTAGGTTAGAGTAGGGAACACTCTGGAAAATCTCTGGAGGTAGATAAAGGAGAAAGGTCATTGAGATGACAAAACCAAAGTTGAGGAAGAGCTGGATTCCTCCGAGGAGGAAAACCTATTATTCAGATTCGGACTGTGAGTTCGAGATTTTGGAGGAAGATCAATATGAACATGTGAAGGTTGTCATGGAAGATAAGCCAGCAGGGCCTAAGAAAATGAATGTATCACAGATCGAAATAACTGAAACAGCAGTGGTCAATGTAGTAGGACCAGAAAACCTTGCCGAGGTCAGTTATCAATAGCAATGAAGTTTCGGAGGAGGCTGTTATGGAAATGGAAGAGTTATCTTTAGAATTAGAAAATGATTAATTGGAAGACTTACAAAGGAAGGAGTCAGGTGACTTTACATTACATTACATTACATGATTATTGCTTTAGGTCCAGCGGACTCTTCCGAGCCAAATCAAGACCAGAGAGACGTTATCTTAAAATATAATAAAATGTTTCAAATCTTAAAAAACAAGCCTGTTACTCTTAAATACTCAAACTTTCACAAGACACCTCTTTAAAAGTCTTCTTTAAAACTGATGTATTAAAAATACTTTCTCTATCCTCAATCAAATCACTAAATTCGGTCTTATCAATAAAATCCAAAACAAAACGACATGGTTTATATGTAATAAAACAAACCAACATCATGTAAAAATTGAAACAAGTGTTGACCATTGCATATTTTAAAAATCTCTTAGAAAGGTTTTGAACCAAAATATGTTTCTCTTTTAAAGAATGGAAACATGGAAATTATGTATCCCAAACATTAATTGGCAATTGTCCGCTTTCCTCAAAAACAATATATCTGAAATCTTCTATAACCAGCTCTATTTAGAACAGTGTGCTTTATATACAGGATATAAAAAGATTTTTACAGATGGGTCAAAGAAAGGCGACACAGTAGCTGCTGCGTCGATCTCTGGGAGACATCTAGACCAGCCTTTGCAACAGCGTCTACCTGATTTTTGTTCTGTTTATACAGCTGAGCTCAAGGCAATTCATCTAGCTCTAAAACAGGTTTATCAATCCAAAAGAACCTCATTTTTAATCATGTCTGATTCACTGTCAGGCTCTTTCCATGAGAAATATATCACACCCTTTTCTGGCAGAGATCCATAACCTCCGTACACAACTTGTTTCTGAGGTTAAAAAGATAGTTTTTATGTGGGTCCCTGGTCACAATGGCATCCGCGGCAATATTGCAGTGGACAAAGCGGCTAAAGATACTCTGCATCTCGAATTCCGTCCAGAGCTTTTTCAGTTTGTGCCCTACTCTGACCTACGTTGTATGACTGGATCTTATTGTAAACGACTGTGGCCGACTGACTGTTCTAACCATATCAACAACAAATTATTTCAAATTCTTCCCGATTTGTCGGATTCTTTGCCTAACTTTGCATCCACTCGCACAGAAGAAACAGTTTTGGCTCGCCTTCATATTGGGCATACTTATGTAACCCACAGTTTCCTTTTAAAAGGAGAAGAACCACCATGGTGCTTTGCATGTGATAAATCCTTTTCTGTTCGCCATTTCATGTCTGAATGTGCTGTCCTGCTTGATAAAAGAGAATTTTAAAGTATGTAATGGTCAAAACTTGTTTCAATTTTTACATGATGTTGATTTGTTTTATCGCATATAAACCATGTCGTTTTGTTTTAGATTTTATTGGTAAGACCGAATTTAGTGATTTGATTGAGGAAAGAGAACGTATTTTTAACACATCAGTTTTAAAGAAAACTTTTAAAGAGGTGTCAGGTGAAAGTTTGAGTATTTAAAAGTAACAGGTCTATTTTTAAAGATTTGAACCACTTTATAACATTTTAAGATAACGTCTCTCTGGTCCTGATTTGGCTCGGAAGAGTCCGCTGGACCTAAAGCAATAATTATGTAATGTAAACCAAATTGCCTGAGATTGACTTGTATATAAAGTCTGAAGTTGATGAGGCAATCCGTGATCCCGTGTAACATTACAGTCCGTCCTACCATTAGGTTGCCACCCACGGTAAAAACGCTAACCCTCAATTCAATTCAATTCAATTCAATTCAACAAATCTTTATTACCTCTTACAAGGAATTATGACAGGCACTTGATCACTAAAATAAAACAAATAAAAATGAAAATAAAAATAAAAATGCAAGTAAAAAATTAAACACAGTATAAAGTAATATTTGTTTAAAATCTTTACAACATGTAGGATACGATTATCTATGGACAAACAAATACACACCCACACCATTAATTTCTGTAGTAAATTATGTAATAAAATGTAAAACAAATTCTCACAGAAGAGGCTGTTTTTATCCAATCACAAATTCAGCCAGGGTACAGTTATCACAGGAAGTCATTACACACAAAAAAAAGGTTTACGAGCAAAATCTCACAGTCCCATATAATAATGAAATTAAAGTTAAACTGTACTAACAACCAACACATTTAATATTAATTTTAAAAACGATATATACGTCTATATATTATACATCTAACCTAATTTCGGGTTACCACTCTACCTCCCCCCCCCTCCCTTCCTTCCACTTCATCAAACCACACATGCACAACCGCACGCACCCTTACACACTGTTCAGCCGATTACAGCAAGCAAGAGGAAGAGGAAGGAGCCCCAAGCAGAGCCATCAGTGCGTCAGGTTTGAGTTGATCAAGGCCACGCCAGAGGGGAGAAAACTGGATCGGTAACGTACTGTGCGGGTCTTAAGGCTCCTGAGGCGTTTCCCAGAAAGTAGAATTTCAAACCAAGAAGAGAGAGGGTGGGTGGAATCGCCCTTGATGCTGATGGCTTTGCCTAGGGCCCTCCTCTGAACAAGTCACACAGAGGCGTCTGCTTTTTACCAATGATTCTGCTGCAGGTATTGGTAATATGGTTCAAGGAATTCCTACTTTTGACACATACAAAGAAATTTGTACATAATCAAACACAATGACACCACTGAATATGCAGAAGGACAAGCAGAACAAACAAATACAAATCATTCAGACAGTACAGACACACAAAGAAGATCTACACGAGTCAGAAGAGCACCAGACAAGTTTAAGGATTACATTGTGGAAAACATGTAATTTGTGTTCTATAGAAATGTTGATTTATGTGACTGAGATTGTTGGAGTGAGTGTATTATTGTGGATTGTAGAAGCAATTGAACTGAAAACAGAAAAAGGACTTTATTACATGTTTTCAGAATGTTTGTTTTATTCATTATTAAAAAAAAAGATTGTGTCAAATAGTTTAGTGGTTAAGAATTTAATTTTGTTGTGTTGAAGTGAAAGACTGATTGAGTGACATTTAATAATTAAGATTTTACAATAATAATATTACATTATAAATATTATGATTTTAAAATTATAATTACTATATACATTGAATGTATTATTATTATTATTAGATTTATTAAATCTCCCTGCAGCCTGTTAGTTTTTTTAAACCTGTTCTGTGGGTTGGTTTTTTCAGACACGTGGACTAGATAGATAGATACTCAGTGAACTGCCGAGACCAGGACCTGGTAGAGAAATATAAGTGCACACTATATTCCGAGGCGTCATCTGCTCAGTGTCCGGTTTAAACATAAATGAGAGGCTGCAGGTCAAGCTAGCAATTGAGAAATTTGGTATGTTATCATATTGGTTTATGAACTTTCACCATGCCCCCTTGACAGATCTTTTTAACATTTACAGTGAGTGTTGTCCCACTAACAGAAATAAGCTTACAACAAAAAATAACGCAAAAGTATGTGCTGGATCCGTTCAACAAAGAATTGTCGATTCCCCGTTTAACGGAACGAACATTATTATTTCTTTTAATATTAAACAGCAAGGGAGACAAGATGCTACCCTGAGGCACTCCCATCTCCTGTTCCCTCATATCTGATAAAGATCCCCCAAACTTAACCTGAAAAATTCTGTCTGTTAGAAAATTGGATATAAACAGAGGTAAATGTCCCTTCAAACCCATTTCTTGTAAATATGAAAGAATGCCATATTTCCATGTGGTATCATACTCATAGGCTTTTTCCAAATCAAACATGATGGCTACAACGTGTTCACCATGTACGAACGCGTTACGGATAAAAGTTTCCAGTCGCACCAGGTGGTCAACAGTACTTCGACCACTTCGAAAGCCACACTGAGTGTTGGATAAGATATTATTTGTTTCCAGATACCACAGTAAACGGGAATAAACCATTCTTTCCAGCGTCTTGCATAAGCAGGACGTTAAGGCTATTGGTCTGTAGTTTGTTGGATTAGTATGGTCTTTGCCAGGTTTGGGAATGGGTACAATAATGGCCTTTCTCCAAGAGGGAGGAAAGGTGCCATTGATCCAAATCTGATTGAAGATGTCCAGCAGGTGAGACCGTGAGTACCTTGTTAAATGTCGTAGAAATTCATAATGCACATCATCCGGTCCAACTGCTGAATCTGGGCTTTTGTTAATTGCATCGTCAAGCTCGACTAAGGATTTTGTTCACATTCTCTGTTTTAGGGTTTTTATGTTGGATGTAATCAAGGGAAAATAATGCGGTAATCTTTTCATCGACATTGGGGAGCTGATCATCATCATCGTGCCATAGCCATAGGACTGCCATCTTCATCGAACATTGACTGTGCAACTGAGACAAGATCATCTGCCATCCATACAAGTTCTTCATCATCCTGAAAATATATGTGATTATTTCTAATTCAACGTCAATATCGTCTTCGTGAGGAATAAAAGAGTGTGAATGAAGTATTCAATCAAAACCAACAAAATTCTTCTTTTGTTTTTTATGATTGCAAGTTTCAGTATGTAGTATAAGTTCATTGTTTATTTAATATATATAACGAACGCTGCTTCGTTACACCCCCCAAAAATGTATCCAGGTTTTTGCAAATATGTGCGAGATGAGTCCTAAATAGTCCACAAATTACTTTTCTTTTTTTTAAAGTCCGTCCCTCTTTCTGTCTTCCGTCCACCGTCTACACGTGCAAAATGTGCAAGTGGATTACTATCTCAAAATCTATTTTAACTATATGTCTCAATGAGCATTGAGCAAGTACCTGAAGACATGGCAACACTCATGTGCTTCCAAAGTGCTGTCACCCTTCAACTTGGCTCTGGCTCTCTCTGTTGCAGGCATGTGTCGCGATACAAGCTCCATTGAGATACGTTGATAAGCTGTATATTATAACGCTGTTTGAAAATGATATTGATGAAGGAAAAAGTTGTCAATAATTATTCTGTTTCGTAAAGTACCGAGACGAACACACACATATTGAATGACGTAGCAGATGCGTCATTTTGGAGGACCAATGATTTGCAGGGAAAAGCCTTGTCGCGTAGGAACGCAAATTTTCACTGTTAAAAATCAGTCTGCAACAAAACCTGGCGAGGACTCACGTGCAATAGGCGCTGGCCTAACAAACGGTTTTTCGACTTTTTTTACCGGCCACTAAAAAAGCGTTGTAAATGGATCACAGCCTATGTTGATGTGGAAACATGTTGGTTTCAAATAGGACCACTGTGAAGAGCATTTAGTCACGAACTTTGGAAGATTTGGTATGCGGTGGTAGCTACACTTCCATTTTGGGCAAATTCTGTCAGCAGCGATAAAATGGTTGGCGATGTAAGCAACGATTCAATGCTACAGATATTTGTGTGAAAGGCGTACTGCAGCCGTAATAGCAGGAGTATCATAGCCAGTTTATTCAGACACCGTTTGGATATGTAAATCGCCGGTTGCGTGCAATTCGTGGCTGGAAACATCCGTGAAGTCATAGATATCTATAGGACGAGGAATCGAAATGCGGTTTCGTCGGTATTTGTGTCGGCAATGATCGCGCGAGGGGGGCATTGGTTTCCAGTTGCGAATGAGTGAATGAATGAACTGTGTGTTTCGTAACTCGACCGTTTCGTGCATGTTTGCATGTAAATTAATTCGGGTTTTTAACAGCGCGAAGAATGCAGAAACGTATTCTTTCGTTAGCAGTTAGGGGATGGCGTAGGCGGAAGTGATGGTGAGACTGATTGAAGTAATCGCGTGAATATGGCGGCGTCTCAATATCATTTCCGTATTTATCATATGTTTCAGGTGTTTTACTTTTAGTGTTTGGGTTCGAGTTCTAGTTTTAGTTTAAGATTTAGTTCTATTTATCGAGGACGATCTGAACATTTGCAATTTTATGAATTCTACGATCCTCTATCATTTGAAATGAACATCATTCAAAGACATCATTCCAAATGCTGAACTATGTGAATTTACATGTGTGATTACAGTGACATGCCTATTCTTACGAAGATTCTGTAAGGACAAATGATATCATCAGTGTTTTATAAAGACTATCTACTACTACAGATATCAACAGATAACCTGTCGTGTGAATAACATTGAACTATAAAGATCTACGACTTTGAGATTCAACATATAATAACTTTTATAAACAAGTGGAGGCTGGGCTCTAAAAGGAGTTTGCATATTGACAATACAGAGAAGTCATATCCATCGAAGATCTACGACAAGGAGCTATTCTACGAGTGAAGGAAAAAGCAAAGACCTGACTGTCTGACTGAAAACACTAATTCTCTTATTATTACGTGTTGAAGCGGGAGCTGATAAACTGTAAGTAGATTTTATAATGCTAATTGTGTCTTGAATGGATCGTCGAGGAAAAATGATAAAGTGCTAGTTCATATTAAGATAAATAAGTAATAAGTAATACTTTGTAGCATCAATATATATGTGCATGCATTGTACCATTTGACATCATTCACTCCACCTCATTGATGTGCATGGTTTATATATATATGTGTATGAAAGAACAGAAATAGTGAAACATCAACAAAAAACTCAGCAAAACGGTGTGGTCTTGTAACATTTATGAGTAGTTGTACTTGAGGTCTGTGTTGTTTATGTGTTTCACGTAAATCGCACGGGTCACGTGACAGCATGAATGTCATGAATGAACAGATATTGGATTTCCTAAAGTCTACCATTCTGCGGAGTTTCCGTGACCAACACAGACATGAACAGTCATACTGGGTGAGAGAGAACTTCCCAGAACAGCGCAATATTCAAGAAATAATTCTAGAAACGGTTTCCAGCAGTTCATCAGGCTGGGAGCATGTAGTGCAAGGTTTGGTGCAGTTAGGCTTCCTGCTGATGGACAGTTTTGGACCGCGCCTGGTCTTTGGAAATCTGGAAACTGGTTGCAAGGCACATGACACCCAACCAGTCTGCATGTGAACTTGGCTGCAAAATTCTTCTCTTCTTCTTCTTCTTCTGCGTTCCTCAAAATGGGGCCTCAGATGTCCAGGTTTGTCAAACTTATGAAGCGGGCAGTGGTTTCGAGGTCTTGCTTGGAGCCCCAGAGTTTTACGTCCAGCGTCTGTCCTGCAGGCCAGAGTTGTGTCCTGGCATTCTGGTACTGGGGGCAGGACTGCAGGATGTGCTCTGGGGTCTGGAGGTCTGTTCCACACGGGCAGTCAGGGGTGTGTGACAGGCCAAGGCGATGCATGTGGTAACGCAGGCGGCAGTGACCAGTTCGTAGCCGGAAAATCGTGGTCTGTTCATGGCGCTGGAGGTGTGCCATCTGGTCGTCAGATGGAGGGTCATGCTGGGTGGTCCAGGTTGCCTGGAAGTGCCGCTTGACCAGAGTCTTGGCTTCCTTATAAGAGACTGGGGGGTGTGGCTGCTCCATTTTGCTGCCCGACTTAGCCAGCCTGTCCGCCTCCTCGTTTCCTGACAGACCACAGTGAGCAGGTATCCACTGGACTGCTACCTTCGTGTATTGCGAGAGGGCAATCAACAGGCGCTGTGTGTCTCTTTCCAGCTGTTCACTGGGCGACTGCAGGCTCTCGATGATGGAGCGGCAGTCAGACAGGAAGACGATATTTGAGGCGGGCGCTTCTGCAGCAAGGAGCCGGGCAGCCTCATGAAGAGCAGTGAGCTCAGCCCTGTAGTTGGTGGACCGGGCTCCAGCAGGCAGGGATCTGGAGAGGGTGCTTCCATCGGTGAAGCGCAGGTGTAGTCCGCTGCCTCCGTTGCTGACGGCTGCATCAGAGGATCCATCCGTGTATGCGTGGATCCACATGGGCCTGGGATACTTCAGGTCCAGGAGCTCCAGAGTGAGGGAGCGTAGCGCAGCCTCTGACTGCTCGCCCTTGTACCTCACTCCTGGGACGTCAGGGCAGAACATGAGTTCGGTAGTCGGGGTGTCCCAGTCCTCGGCGTCCTGGAGGAGCTCTCGTTCTGCTGGGAGGTCTGGGACGGCAGCCGCCAGCTTCTTGACCTGACGGATGAAGCTATCCCGCTTCAGCCTGTTCTTGGTTGGCTGTTGTAGATATTGGTGGGCTGGGTGTGAGGGCAGCCTCTGTAGTTTTTCATGTTGGATCAGAACTTTTTCTTCTCGTCTTTGGTCCAGGGAAAGGAGTCCTGTTGTTGTTTCCAGCTTGTGGATGGGTGTTGTTTTCAGTCCTCCTGTGATGAGTCTCATGGCAGCGCTTTGTACTTTGGCCAGTCTCCTGGTGTTGCTCTTGGCTGCTGTGGACCATGCTGCTGAACCGTATTCCATCACAGGACGGACGTTGCCGGTGTACACTTGCTTGAGGATTCTGCTGTTGGCACCCCACTTTGTGCCCGAGAGCTTCTTCATGAGGGCCAATCTTCTGGTTGCTCTCTTCTCCATCTCCTGGATGTGAGGACTCCAGGTAAACCTCCTGTCGAGCTTGACACCGAGGTACGTTGGAGTTTCCTCCTCCGGTATCACTTGGTTGCCGACTTTCAGCTTCAGGGTCTCTTTGGTGTTGGAGAGTGAGAAGCAGGTGGCTACTGTTTTCAGGCTGTTGATGGTGACACACCAGTCGCTTGCCCACCTGGAGATGCTGTTGAGAGCCTCTTGCATCCTGACGACAGCAGTGGGAGTGGACTCGGCAGCGTTCCACATTGCGACGTCATCGGCATGCAGGGCGCGGCTGATGTGTCGAGAGAGGTTCTTGGTGATGTCGTTGATGAAAACGACGAAGAGAGTTGGGGAGATCACTCCTCCTTGTGGGACTCCTTCCCTGATCTTTACTGTGTAGCTGAAGTTGCCGTTGAGCTTAACCCTTGCCGTTCTGTGTGCCAGGAAGCTTCTGATCCACTTGAACAAGTTGCCAGCGACACCTGCGGTCAATAGCTTCAGGAGTAGGCCTTCCTTCCATGTCTTGTCGAAGGCCTTGGAGAGGTCTATGAAAGTGGCGATGACCTTCTTCTTCTGCTGGAAGGCGTTCTCTATTGACTGAGCAAGATACACCAGCTGGTCCTCGGTGTTTCTGTTCTTCCTGAAGGCGGTCTGTTCTTTGGTGATCAGGTTGTTCGATTCCAGGTGCCACACTAGTCTCTTATTGACCATACGCTCAAGGGTCTTGCCGAGGCAGCTCAGAAGACTGATGGGTCTGTAGCTGGACTTACTCTTGGGGTCCTTTCCTTTCTTGAGTATGGGGATGATGATGGCTTCCTTCCATGCTGAGGGGAAGACGCCTGACCGCCACGACTGGTTGAAGAGCTCCAGTAATTTGTTTTTGGCGGCTGGCCCAAGATGCTTGATCAGCTCGTTGCAGACTCCATCTTTGCCTGGAGCTTTCTTGGGCTTGAGTCGCCTGATAGCATCGTTGAGCTCTCCCAGGGAGAAGTCAGATGTCATAGATGGGGGGGTGGGCATTGTTCTGCAGGCAGAGCTTGGTTTGAAGCTGCTCTTCTACTTCTTTCCTTCGTTGTGGAGGGACATTGATGGTGCTTTCAGCCTTGAAGGCTTCAGCCAGAAGGTTTGCAGCTCTCTTGCCAGTGTGGTAGGTGCCACTCTCCTCAAGCACGGTGGTTCCATATGCTGCTGTGGTGTCCTCGTTCAGGGCCTTCACGAGTTGCCACAGTTTGCTGGTGTTGTTGTCCAGGCTCAGAGTTGAGGTCTTCTCGTTCCAGCTTTCTTGGAGTTCCTTGGTTTTGATAGCCGAGAACTCATCCTTGATCTTGCTGTGCTCCGTGGTTGATTCTGGGGAGGGGTTCTGCTCCATGGCTTCTCTGGCCTCTGATAGTCTCTGGTGGAGATCCGCCAGCCTCTTGCTCCAGTAAGGCTTGTAGTCCCTCCTGAAGCCACGAGGAATAGCTTTCTTGGCAGCAGTCAGAATGGTGGAGGTGAGGTTCTTGACATTCTGGTTGATGTCTTCTGTGAAGGTGACATTGAGAAGGTCTTCGGCATGCTGTTGGTACTGTCCCCAGTTGGCCTTCTTGAAATTCCAGCTGGCTCTCCTCCTGCAGTACTCTGGTGCAGTTGCTGCATCTGCAATGAGGAGTGTGATGGGGAGGTGGTCACTGCCACCTAGCTGACTGCCGACTGTTCTGGTGGTCCGCTTCTCAATGTCCTCTGTGGCCATGGCAAGGTCAGGGGTGGAGGTGCTCTTCCATGCTCTGGAGTAGTATGACGGCTTGTCCTCTGGTTGGTTGATCAGGATCAGCTCGTTGTCCATCATCCAGTCCTGGACTTCTTCTCCCCTGGAGTCCGTTGTGCTGTAGCCCCAAGCCGGTGAGTGACTGTTGAAGTCGCCGGTGATGAGATGCCTCTCTTCTGCTGCCTGGATGGTGTGCAGGTCGAGCCTCGATGTTGTAGGGCTGTAGCAGTTGCTGATGAAAAGTTCTTCTCCTTGAAGAAAGAGTTGAATTGTCAGGAGCTCTAGTTCTCCGGTTGTCTGCGCTGTAAGCACTGAGGGGATTCCTTGTCGGACGAGGGTCATGACTCCGCCTTTGTGCCCTGAGGGTCTGTCTCGCCTGTAGGTGTCGTAACCTCTGACAAAGAATCTCCGGGTTTCTGTGAGATGGGTTTCTTGGATGCAGATAACGTCTATCTTGTTGTCTCTTAGGAAGGCTTGAAGCTCTGGTTTCTTGTTCTGGATGCCTTCCGCATTCCACTGCACCACACGTAGGCCTGTCACAGCTGTTGGTTGTGGACCAGTTGCTCTACTCTGCCTCCCCCTGGTTCGCAGGTCAGCAGAGCCGCCAGTCGCTAAGGCGGGCCCCTTTGAGGCAGAGGGCCCGGCACCGTCCCCGCCTGGCTTTGGTCCACGGGGACGACACCATGTCGAAATATCCATCTGAGGCATTGTCCATTTTTCTGGTAGCGTGTGCGCTCGTTTGGACTCCCACACAATACCCAGGGGGTATAGTCAGCAGCACTCCGTCTTCGTTGGGACATTCGGTTTTAGCGAGTTTTCCTTCTCGAGGCCGTGCACAAGACTGGATGTGGCCCATCTCATCCAGCCCCACCTGGTTATCCTGCCAGGTACTCAGTCGCCCCCATAGCAGGCTTGGTGGTAACAGGGGCACCAAACTGGTAAACCAGTAGTGGGTGCTGCTATGGACACATTTATGTAGGAGAGGCCATATGCAAGTAACCTCCTGCCAGCTTGGCCAGACAGTGGTTCCGCGGCTATCACTACATCTGGAGAGTGAGAGGTAATTAATTGAACATCACTCCCCTTGATGAGCGGGACGTACAGCACCAGACCTCACTGCCCCCAATTCTTCTCATAATGTTCAAGAATAGACCCAACGTTTCCAGGCGTGTCTGAGCTACCTTAGCCACACTTTATTACAAAATAATTTTCTCTTAGTACCGTGGTCCTGATTCGGCTGTTGGCAGTCCACTGGACCATATAAACATTGAATATCTATCTTTTAATATCTCATGCTTGTCATTTGTTGTGAAATGTGATAATATACGAATTACTAATAAACAATTTTAAAACCAACCTCTTTACACTAAGTAGGAATATGCATTGGGGAAGGAAGTACAGCATATTGACAACGTGCATTTTGATTTCATTTTGTAGGCATCGTTTTTTAAGTCATGGGCCTAGATGACTATTTTTGACGTGATATATTTTTTCGAAGGATAACTGACATAGCGTCAAAGAGAAAATAATGCGGAAGAAACTGGAAACAGGTTGAAATCTGAGTTTTCTTGAGATATTACAAATGTAAAGGAGTGGACAAAGAAAAGTTTTCAATGGCTACCGTTTGTTTTGTGTGAAAATAGTTTGTTGCCTCACCTGAAAAACCTCTTAAGTCTTGAGAGGTTTTGGTCATTACTCCTGCCTTGATTAAAAGCCAGAAGATTGAAGGGGAACCCAGAATGTCGCACTCGGGGAGATGTGTGAGTGTGTGGGGGGAGGGAAGGAAGAGGAACATTTGTCCCCCAAATCACCCCCACTCCAATATTTTTATCAAAGCAAAAAAAGAGAAGGGGGTGGGGGTGGGTGATTACATGTTCTGTTTGGGCTTTACAGAACACAGTCACTAAATGCATATCACAATTGTTGTTTGCATCATCTGTAATATTGGCGGCATGGATAGCTCAGTGGTCAGAGCGCACGACTTGTGTGAGTGCGTCTTGGGCGACGTGGGTTCGACTCCTGACTTCAGCAGTCTATCAGTTTTCTATCTCGTGCTGAAATCGATCAATAATCCCAACGAGAAGAAAAAAAAAGATCAGTAGCCAATAAGACTGAAACCTAAACTGTGGATTAGAGTTTCAATAGGGCTTAAACATAGGTAAGGTGTTAAAGTTACTATAGCACATAATGTACTTTTTGTATGCTACAATTGTATATTAGTATCGTTGGATTATTTTTTAAAAAAAGAAGGCTTTAGTTGCCTTATTTTTTTTAAGAGAAAGGGAGTATTGTAAGGAATTGACTTACATAAAAGTATGTTCAACTCTCGATACTAGTGCAAAATAAAATTGTTTTACGTCATTACATGATGACGCACATTTCGCCATTTTCGGTGTTCGTTATAATCATCTGAAGAAAATGGGCGTGCGAATGTAGAGCTGTGTGTTTGTTAATGTAATAGTCGTGTCCAGCCCTCTTCGGAGGTACGTAGACCAATAGATAATATATAGAATAAGTATTTGGATATTAGGAATGATAATAATATAGATTTTGATGGAAATGATGCTGTCTCAAAAGGTGACCAAAAGGAAGCATGCAGGCTTTGAACCATAAAAAAAAAATATTTCGGTCATGTATTAAAGCTTTTTCTTTGCATTTATAAAAAAGCAATATAACTAGGTACTAACATATATCAACATTACACACACAAAGGTGGCAAGAAGTTTTTTATTGCTATTTTTCAACTAAAAATTGACAAAATTTTGTTGGCGCGAATGTGACATTCTGTGTGACCTGAAAAAACTCCATCTCCTTTTCAATAAAATTGAGTGAAACAAATGAACTTTTTATGTTTGATGTGTTGCATTAATGCTAATTTTTAACTTTAAATGTCTTTCAGCTTTGCAAAACATTTTTATTTATGTTTAGGGGGTTTGTAAAAATGACGTGATCGGTCGTGACGTACTTTGTCTCAACGTTGCTTGCCTTTCTTCTTAGATAGCTAAACATCCATGCTGATTAAATAAGAGAAAAAATCATTGACAGATTAAACATTACTTATCCTCACTAATTTATGTTTTTTTGTAGGAAAATAATAATTCTTTCATAGTAAATTTATCGTAAATTGAACGTAAGTAATTCCTTTGTCTTTCGGTAACCATCATTTCTAATCCGAAAATTTAACAAATAATTATTGATGACGATTAGTACCTTTTCACACGGAAATAGTTACAGCGAAAGTCTCTTGAGATTACCGATCCAAAGTTTTCATTCCAAGATGGATGCTTTCTTTGAAAAGACCAGGTTGGTGTTTTTCTATCGATTTTGTTGTTGTTTTTTTTCCTTGTCACGACCGACCACATGTTACGACCAATCAAAGAGTCTATCAATATTGTAAGAAAATATTTTCATCTTAACATAAAGTGGTTTATTCTATGTTAAAAATTACATTACAGATGCTATTTTACATTTTTCGCACTTGATGCACTGATGAAAACACGTGCTTTTAAATTTGCTTTCGTTTTTTACTTTTAGTGATAAAAGACGAAGTGATTCCTTGACTGCTTTGTTTTGCAGAGTTTATTTAAATCTTTCTTGTGCTATATGCAAATGAGTAAATATGCCATTTACCTTTTTTGTGTTCTACTCAATTTACATTTTTAAAATTCTACTAGTTAATCATGATTTCAGTGTTCATTGGATGTGACATGTCGGTTGTGACAACTTTGTCTTAGGACAAAAAAGAGAGTATATGGATGGTAAATGCTTATTAAAATAGAACTTATTCATATATAGTAAAATATCTTATTTCTTGAGATGTAAACTGGCAAATAAACTATGGATGGTATTTATTAAAGTTGTTTTGATTGTTTTCTTGAAAAAATATACTTTATGGTTTGGTCGCGTGCGACAGGACAACATTTTCACTTTAACCTTTTATACTGTTAATGATGTACTTGAAATAAATTTATACATTTTCTTTAAAAGCATTGTCCTTTTTTGTTTACTTTTTTATGCTGCAATTAATGTTTTCTTCCACGACTATCTTTTTACAAGTAAATTCATGATTTCAGTGTTCATTGGTTGTGACGTGTCGGTTGTGACAAAGACAAAATATATAAATATATGGATGGTACATGCTTATTAAAATAGAACTTATTCATTTATAGTAAAATATCTTATTTCTTGAGATGTAAACTGGCAAATAAACTATGGATGGTATTTATTAAAGTTGTTTTGATTGTTTTCTTGAAAACATAAACTTCATGGTTTGGTCGCGTGTGACAGGACAAAGTTATCATTTCAAAATTTTGTACTGGTAAATGCTTTATACTTAAAGTAAATTAATAGGCCTACTTTTTCTTCAATAGTAATATGCTTACTTGGGCTGTGTTTGGAAATTGCTTAGCTGTTATTTTCTTTAATTTAATTGTCACACGCAACACATGCCACCTTCACCCCTATTACCAAGCATATCTCTGTAAACAGAAAAGACATTTTGTTTAAAATGTTATTTTCATGAAATTTAAGCTTAAGACCACACATTAACATCAAAACTGCAAGTCTCAGTCACTTTTCAATTTTTTGCTGCAATGTCACATTCCTAGGTTGACCTTTTGAGACAGCATCAAATGTATTTAGAATAGGGACTTGAATAGTCAAGGTCATAAACTGGAGAAAATGACCGTTGTTTTGCCCCAAGAAGAGCGGCGAATGTTCATTATGAATAGATTTAAGGTAGAAATAATATTATGACATAACGTTAAGGATTTTGTTCACATTGTCTGTTTTAGGGTTTTTATGTTGGATGTAATCAAGGGAAAATAATGCCAGACTTAATGCAAAACTATAATGCAAAAAATAATGCCAGAATATTGTCGCGATACAAGCGCCTACTCTACGCATCCTCGATATTCTGCTATATAGTCCAGACAATGCGTCATAGACAATACGTCATAGACAGTGACGATAATAATATTGTTTTCGGAATGACGCAGTATGCGACATTGTTTTTATTTAGTGTAGTTCAATTTTAGATTATTGTTACCATAGACAATTTGTGTACTATCCTTTCGATTGGCTGGATGTGGGAAATATCGTTAAGAAAAACCATTCGAGCGACCATCTTGGAGGGCAAGGAACGTATGTTTACGCCAGACCACTATTTCGGATTACTGAGGTCATAAAGTTGGTTCGAAAAGCTCGTCTCACCCTAAACAACACGTGTCGTAGACACCACAAACGAATCCTGAGCTGGTAAGTTACGATTCGATGTGTGAAGCTGGGAAATGGGTAGTCTTGTGCTTGTGTCCATTGCGCCATGCGAATCATTCATCGTCCTTCATCAATGTCACGAACTGGCTAGTATTAACTCTGCTTGTTGACTATTTAGCCATGTGTAGTATTTGTAACTAGAGAAGACAGTATAGTACACAGCAGCAAGTAAATTACACAGCAGACCACACACCGCGAGCCCGACCCACGCTAGCGCAGTGAGTCAGCACTTGAGCTTTGAATCGGACCGTTTTAACCAATCAGAGCAGGCTCAGTGGGTAGAGCAGTTTTGAATGTGTCAGAGCCTAACACAGTTTGAATCAGTCGTGTGTGAGACGAGGAAGAAGTAACATCTACTTAGCTAGCAGAGAACTATCTTCACTCATAGACCAGGAAGCAGGACTTAGGAATCTTAGAATTATCTCAAGTCATCACGGGCCTGAACTTGTCAAACAGGTAAATGACCACCCTTCTGTTTCATCGTGATATATTTATATTATTGTTGAAATTATGTTTGAAGAATTTGCTATGCATAAATGTGAATTATTAATCCGAATTTGCCGTACCACGTGAAAGAGCCGACCACGAGGCGAAACACGACCGGTTGCGCCGCCATGTTGCATGCCGTACGGAACCACTGTTGTTTAACTTATATGTATGTTTGCAGACCAGTGGCTGTACCACTGAATGTTTATAATATTATTAATTCTGTATGTGTATAGTTAGACACGATTGATATTTATGTATGTATAGGAATTTAGAGTGAGATTCCAGTGGAACCCGGAAGTAGCAGAATGTTCGTCGCTTATGTATAGAGATGTGGAGCTATCACTGAGGGCTACTTGGCTTTCAGTGAGACGCTCTGCACAAACCGATTATTCAGGGTTGTGCAGAATTTCGTCTCTTATATTACAGACGAGCAGGCGAGCTATCCCGAGCTATCCCGAGCTATCCTGTGCGTCCCACTCCACAGAAACGACTAGTTGGTCGAGGAGACTCTACCGCACAAGACGGAAAGAGCTACCCGAAGAAACACCCTGTCAGACCCCACAGCGTGGCAAGGGAACCCAACTACACAACGACAAAGGTGTACCAGAAGCTACCTCACAGAAGGACTTAAACTGATCATAGCAGGACCACAGTAGTCCAACTCTTCAGAAACTGTAAAACGGACAACAGTAGTCCAAATCTACATGAAATATTATAGCAAAGTGCCCGAGGAAGAAAAAAACAGCTGCCTATACTAGACTATCAGCGATCGAACTATTAGCAGTGAAAGAGACTTTTTAAGTTAGATTAGTACTTAGAGAATCTTGTATAGAGTAGAAGAAATAAATGTGTGATTTTAACTGTTATCAAGTGGCTGGACTACATATGATTCATAGCCGTGTGAAAGCTAGTGTGACAGTATTCTTTTACCATTTTTCTATCTATTTCTGTACCCCAACCTTAACACAGAACGAGCTAAACAAATAAATTTATTAAAGTAATTCATAGGGTGACTTACTAAGCAGTTCCCACCGAATAAACGTGAGGGTCCATAATTCCATTGTGCAGAGCCCATAAACCCCACGTGACAATCAAGGTGATTCGTTATTATTCTTCAATGTATGCAAATTGTATGATAATAGTTATTTTAACATGTTGTTCTCGTTTCATATAAATTCTTCAGCGCGTGAAGTTTATATGGTGATAGTTAATTTAACATGTTTAGCTTAGTTCATAAAGAATGTTGGTGCATTCTTAAACATTGGAACAGTGTGGATGAACAGCGAGGAAAGAACATTATTATGTTTTGAGAATAAGATACAATAACCCGTGAATATGCAGGGTTCTTATTCAAACAACGTCAACGGCGTTCCTCGCTGGTCATTCAACAGGATACAGATTGTGTATTTAGTCCCTGTTAATTTGTCTGTGCGCAGGGAAAGGATTTTTTGTTTTTGCTTCCTTCTTCATAATATTTTCGACTGCCGGATTTCTGATATGATCGTTTTAACCTACTTCCATCCTCAACGCTTATTCTTCTGATGACATGGAGCTCGTCATATCCCTGACGTCCATGTGAAGCCAGCTGGACGACATACCATCCTTTTGGTCAAAACGTGAGGACACAAACTGTGTTAAACAAAAGAGACAATTCTTCTTCTCCATCAGGGAATCTACGCCAGCTAAGTAACTTTTTAATCAACAGTGAAATTCTTCATAACCATGAATTCACGGGTTCTCGTATCGTATCATATGAAATAAATATCAACCATCAACCAGTGGTATTCTTTTTTAGTTGTAAAAAAGCAAACAGGACGAATGAATAGCCAATAATTTCTTTTATTCTTTATTTTCTATTTCTCAACATCACTTTCTTGTTTCTTATCGATTTTTAGGCATAATACAAAGAGGAAATTGATTCTATTTATATAAAATTCTTTCAACTGTTCATTCATCTTTTAACATCTCTATATATATATTAATATAAATTATATATATAACGCGACAATGGGGGCTCGTCTCGTGATAGTTTGAGTCACAATCACTTTTTAAGTCGTGTTACCACTGGTGGTGATGATATTTACTACATTGTACATGTAAATTACCATTGTATCATTCATTTGTTCAACGCGGGAGGTTGGCGGGAGCCGCTCTCACAAATGGGCGGACTTATGGACTACCCTACCAACCAATGTAACATCAGCTTCCCACGTCGATCATAAGTTACCAGTTATATTTACAGATATAATTAGGTTGCATATTTATAACCTTATGCAAACGACTCCCAGTACGTGTTGTCAATCAAATGTTCAGCAGTAATTTCGGGTATTACATGCTGTAAAAAAATAGGCAGAACGGTGGTCTATTTTATTATCTCAGTCTTAACCGATTGAGTGTTGAAGCTAATATTGGAACCCTATAGCATTTGTTGTTATAGTGAATCCGGAGAAACGAGGACCTGTGTCAATATTAGAAGGAGAGAGATAACAAGTTATAATTTAGTACAAAGACTAAATAACTTGTTGACCTACTAGTCACCTTTGAAGGTAAGGTAAATGTTCTATGTTCAACGGACCGAACAGTAGACAGACAGTAGCGACGCGCTTAATAGATCAGTGATAAACGGAATCATCACACAGGATCATTAAGTCAGTTTTTTGTAGCCTAACATTTCTGTTCGCCGAAGTAAGAGCGACATAGAAAATTAGAAGAATACTCGTAGTGAGAGAGTATTAGCAGAAGGGTCTAGTTAACTCATCCGCCACAAAGGAACGGACCGCGAGTTATACTAGAGTGTATTTTATAATTTATAAATATACACACAGTAAATCCCTGAGACACAGGTGTATCATCCAGGGTGGATTGTATCTGTGTGGCAATCAAATAAGGCCACGTACAGTTGATCTTATTAGGCGAATCAAGGTAAAGGTAGCAGGATAACTTTTGTGAATTTGATAAGTTTAGCTACTGGATTCGAGCCTAGACAGTGACACGTTATCACAATTCTAATTACATTACAAGAATGAATTAGAATCTTTGAGTTCGAAGTAGAACTGGTGTTAACAAGAGGGTGCCATTGCCGGATACACAAAACTCTTCTTTTCAAGTTCTTGGTTTTATGCTGTTAATACGCGAATAGCAAATAACAGAATTTGCAGTAAAAGCGTATAGTTATAACGAATCCATTGGGGTTGTTCGAAGATATTTCAAAGAGTTGCCATTTTGTATTTTTTTCCTCCTCGGGAAAATAACGTCATTGACGTGACGTAATCGGCGTTACGAAATCGGAACTTTTCGAACGCTAATTTATTCTTTCCTGTCCTATTACATTTTTGGAATTCGTAAATGACGACTAGTGCCCAAGCGAAAGCAATGGAAGCCAACGATCCTTTCTTAAAGTTTAAGGCCGAAGGAGAAGCGTTGGGGTTGTCGGGTCCAGATCTTGTCAATTACGTCAAGGAAGAGAAAACGCGTTTAGCTCAAGTTGAAGCTGAAGAAAGAAAGCATCAAGCTGAAGCTGAAGAAAGAAAGCGACTAGCTGAAGCTGAAGAAAGAAAGCATCAAGCTGAAGCTGAAGAAAGGAAGCGTCAAGCTGAAATCGATGAAAGGAAACATAAAGCAACATTGGAATATGAACTAGAACTCGAACGAATACGTCACGTGAACAGTGACAACACCAACGACAATGCTGCCGATCCGTCGGATTCTCGTTCATCGCAGTTTTATCAGGAAAAACTGAAGATAAAACTACCTTTTCTGGAAGACAAAGATGATCTGGAAGATTATCTACGCACATTTGAGAGAACGGCTAAAATTCAAGAATGGCCAATTAATCAATGGGCTCCTCGCCTAGGCACCTTGCTAAAAGGGAAAGCGAGGGAGGTCTACTCTATGTTGAGTGATGCTGATGCCGGCGATTACGGAACATTACGGCGATCATTATTGTTCCGATTCCAGCTGACGGCAGAAGAATATCGGAAAAAATTTCGAGAGGCCAGAAGACAGCAAGGAGAATCAACACAAGAGTACGCTACCAAGTTAGATCTCTGGTTATCCAGATGGCAGGAACTTGCAGGGAAAGACAACACATATGACGATCTGCGTGATTTGATACTGCAAGAAAAGTTTCTTAGCGGGATACCGTTTGATCAAGCGCGTTTTGTCAGAGAAAAGGAGCCGGAGACGATGGGCGATGCAATAAGATTTGCTTTAACCTACGAATCAGCAAAGCAAGCCACTATGTCTGATCATGAAAGACCCAGGAATAGATTCGGAGATAGACTCAAGCATAGTAGAAGGAAAGAAGATGATGAAGGAGATAAAAAGAAAGTGGAGGCAACGCAGAAGCAGCTCCACAACGTCAGGACAAGGAGGCCTGAAGTAACCTGCTATACTTGTAACCAGCAAGGTCATGTGGCGAGACAATGCCCAAAAGGAGAGAAAGAAAACAAAGCAGCAGCCGCAATAGCTGGAAGTATGAGGCAGGATGATGTACAGAGTCACGGCAAGCTCTGTTCATTATGTACGGCGATACCGTTCTCGCCGGAGTGCCAAGTAGAAGTAGAAGGAAAGCAAGCGACGGCATTGAGCGACACTGGAGCGTCGATCACCATCGTCGATTCCAGTCTCGTACCCGAGCGATGTTTGTCAGGAGAGACCATTGAGATAGTGATGGCCTCGTCGCCTGCAAAGTTAACACTACCAATTGCGACGGTATACATGAACACACCATTCTTTGAAGGGAAGACTGTTGTGGCCGTTATGAAGCAACCGGTAGAGCAAGTTCTTGTAGGGAACTACCGTAAGTCTGAGGGTGGGAACCTGACGCCTGTTCCAGTTTACGCTATTCGAGAAGTATGCGCAGCAATGCAAACTAGAGCTTCTGTGGGGAAAACAGATAAAACATTGAAAACATCCAATTCTCTGCTCGGGGATGTCACTCCGGTGGAGTTGGGACAAGCTCAGAAGGAGGATCCAACCCTGGAGAAAGCAAGGAAGCTAGCTGACAATGAGACCAAGCATGGGAAAGGAGGGCGCAAATCAACTTCTAAAGCCACCTACAGCTGGAGAAAGGGAATTTTGTACCGTTCTTTTCTCCAAAACGGTAAAGAGACCAAACAAATTGTTGTCCCAAAGAAATATCGCAACGAAGTGTTACGATTGGCCCATGACACGCCGATGTCAGGACACCTGGGTGTAACCAAAACCAGGAAGAGAATCTGGAACGATTTCGTATGGCCCGGAATCTGCGGAGACATCAGACGCTATTGCGCGTCATGTGACATATGCCAAAGGACGTCACCGAAGGGTCAAGTTCGGAAACTGCCGTTGGGCAAGATGCCAATAATCCACACACCTTTTGATCGTGTGGCGGTGGATATCATCGGACCTATCTTACCAGCGTCCGACAGGGGGCACAGCTATATAATCACCATGGTGGACTATGCTACACGCTACGTCGAAGCCAAGCCATTAAAATCCATCAAAGCCGAAGATGTGGCCGAATCATTGTGGGAAATGTGGACTCGCTTAGGTATTCCGAGAGAGATTCTGACAGACAACGGATCTCAATTTGTAGGATCCCTAGCTGACGAAGTGAACAGGCTATTAAGTGTGAAAGGCCTGAGGACCACACCAAGACACGCACAATGCAACGGGTTGGTGGAACGTTTCAATGGTACCATCAAAAGTATGCTGAAACATCTTTGTCAAGAACAACCAAAAGAATGGGACAGGTTTATTCCTGCACTTCTATTTGCTATCAGAGAAGTACCGCAAGAATCACTACAATTCTCTCCCTTTGAGCTTCTTTATGGACGAACTGTACGAGGACCGTTACAGATTCTGAAAGAGCTCTGGACACAGGAAGAACAGACGGAAGAAACCAGGACCACATTTCAGTATGTTATCGACCTCCGGAACAGAATTGAAGAAACCTGTAAAATCGCCAGAGAAAATCTTGGAAAAGCAAGCGCTAAACACGCGAAACACTTCAACATGAAAGCAAAAGCACGAAAATTCAACGTTGGAGATAAAGTTCTCATGCTTGTTTCTGATAAAGCCAACAAACTGCAGATGCTATGGAAAGGTCCATATGTTGTCACTGACCGCATCAATGAATGTGACTACAAGATTGCAGTAGGGGACAATGAGAAGATCTACCATGCTAACGCACTGAAACTGTACGTTGAAAGAGAAAAGCAAGTGGAAACTCATATCGTCGCCGTTGTCATGATCGACGAACATGAACAGAAAGATACTACTGGAACAAAAGATAGCATACCTGTGATTCAGATGGAAAATGCCAAAGGACCGACGGATATTCATTCATTGGACAAACTGACGGAAAAGCAAGACACAGTCAGTAATTTCATTGATGACGTCATGGTAGCAACTGAGACGTGGGAGGAGCAAGTGCAAGTCCTCAAAGCAACGTTGGATAGATTACATGAGTGCAATCTGACAGCAAAACCTTCCAAGTGTTATTTTGGATTTGAGAGCCTGTCATTTCTAGGACACATAGTTGGTCAAGGTACAATTCAACCAGAAGAGGACAAGGTTGAAAAGATCAGAAACGCGCAACCACCGAAGACGAAGAAAGACTTGCGCGCTTTCTTGGGTCTAGCAGGGTATTATCGGAAGTTCGTGCCGAACTTCGCTACGCTCGCACTGCCGCTGACTGAAAAGACGAAGAAAGGGCATCCTGAACGAGTTCAGTGGGACGACAAATGCGAAGAAGCATTCACGTCACTCAAGCGAGAGTTGTGCAAGAAGCCAGTCATCTGTCTCCCTGATCCAGAGAAACAGTACGTCCTGAGGACGGACGCATCAGACAGAGGCATTGGCGCTATCCTGATGCAAGACCATGGTGATGGTTTACAACCAATCGCGTACGCCAGCAAGAAGCTGAGTGAAACTGAAGGCCGGTATGCCACGATCGAGAAGGAATGCATGGCAATAGTATGGGGAATACGGAAGTTTGAACAATACCTGTTTGGAACAAAGTTTGTTATCGAAACAGATCACCAGCCTCTACAATATCTGCAAAAAGCAAGGACAGAAAACGGACGGCTGATGAGATGGGCCATACAACTCCAACAGTACAACTTCTCTGTACGTGTCATTCCAGGCAAAGACAATATCGGGCAGATTATCTCAGCTGCTCGATGTAAGTGTAAGGAAAAATTGCATTCTTGATTTTTCACTTAAGCGGGGGGATATTGTCGCGATACAAGCGCCTACTCTACGCATCCTCGATATTCTGCTATATAGTCCAGACAATGCGTCATAGACAATACGTCATAGACAGTGACGATAATAATATTGTTTTCGGAATGACGCAGTATGCGACATTGTTTTTATTTAGTGTAGTTCAATTTTAGATTATTGTTACCATAGACAATTTGTGTACTATCCTTTCGATTGGCTGGATGTGGGAAATATCGTTAAGAAAAACCATTCGAGCGACCATCTTGGAGGGCAAGGAACGTATGTTTACGCCAGACCACTATTTCGGATTACTGAGGTCATAAAGTTGGTTCGAAAAGCTCGTCTCACCCTAAACAACACGTGTCGTAGACACCACAAACGAATCCTGAGCTGGTAAGTTACGATTCGATGTGTGAAGCTGGGAAATGGGTAGTCTTGTGCTTGTGTCCATTGTGCCATGCAAATCATTCATCGTCCTTCATCAAGGTGATTCGTTATTATTCTTCAATGTATGCAAATTGTATGATAATAGTTATTTTAACATGTTGTTCTCGTTTCATATAAATTCTTCAGCGCGTGAAGTTTATATGGTGATAGTTAATTTAACATGTTTAGCTTAGTTCATAAAGAATGTTGGTGCATTCTTAAACATTGGAACAGTGTGGATGAACAGCGAGGAAAGAACATTATTATGTTTTGAGAATAAGATACAATAACCCGTGAATATGCAGGGTTCTTATTCAAACAACGTCAACGGCGTTCCTCGCTGGTCATTCAACAGGATACAGATTGTGTATTTAGTCCCTGTTAATTTGTCTGTGCGCAGGGAAAGGATTTTTTGTTTTTGCTTCCTTCTTTATAATATTTTCGACTGTCGGATTCCTGATATGATCGTTTTAACCTACTTCCATCCTCAACGCTTATTCTTCTGATGACATGGAGCTCGTCATATCTCTGACGTCCATGTGAAGCCAGCTGGACGACATACCATCCTTTTGGTCAAAACGTGAGGACATAAACTGTGTTAAACAAAAGAGACAATTCTTCTTCTCCATCAGGGAATCTACGCCAGCTAAGTAACTTTTTAATCAACAGTGAAATTCTTCATAACCATGAATTCACGGGTTCTCGTATCGTATCATATGAAATAAATATCATCAACCATCAACCAGTGGTATTCTTTTTTAGTTGTAAAAAAGCAAACAGGACGAATGAATAGCCAATAAAAAGGTAAAGGTAGTCCCATAGCCTTGTGGCCGTAGGGGAGCGTGATGTTGGAGATCACACTTATCTTGGGCCAGCGTAATGAGGGTGATGCCCAACTCTCTCCCTCGCTGCTTTACCTTCCCCACCCTCAAGAGAGTAGGTACTCAATCACAGTTGAGTCAACTGGGGGCGTTGTTGTTTGTCGCTTCACACCTTAGCGGTCACCCATCCAAGTGCTAACCGCACTGGACGGTGCTTCACTTTCGACACAGTAGCGAGTGCTCCAACCACTGCACTATCCGACACCCCGAATAGCCAATAATTTCTTTTATTCTTTATTTTCTATTTCTCAACATCACTTTCTTGTTTCTTATCGATTTTTAGGCATAATACAAAGAGGAAATTGATTCTATTTATATAAAATTCTTTCAACTGTTCATTCATCTTTTAACATCTATATATATATATATTAATATAAATTATATATATAACGCGACAAATAATGCAAAACTTCCCAGAACAACGCAATATTCAAGAAATAATTCTAGAAACGGTTTCCAGCAGTTCATCACGCTGGGAGCATGTAGTGCAAGGTTTGGTGCAGTTAGGCTTCCTGCTGATGGACAGTTTTGGACAGCACCTGGTCTTTGGAAATCTGGAAACTGTGGTTGCAAGGCACATGACACCCAACCAGTCTGCATGTGAACTTGGCAGCAAAATTCTTCTTATAATGTTAAAGAATAGACCCAACATTTCCAGGCGTGTCTGAGCTACCTTAGCCACACTTTATTACAAAATAATTTTCTCTTAGTACCGTGGTCCTGATTCGGCTGTTGGCAGTCCACTGGACCATATAAACATTGAATATCTATCTTTTAATATCTCATGCTTGTCATTTGTTGTGAAAGGTGATAATAGACGAATTACTAATAAACAATTTTAAAACCAACCTCTTTACACTAAGTAGGAATATGTATTGGGGCTAGCATGGTGGAAGGAAGCACAGCATATTGACAACATGCATTTTGATTTCATTTTGTAGGCATCGTTTTTAAGTCATGGGCCTAGACATGACAATTTTTGACGTGATATTTTTTCGAAGGATAACTGACATAGCATCAAAAAGAAAATAATGTGGAAGAAACTGGAAACAGGTTGAATTCTGAGTTTTCTTGAGATATTACAAATGTAAAGGAGTGGACAAAAAAAAGTTTTCAATGGCTACCGTTTGTTTTGTGTGAAAATAGTTTGTTGCCTCACCTGAAAAACCTCTTAAGTCTTGAGAGGTTTTGGTCATTACACCTGCCTTGATTAAAAACCAGAAGATTGAAGGGGAACCCAGAATGTCACACTCGGGGAGATGTGTGAGTGTGTGGGTGGAGGGAAGGAAGAGGAACATTTGTCCCCCAAACCACCCCCACTCCAATATTTTTATTAAAGCAAAAAAAGAGAAAGGGGCGGGGGTGGGTGATTACATGTTCTGTTGGGGCTTTACAGAACACAGTCACTAAAAGCATATCACAATTGTTGTTTGCATCATCTGTAATATTGGCGGCAGGGATAGCTCAGTGGTCAGAGCGCAGGTCTTGTGTGAGTGCCTCTTGGGCGACGTGGGTTCGAATCCTGACTTCAGCAAACTATCAGTTTACTATCTTGTGCTGAAATCGATCAATAATCACAACAAGAAAAAAAAGATCAGTAGCCAATAAGACTGAAACCTAAACTGTGGATTAGAGTTTCATAAGGGCTTAAACATAGGTGTTAAAGTCACTATAGCACATAATGTACTTTTTGTTGGTTTTAAAGTTTGTATGCTACAATTGTATATTAGTATCGTTGGATTATTAAAAGAAAAGAACGCTTTAGTTGCCTTATTATTATTTTTTTTAAGAGAAAGGGAGTATTGTAAGGAATTGACTTGCATAAAAGTATGTTCAACTCTCAGATACTAGTGCAAAATAAAATTGTTTTACGTCATTAAATGATGACGCACATTTCCCCATTTTCAGTGTTCCTTATAATGATCTGAAGAAAAAGGGCGTGCGAATGTAGAGCTGTGTGTTTGTTAATGTAATAGTCGTGTCCAGCCCTCTTTGGAGGTACGTAGACCAATAGATAATATATAGAATAAGTATTTGGATATTAAGGAATGATAATAATATAGATTTTGATGGAAATGTATTTAGACTAGAGACTTGAATAGTCAGGGTCATAAACTGGAGAAAATGACTGTTGTTTTGCCCCAAGAAGAGCAGCGAATGTTCATTATGAATAGATTTAAGGTAGAAATAATATTATGACATAACTTTAAGGATTTTGTTCACATTGTCTGTTTTAGGGTTTTTATGTTGGATGTAATCAAGGGAAAATAATGCCAGACCTAATGCAAAACTATAATGCAAAAAATAATGCCAGAATAATGCAAAACTTCCCAGAACAGCGCAATATTCAAGAAATAATTCTAGGGCTTCCTGCTGATGGACAGTTTTGGACCGCGCCGGGTCTTTGGAAATCTGGAAACTGTGGTTGCAAGGCACATGACACCCAACCAGTCTGCATGTGAACTTGGCAGCAAAATTCTTCTCATAATGTTCAAGGATAGACCCAACGTTTCCAGGCGTGTCTGAGCTACCTTAGCCACACTTTATTACAAACTAATTTTCTCTTAGTACCGTGGTCCTGATTCGGCTGTTGGCAGTCCACTGGACCATATAAACATTCATTCAAGTCATGGGCCTAGATGACTATTTATGACGTGATATTTTTTCGAAGGATAACTGACATAGCGTCAAAAAGAAAATAATGCGGAAGAAACTGGAAACAGGTTGAATTCTGAGTTTTCTTGAGATATTACAAATGTAAAGGAGTGGACAAAGAACAGTTTTCAATGGCTACCGTTTGTTTTGTGTGAAAATAGTTTGTTGCCTCACCTGAAAAAAAATCCCAATTCTTGAGAGGTTTTGGTCATTACGCCTGCCTTGATTAAAAGCCAGAAGAGTGAAGGGGAACCCCGAATGTCGCACTCGGGGAGATGTGTGAGTGTGTGGGTGGACGGAAGGAAGAGGAACATTTGTCCCCCAAACCACCTTTCTTTCAAAGGCATGGGGCTTTACAAAAGACTAGATTTGTGCAAATTAGTATAAAAACAGATCCTTTATTATTGAACCTTACCCATTGTCTAATGACTGTTCTAGAATTGTATTTGTGTTATGGGTATTGTAATTATAACTTATTTTGACATCGTTTAGTGATTTAATAATTATACTGCAGGTGTTTGGCATGTCTATGACTGGATGTCCTACCCAGATGGTATGACTGGATTTATGGATTCTGTTCGTAAAGCTTTCAAGTTTGGAAAGTCTTTAAGTGACATATTTGCCAGGGACCTGCTCATGTCATTTACTTTGTTCCTGCCCAAACTGCCAAAGATCATGAAAGTGCTGAGCAGCTCTACTGAGCCACATGACTGTACAGCTGAAGACCTCAATAAAACCATTAGCATCATTTCACACAAACCTTCTTTCATCTCTTATCAAGGAGAAATGCAGAAGCTTGTTAGTGATGTGAGGATAAACATATGAACAGACAGCTCTGTGTATGAAGATGGAAGCAGCAATGAAGAAGAGAGCTTGCTGTTGGACTACGGGGGATCTTAGACCTGCTACTTGTTTCCAAGAAAAACAAAGATCAGGGTCACAACTGGCCAGGCACTTGGCCAAAGAGCACAATATTCGAGCATACCAATGTCCACGCTGCTCGGCATACATGTCATCTCATACCCAGCTGAAGCGCAGAGCTGTGTGTTTGTTAATGTAATAGTCGTGTTCAGCCCTCTTTGGAGGTACGTAGACCAATAGATAATATATAGAATAAGTATTTGGATATTAAGGAATGATAATAATATAGATTTTAATGGAACTGTATTTAGAATAGGGACTTGAATAGTCAAGGTCATAAAATGGACAAAATGACCGTTGTTTTGCCCCAAGAAGAGCGGTGAATGTTCATTATGAATAGATTTAAGGTAGAAATAAAATTATGACATAACGTTAAGGATTTTATTCACATTGTCTGTTTTAGGGTTTTTATGTTGGATGTAATCAAGGGAAAATAATGCGGTAATCTTTTCATCGATATTGGGGAGCTGATCATCATCATCGTGCCATAGCTATAGGACTGCCATCTTTATCGAACATTGACTGTGCAACTGAGACAAGATCATCTGCCATCCATACAAGTTCTTCATCATCCTGAAAATTTATAATGTGATTATTTCTAATTCAACGTCAATATCGTCTTCATGAGGAATAAAAGAGTGTGAATGAAGTATTCAATCAAAACCAACAAAAGTCTTCTTTTGTTTTTTTTATCATTCCAAGTTTCAGTATGTAGTATAAGTTTATTGTTTATTTAATATATATGGACACAGTCATATAATCAAAGAAAGAGATGGCTGAATGAACGAATCGAAAGAAGAAATGTTAAAAGAAGAAGACCCAAAACCACAGAACCAAACTTTACAGACTTAGGAAAAAGTGAAAGTAGAAAGTACACGTTTTTAACCGAATATGGTCCAACGCAAGTTTGCAAAACATTTTTTATGCACACACTTGGATATAAATCAGACAAATTTATAACTACACTGTGTAGTACCACTCTCCAAGGATCTGCAACGCCTCCATCAGACAAACGTGGAAAGAAAAGTCCTCCAAACAAATTAGATGGAGAAAATCTTGAACATATTTCCAACCATATCGACTCGTTCCATCCATCCATTAGTCACTTTAGACACGCTCATGCGCCAAATCGCCAATACTTACCATCTGAGCTAACTATCAGTTTCATGTATAACGACTTTACTAAAAGGCATCCTGAGATTCGCTGTTCGTTCGTCACTTACAGGCGACTTCTGAGAAAGAAAAATATTTCTTTCGTAAAACTTGGAGTAGAGGATTGTGCATTTTGTCTGGAAATGAATCAATCGACAACAGCAGAGGCACAGGAACAGCTCTTGATAACATCTACCAAAGAAGCAAACTGGAAACAACACAAAGAAGATGTTCAGATTGCTCGAGCTAGCTATCAAGAAGACAAAGTGAAAAGTTCGTTATCTCTTCAAACACAAGCAATTTATTTGTCCACTGATATGCAGAAAGTGCAGTTACTTCCTCGAATGCCATCATTACTAAGTGCCCATTTTGTTCGCAAGCTGGTAGTTTTTCATCAGTCGTTTGTACCGCTTGGGAAAAGAAGAGAAAGCACTTCAAGGGAATCGAGGGCGTTGGCCGTAGTGTGGCACGAAGCCACAGCAGGTAGGCTAGCAGCAAACGTTGCCAGTGCTTTTGAAAAAGCAGTAACCTATTATGGCCAAGAGACAGACACACTTGTGTTGTGGTGCGACAATTGTGCAGCGCAAAATAAGAACTGGACCTTATATACATGTTTAGCTTATTTAGTCAATTCAGCAAAGTGTCACTGTCAAGAAATTCACCTGAGGTACTTGGAATCGGGACACACATTCATGAGTGCTGACAGCTTTCATGCTCAAGTCGAAAAGTCGACGAAAAGAGCGAAGAACATTTACACCACGGAGGATCTGATTGATGTCATAGAACGAAGTGGAGGACAACCTAAAGTAGTAGAGCTAGCACCCTTCCACTTCAGAAAGTGGGAGAACGGAAACCGAGGCTTTCGCGGAACACGTCCACTACTTTCCAGTGTAAAAGCTGTGAAGTTTGTGAAAGGGAGCTGTCAGATGCATTACAAAACAAATCACACCGATCCAGTGTTTCAGAGCTGTGGTTTTTTGCAGACGAAGATCACACCAACATGCATTGATGGTTCCATGCCGCCCCGACACTCTCAGGCCAGAGGAATCCCACTGTCGAAAAAACAAGACATCCTCAAACACCTGGGTCATCTTATGCCGCGGGGCAAGCAGCAGTTTTGGTCAAGTCTCCCTGAAAGTGAATCGGTGGATTCGCTCACACAACGAGAAAGTAAGTAAGAAGTATGAAAACAGGTTGCTTTGTTTTTTACACACCAAAAAAGAAGACTTAGTGTGCTACAAGTCTGATGCAAGAGTTGCAGAAGATTCAAACCCAACATCTCTTTAAATCGAGACAAGCACTAGGTGTATGGACCATTGGTCCCAGGCTATGTATTTTCCTTTTTGTGCCAAACACTGGCTGCATTTTTATGAATTATCACCTAAGAGCTGAAAACAGCATCTACTACACCACATAGGAAAATGTATGTCGTTCATTCAATTGTAAGAAAAAATTAAAGTTTTGTAATGTTTCAGGTGATGAAATGTGCGAAGCAGACACTGAGTGTGTAATGACTGAGGTTCAGCTGTCTTCGGTCTGTGAAATGGACATCTCCAGCAAAAATCTGAGTGAACCTGCTGAATTGACACCTTCTTCTGCAAGTAAGTAAACAAAGGACACCCATTTAAACAGTTGCCAAACGCCCAAAGTGTCTATGTGTATTGTGGTGGTAGTAGTAGTAGTGGCTGTTTTTGTTGCGGTAACAATAATTAACGTTTATTATTATTAATTTTAATTTTAATAATTATTAGTATCATATGCACAGGTTCGACGCAGACAAAGATTGTGATGGGGAAGGTTATCGCCTACCCAATCCTATTCCATCTCGTAACTCAAAGGTCGTTTGGGCACCACAGATGATGTGGTCATGATTCAGCTCTTTGCAGTCCGTTGGACCCTATAAACACTGAATATCTATCTATCTACCACAGATGATCGTTTAACCAGCGTACTCCAGCTTTCTCTGTTCTCAGCAACCCTCGTGGCTTCTTCAGTGTCAAACCAGCCCATTCTCGAATGTTGTCCTCCCACCTCCTTTTCTGTCTCCCTCTTCTTCTGCTCCTTGTACCGTGTCTTGCAGGATGGTTTTTGCAAGGTCCGATGCTCTGATGACGTGGCCATACCATAGGAGTTTCCATTTCTTCACCAGGTTATCGCAGTCATCAGTTTAGTGTGTAGGTTTGACTCAAGACCCCGGACACAGGAGCGTAAGAGGGAAAAGTCAGCGGTCATATTAAGAGCTCTTTAAATAGACCTACTGCATAGGGTATTAGTATTCTTTCAGATGAATTCAGTCAACTGGACAACATCAACCCAGATGGAAGGTGCTTTTTTCACAATTGCATAGTTCATTCAATTGCAAACTACTGAAAAGCCATTTTATTTTTGCAGGTGATGAAATGTGCGGAGCAGACACCGAGTGTGAAGTGACTAAGGTTCAGCAGTCATCAGCTTGTGAAACGGACCTCTCCAGTATGCATCGGAGTGAATCTGAGGGTAAGCCTAAACAAAGAACAATCATTTTAAAATTTGCCAAAGTGTCTATGTGTACAAAAACTGTGGTGTAGTAGCAGTAGTGGCTGTTTGTTGTGGTAACAATAATAACCGTGATGGCGATGACTATTATCATTCTTTTTACTCATATGCATAGCAATGTGAGTTTACGTACTCATCCTCTTCACACAAAAATCCAACAACAAACAAAACAAGATTTTTGCAAATCTCTGCGAGATAAGTCCTGCATAGTCCAAAAATTACATTTATAAAAAATTGTCGGTCCGACGTCCGTCTGCTGTCCACTGTTTGTAGTGCAAAACTTGCAAGTGGATTAATGTCTCCGAACCTATTTCAACTATTACAACCAAACTTGGTAATGATACCTCATAAATGATCAGCGAATGAATGGAGTAACTTCAAGGTCAAGGTCACATGGTCAACAAATGTTTTTAAAAAAATGACAATGTTTCACAAAATTTTCATATTTTCTAAGTTATTAACTTATGATTCTTTGATGCATGATAGATGTCAATGAGACACACATACTTTGCAAATTTGGTCCACCTCACTCCAAGGTCACGGTCATTGGAGCTGTCCAAAAGTCAGTATAGGTACTTTGAAGTGACCTTGACCCCATACTATGAGGGATATAAAGTAAAAACTTGTAGTTAGAGATGATAGATAGATATTTGTTAAATGTTCCGTTTTTGCGTTGATCTTGAAGGTCAAGTTCATTTTAGGCCTTGCATAAACATACACAAAAAAAGAAAAGAATATAAACGTACAGTGGAATAGCTGTTTATTTAACCCATAGTATGCAACTACATTGGGTTATTTGATCAGATATGCATGAGAGGTCACGTAAAGTCAAGGTCATCCCAAGGTCAAGGAAATTTAAAGTCAAGGTCGTCCCAAGGTTAATTTTTTTTATAATAGAACTTTTGCTATACTTGTATTTGATAGTATATTAATGTATCTGGAGCCGGGGGTCAAGGACATTTTAAGGCCAAGAGTATAGAAAGATCGAGGTCGGCATTCCTTTGCATTTTAATGCCCCCGTTTCATTTAGTGTTTTCTGTTTACTCATTTTCATCCTTCCATAAGGAGCATGTGAGTCATATGGGCTTTGCCCTTCTAGTTAAATACTGTATACATGTATAATATTCCTTTTTACTTTCTGCATTCTTTCAGATCAATACGGTCAACTGGTTAAAACCAACCCAGATGGAAGGTGTTTTTTTCGATGCCTGGCTATTTTTGGAAACAAGGAGCTTCAAACATGCAAAAGAGACTACAACAACTTGCCCGTTTATAAAATGTTCAAACTACATGAGGAACTGGAAGCAGATCGACTGAGAAAGTCATGTGTAGCTTTTCTTCAGCGTCACAACGAAGAATTTGACTGTGCTGTTTTGAATGCAGATTTACCACCTCACCTCAGGTTCCAGTCACTGAATGATCGACTAAAGGTTATGGCCCAAACAAAGTCCAGTGTTGGTGAATTATAAATAATTGCATGCTCTAAAGTTCTTCAAAGGCCTATCTTCATCCACTGTGCAAAGGAAGATAGCAATGGATGCTTGCAAGTGCACAACATCATTCGGTATGGAGTTGATTTTTCAGGGGATCCTGTCAAGCTTCGTTATCAGTCGTTCGCAGGAGAATGTGGCCACTATGACCTACTTGTCTAATCACTAATCTTTACCTTTCTTTGTTACTAGTTAGCTCATTGAGTCATTGAGCGAAGCCAGGAAGAAAAACAAATGACTGAGCAAAGAAGACAAATAGAAGTACTTTATCGAACGTAAGTTCAATGAACTATTATTAATCGATAGACACGCCAAGCTTTAATACTGGAAGTTTATTGGTTTTAACGCAAGTCCTAAATTAATTTAGAAAATCGGAATTTTGCAGGCAACGATCTATGGTTCTCGTATGTATAATCCGTGTCTACTGATTACTGTTTGGCAAGAGGTCTTTACAATATATGTAGGTCAGTGTTGCTATGTATGTCTGACATGAATGTCATATATGATTGCCATAGATGAATGTTCTAGATGAATGTCTGGTAAGTAAGGCACCACCATTTTTCTCAGTAGCCAAATAAATGAATATTGAAGTTTAGCTTGTATACTGCCTTCACTTAAGATGATTGTCCCATTACATGGTTAACTATTGTTATGTGCAAACTGCGAGCGTAATTTCAAATAATAAACCATCAAGTAATTGCACTTTGCTGTTTCTTATTTTTTTTAATCTTTTGTTTTTATTATCTTCTCCAATTACTATACTGCCTAGCGTTTGATGCATTTCTTTTTCCTTTTGTAACATCCAAACCTATTAAACCAATCAGTGCATGCAGAACATACACCCTTGTTCACGCAAACAGACACGCTGAATATTTACAGAAAACTTTAGAATAAGTTGCATATTATTCTTTAAACAAAAAATTACGTGAGTTCTTTTTCAGCCTGAAAAATACATTAACAATAAAATAACGCAACATAAAATAGTAATAAGAATATATTATATTTGTCTCTGGACCCAAGTCCGGAGCGTATAAAGGGGGCAATAAGCAATTTATTATCTGTTAGTAAAAGAAAGCAACTTATTATGTGCTGATACAAGAAATCGACATGCTAGTCACAGGTGAAGGAAGCAACTTGATATTTACCGATAAAAGGAAGCAACTTGCTATTCGCAATTAAAAGGAAGCAACATGCTTTTGGTATTAAAAGGAAGCAATTTGTGATATGCAGGTAAAAGGAAGCTATTTGTGATATGCAGGTAAAAGGAAGCTATTTGTGATATGCGGTAAAAGGAAGCTATTTGTGATATGCAGGTAAAAGGAAGCAACTTGTGATATGCAGATAAAAGGAAGCAACTTGTGATATGCAGGTAAAAGGAAGCTATTTGTGATATGCAGGTAAAAGGAAGCTATTTGTGATATGCAGGTAAAAGGAAGCTATTTGTGATATGCAGATAAAAGGAAGCAACTTGTGATATGCAGATAAAAGGAAGCAACTTGTGATATGCAGGTAAAAGGAAGCAACTTGTTATATGCAGGTAAAAGGAAGCAACTTGCTATTTGCTGGTAAAAGGAAGCAACTTGCTATTTGCTGGTAAAGGGAAGTAACTAGCTATGATCAGGTAAAAGGAAGCAACTTGATATGATCAGGTAAATGGAAGTAGGAAGTTACTTCCCTTTACCAGAATATTTCCTTTATTTCCAATTTTCTTCTTTCTATTAATATTATTTTGTATAAAACAAACACAAGACAGTTTTAGACGCTGTGATCTATGATATTTCTTTTAAAATAATCAAGTATTTTCAAAAACTAAAACAGGAGACATAAAAAATCGATTATCTCGAAAAGGGGGAAAGTGGACTTACTTCCTTTTACCAAAACACGGCAGAGGTAACCTTCAGCTGTAAGATTGGTGACATGAGTGCAAAAGTGTTTTGAATGGAAATAAAACAAAATTTGCGGTATTACGGAACGGCAGTTCTTGACACGGGTTGAATCGGAAGCGCCGCGCGGAATGAGGCTATTGCAGTTTGTGGATATTTTGTTTATTTATTTATCTCAGAAACGGTTAAACGTTCGGTAAGGAAATGTCGGCTATAACGATTTCGCGGGTTTTAAGCGCACAGCAAGCCGATCAGCAGCGCCCAGCCCCTGCCCAGATCAGCGTCCATACCGGACAAACTTTACAGTAGAGGCAAAGAAGGACTTCCGGCTAAGCAATTTATATATATAGATTGTGTCGCTCTGAGGACCAATCAATTGCAGGGAAAAACCCTGTCGCATAGGAACGTAATTGCTGAAGGATGTATGTAAGGAATTGAGTCTGTTCAACTCTCGATATTAGTGCAAAATAAAATTATATTTTTGTTACGTCATTGTCGCTGCATGATGACGCACATTTCGCCATTTCCGGTGTTCGTTAAAAATGATCTGAAGAAAATGGATGTATGAATGTTGAGCAGCGTGTTTGTTATTGTAAAATAGTCGTGTCCAGCCCTCTTTGGAGGTACGTAGACCAATAGGTAATATATAGAATAAGTACTTGGATATTAAGAAATGATAATAATATAGATTTTGATGGAAATGTATTTAGAATAAGGACGTGAATAGTGAAGGTCATAAAATGGAGAAAATGACCGTTGTTTTGCCCTAAGAAGAGCGGCGAAGTTTCATTATGTATAGATTTAAGGTGAAAATAATTTTATGACATAACGTTAAGAATTTTGTTCACATTGTCTGTTTTAGGGTTTTTATGTGGGATTTAATCAAGGGGAGAATAATGCGGTAATCCATCCATCTACATTGGGGATCTGTTTTATCATCATGATCATCGAGCCATAGGACTGCCATCTTCATTGACTGTGCATTGAGACAACATCATCGGACATCATATTGATTCTTCGTAATTCTGCAAATTAGTGTTGTGATTTATTATTATTGTTGTGTTATGTCGTCTTAGTGAGGAATAAATGAGTGTGAATGTAGTATTCAAACAAAAACAAAAAGTCTTCTTTTGTGTTTTTTTATCATTCCAAGTTTATTTGTTATATAGATTTATTTTAACGAACTTTGCTTCGTTACATTTGGTGACCCCGACGTGATTCGAAAAAAAAATGTGAAAGTTGGAATGATAAAAAAAAAATTGAAGCATTGTTATGAATGTGTTGTGAAAGAAATAGAACAGTAATTTGACTTTTTGGAAAATAATGTGGAACAAAATGAACATTAACAGTGTGAGAAAAGACGAGAACAATGTGATGAAATAAAAGAAGAGACAGACCTGAAGATATATATATATGAAGAAGTGTGAATCACAGAGACATGACAGATAATCTGATTTGAAGTGAATGATATGAACAGTCCTTTGAAAAAGTGACATTGAAGTGAATAATATGAACAGTCCTTGGAAAAAGTGACATTGAAGTTTTGAACAATGACAGATGATTAGTCATCATATGATATTGTGATTGACTTTGTTAAAGTGTTATGAAGAGATACATTTATTGAGATAAAAAGAGAATATTAAGTGAGAAGATATTTGAAGAATTAATATGTAAAAGGAGAAAATATTTGAGATAAAAGAAGTGAGATAAAAAAGAGAATATTAAGTGAGAAGATATTTGAAGAATTAATAAGTAAAAGGAGAAAATATTTGATACAAGAAGTGAGATGAAAATAGAATATGAAGATATTGTGAGAAGATATTTAAAGAATTAATAAGTAAAGAGAGTACATTTTTGAGATAAAAGAAGTGAGATGAAAAGAGAATATTAAGATATTGTGAGAAGAATTAATAAGTAAAGAGAGTACATTTTTGAGATAAAAGATGTGAGATGAAAAGAGAATATTAAGATATTGTGAGAAGAATTAATAAGTAAAGAGAGTACCTTTTTGAGATAAAAGAAGTGAGCTGAGAAGAGAATATTAAGAATAAGATATAGTTGTAAAATATTTGAGAAAAAAAAAGTGATAGTTTGATCACTTGAGTATTGATGTAATTGATATATTTTTGTGAAGTGAAGTGGGCGTCATCATAGGACACTGACGTAAAGCGTTGTAAAGTTTTGTTTGTTGATAAATAACTACATTGTTTCGTTTTTCTATCTTTGAATTTTATTTTTACACCATGGCGGAGATAACGTCTGATATGATCAAAGATTTTTTGCAACAGGATGAACTACTCGGTATTTCAGATCAAGCTGAGAAAAAGGCCTATGTAGAGAAGTGTATTGAGAGACACGAAAGGGCTATAGAAAGACAGGAAAAAGAAAAGGATAGGGAAAGGGAAGAAAGGGAAAGACAAGCCCAGATAGAAAGAGAAGAAAAAGAAAGACAAGCCCAGATAGAAAGAGAAGAAAGACAGGCCCAGATACTTAGAGAAGAAAAAGAAAGACAGGCCCAGATAGACAGAGAAGAAAGACAGGCCCAGATAGCTAGAGGACAAAAAGAAAGACAAGCTCAGATAGACAGAGAAGAAAGACAGGCCCAGATAGTCAGAGAAGAAAAAGAAAGACAGGCCCAGATAGACAGAGATAGAATGCAACATGAACTAGAAATGAGAAGACTAGAATTACAAGGAAATACTAACAACAGCGCTAGCACTCATGGTACTGATAAAACGTATCGTGCATGTCTTCCGAAGATGCCTCATTTCCAACAAGGTAAAGATACGATAGATTCGTACCTGTACCGTTTCGAAGAATATGCCCGTAAATCAAAATGGAAAGAAGAAGATTGGTCACAGGCTTTGTCAGTATTGCTTGAAGGAGAAGCTGTAGAGTTGTATCATACTCTTTCAGCTGCCCCAGATTTTTCTTATCAAATGTTGAAAGAAGGTCTCTTGAAGAAATTTGAATGCACTACAGAGGGATTTCGTAAATTGTTGCGAGGAGCACAACCACGTTCAGACGAGTCATTTTTGAGTTTTTCCGTCAGAATTCGTCACTTGGCTGATCGTTGGATAACCTTGTCAGGAATCGAACGTAATTTTGAGCCCTTGTTAGACTTGTTTTTGCGAGAACAACTCATGCAGAGCGTGTCAAAAGACTTAGCCACACATAATATATATGCGAACATAACCCGAAAGATCTCAAAACAATGACGGTTATCGCAGATGCATACCGTGAAGCACACCCCGGAAAATCGTTAGCCCGTGCGGGTGCGGTTGATTTGTTTGCATCGGTGAGTTGCAATGTGCCTGGAACTCAGCACAACACCGGACAGACATACAAACAACAACAATTTCAACGTGGAGGCTTTCGTGGAGGCCAACGGTACAATCGTTTCCGTAACCGCGGATTTATTCAAAACCGAGGTGGTTACACACCATCAAGCATGCAGACTAATCCCAGTCAGAGCACTCCAAACCAAAGTCCTGATAATCAGAATAACCAAAATGGTCAAGCAAATCGTGGACATTCATATAGACAACAGTTCAATGCAAATGCCAACCGTGGTCACAATTTACGCATGTACAATCAAGGACCATACCACAATCAGAACACTGGGAACAGACAACCACAGGTCAATAAAGGGTGTTACCGATGTAGAGGGTGGGGTCATATTGCCCGACAATGCCCTACACCCGAAAATATGCAATACGGCAATGTTTCATACACAGGTTATGAATACCAAGAAACAGCAGAACAAAATGTAGAACTAGAAGCTACATCAGTATCACAAGTTGTTTGCTCATTGCAGGGCATTGATTATTCAGGATCACTCAAGCTCCATGATGGCATTGTCAATGGACAGCCAGTATCCGTTTTGCGAGATACAGGTGCTACTGTTTGCGGAGTTCGGAAAATAATAGTGAACGACAACCAATACACAGGTGAAAAAGTGCGATGTATTTCATTTGGAGGACATGTAGAAGAATTCGACATTGCTGAAGTCGAAGTGCAGACACAATTTTATTCTGGAAAATTGCGATGCTGCGTGATTGAAAAACCTGTAGCAGATCTAATTCTAGGGAATTTGAATTGTATCACGGATGTTGTTTCTGTGAGTGTAACTTTGAAAGAACATGAAGCAGAAGTCAAAAACGCAAAGGTATGTGATACCGCTGCTGTTGTTGTCACACGCGCGCAGAAGAAACGTGAGGCAATTCCTAAACGTCCGTTGCCTACGGTTGTTCAGGATTTGAAGATCACTAGATCAGATCTAATTGCATTGCAAAGGCAAGACAACACACTGACACCACATTTTGACAATTCGGAAAGAAAAAGAAAGTTCAAAACAAAGAATGCCACAATTTCGTTCTTTCAAGAAGATGATGTGTTATACAGAGAGCATGTCAAGAAAGGATTGGTCACACATCAGATTCTAGTACCTGTTAGTCTTAGACCAGCAGTACTTGCTACAGCGCATGATTTGCTAATCTCGGGTCATTGCGGAACACGTCGAACGTTATCGCGAGTCTTACAACATTTCTTTTGGCCTGGAGTAGCACGTGATGTCAAAGACTACGTCAAAACATGCGACATATGCCAGAAAACAGCACCAAAAGGGAAAACACAACCAGTTCCTTTATGTACACCACCAGTCATAGATGAACCATTCAAACGTGTTGCTATCGATATTGTAGGCCCATTCAATCCACCATCTGAAGCAGGTCACAGATACATTCTGACAATTATTGATGTTGCAACAAGATATCCAGAAGCTATCCCTCTCAAACACATCGATTCAGTTTCTATTGCTGAAGCTTTGTTTGATACTTTTTCTCGTGTAGGGATCCCATCAGAAATTTTATCGGATCAAGGCGCACAGTTCAATTCGGATCTGATGAAAGAATTTCATCGTTTGTTTTCCGTCAATGCGGTGAGAACAACACCATACCACCCGCAATCAAACGGATGTGTTGAACGTTTTCATGGAACTTTGAAAGCCATGCTCAAGAAAACAATCATACAAGAACCAAAGCTCTGGCACCGATTCTTACCTGCATTACTATTTGCATGTCGTGAATTGCCGAATGAGAGTACACAATTTTCCCCATTTGAGCTTCTGTTTGGTCGAACACCCAGAGGACCAGTTTCTATTCTAGCTGAAGAATGGACTGAACAAACAAAAGCAGATTCAGAGGCAAAACCATTGTATGAGTACATATTTCAGTTGAAAAATCGCATTTCAGAGACAATGGCAATTGCAAAGGAAAACACTAAAAACGCTGCTGAAAAGAACAAATATTATCATGATGCACGCGCAAAACAACGCACATTTCAGGTAGGATCTGAAGTGTTAGTGCTGCTACCATCTTCCTCAAACAAACTACTTGTAGAATGGAAAGGACCTTATCAAGTAGTCGAATGCAAACACCCCGACTATAGCATCAAAATGCAAGGCCGTGATAAACTTTTTCATGCAAACATGTTGAAAGAATATCATCGCAGAATACCACAAGTCGTTGCGATCAATGTACACAATGATGACACTGTTGAGTCAGAGAAAACAGTTACACAACAAGCTGAAAACAAGCACATTGGCAATATTACATCCAGTTTGCCTCAAACAGTTCTTTGGTCTGATATCACAAATTGTGAAACAGATATGCTATTTAGCAACCAAACGTCTATCGGAGTAACTGATGACACTGTTGACGACGGTGTTGTATTACCCACGGCTCCAATAGCACAAAAGCAAGAAACTATCGATGATATCAAGTATGATTCAGCATTGACTGCTGAACAGAAACAAGATCTGACAATGACATTTCAACCTTTTGCTGCACACTTGTCATCAACAGCAGGTTTATTTTCAGGTCCAGTTATGCATAACATTGAATTAACAACTACAGAGCCAGTTCGAAAGAAGACATACGACCTCCCATTTGCATCAAAACAAATTGTGGAAACTGAAGTCAAACTAATGCTTGAAGCAGGAATAATTGAACATTCAATTTCACCTTATTCTGCTCCAGTTGTTCTTGTTAAAAAGAAAGATGGATCAACAAGATTCTGTATTGATTACAGAGCTCTCAATCAGGTCACTGTTTTTGACGCTGAACCCATTCCAGACACAGAACAGCTTTTTGCTCAGTTAGCCAATGGAAGTTACTTTACAAAGATAGATCTAACTAAAGGTTACTGGCAAATTTTGATCAATCCTCTAGACCGTCACAAAACAGCATTTACCACTCACTTAGGATTGTTTCAGTGGTTACGCATGCCATTTGGTCTAATTTCTGCACCAGCTACATTTGCACGTATGATGCGTACATTAGAATTAGAAGAAGCATCATCTCTGAATTTTTTTGATGACATTCTGATACACAGTGTCGAATGGCAAGCACATCTTCAACATGTGGACATGGTCATGCGCAAGCTAGAAAAATTCAATTTGAATGCTAGACCATCCAAAATTGAAGCAGGGTTTCAGAAACTTGAATTCCTAGGACATGTTGTAGGAGAAGGAAAACTTTGTCCAGACTCAAAGAAAATTGACAAAATGATGGCATTACCCACACCAACAACAAAACGTCAAGTACGAGCATTGTTAGGGTTACTGAGTTATTACAGAAGATATATCCCGAATTTTGCTTCCCTAACCGCTCCTCTGTCTGATTTGACAAAAGAAAATACAAAACGTCAAATTGTGTGGACACCTGTGTGCGCTGAGGCACTACGGTCGGTTCAAAAGCTTCTAGCATCCAAACCAGTGCTTATCTTACCTCGATTAGCAGATCCATTTGTTCTCCGTACTGATGCAAGTTCGGTAGGACTAGGTGCTATTCTGCTACAAGAACGAGATCAACATTTGCACCCAGTTGCATTTGCCAGCAGAAAATTGTTGGAACGAGAAACACGTTACAGTACAATTGAACGTGAATGTTTGGGTATTGTTTGGGCAGTCAACAAATTTTCTCGTTACCTGTGGGGTACACATTTCATGCTCCAGACTGATCACAAACCACTGTCGTACTTGAAGACATCCAACTTCAAGAATTCGTGATTGTTGCGATGGACATTGAGTTTGCAGGAGTTCTCGTTTGATATTCAGTCAATCCCAGGAACTCAGAACATTTTTGCTGACTTACTATCTCGTGCTGAAATCGATCAATAATCACAACAAGAAAAGAAAGAATAATTAGTAGGCCTAGTCAATAAGACTGAAACCTAAACTGTGGACTAGAGTTTCGTGAGGGCTTTAACATAGGTGTTAAAGTTACTATAGCACATAATGTATTTTTTTTGTTGGCTTAAAGTTTGTGTGCTACAATTTTATATAAATATCGTTAGAATATTAAAAAAAACGAAGGCTTTAGTTGCCTTATTTTTTTTTGTAGAGAGGGGGGAGTATTGTAAGGAATTGAGTCTGTTCAACTCTCGATATTAGTGCAAAATAAAATTATATTTTTGTTATGTCATTGTCGCTGCATGATGACGCACATTTCGCCATTTCCGGTGTTCGTTAAAAATGATCTGAAGAAAATGGATGTATGAATGTTGAGCAGCGTGTTTGTTATTGTAAAATAGTCGTGTCCAGCCCTCTTTGGAGGTACGTAGACCAATAGATAATATATAGAATAAGTACTTGGATATTAAGAAATGATAATAATATAGATTTTGATGGAAATGTATTTAGAATAAGGACGTGAATAGTGAAGGTCAAAAAATGGAGAAAATGACCGTTGTTTTGCCCTAAGAAGAGCGGCGAAGTTTCATTATGTATAGATTTAAGGTGAAAATAATTTTATGACATAACGTTAAGAATTTTGTTCACATTGTCTGTTTTAGGGTTTTTATGTGGGATTTAATCAAGGGGAGAATAATGCGGTAATCCATCCATCTACATTGGGGATCTGTTTTATCATCATGATCATCGAGCCATAGGACTGCCATCTTCATTGACTGTGCATTGAGACAACATCATCGGACATCATATTGATTCTTCGTAATTCTGCAAATTAGTGTTGTGATTTATTATTATTGTTGTGTTATGTCGTCTTAGTGAGGAATAAATGAGTGTGAATGTAGTATTCAAACAAAAACAAAAAGTCTTCTTTTGTGTTTTTTTATCATTCCAAGTTTATTTGTTATATAGATTTATTTTAACGAACTTTGCTTCGTTACAATGTATACTGTTGAAAATCAGTCTGAAACAAGCTCTGCAAGAGGACGACTCGGTTACAATAGGCGCTGGCCTAACTAACGGTTTTTTCGACTTTTTTTACCAGCCACTAAAAAAGCGTTGTGTCCTAAATGCTCACAGCCTATGTTGATGGTGGAAATACGGTTAGATTCAAGTAGGACCACAGTAAGGAACATTTAGACACTAGTTTTGGAAGATTTAGAATGCTGAGTTTTGGAAGATTTAGAATGCTGTGGTCAACTTTTCAGGATAATATCATGCTATTCCGAATATTTTCGGAATATACAACCTCGTATCAAGAAAGAAACCCCTAACCTCTGTCACGATGAAAGTTTTTGAAAAATTTGTTCTTAATAAGTTATATGTTTTAGTATCAGATTTTATTGACCCACTGCAGTTTGCCTATAGAAGTAAGAGAAATGTTGAAGACGCTGTTCTTTTTATCCTCAACAAAATGTACTCACATTTAGAAAATGCAAATTCTTGTGTCAGGCTTATGTTCTTTGATTTTAGTAGTGCTTTTAATACTATGCAATGCCATTCACTTGTTCAAAAACTAGCAGGCATGAATGTTGATGTTAGAACTATTCTATAGATTTTTGACTTTCTTACAAATAGACCTCAGTTTGTCAGAGTTCAAAACAATTCCAATTCTATTGTATACAATTCTAATATTGTGTTGACTAATACAGGAGCCCCTCAAGGAACTGTTCTAGCACCTTTTTTGTTTTCTTTGTACACCGCAGACCATAGACAAAAGCACGAATCCTGTCCCCTGATAAAATTTGCAGACGACACGGCTCTCTCTGGTCTTATTACCAACAACATGGACAACAATTACAGAGATGAAATAGATAGCTTTGTCAACTGGTGTGATTCAAATTTTCTAGATCTTAATGTAAGCAAAACAAAAGAAATGATAATTGATTTTAGGAAGGGAAACAAGTTTGATTTTAATCCTATCTTTATCAAAGGAGAAGAAGTAGAGAGAGTGCATGCATATAAGTATTTAGGTGTGGTTATCGATGATAGATTCACTTGGAATGATAACACAAAATACATTTACAAGCGACTGCAAAGTAGAATGTTTTGTTTAGGAAAACTGAGATCCTTTAATGTAAAACAGGAAATTTTACAAATGTTTTATACAGCTGTAATAGGAAGCATCATTTCTTTTGGAATCTCATGTTGGGGAGGAAACGTATCACAAACAGAAAAACGAAGATTGGACAAACAGATAAAAAGGGCTAGTGGGGTGGTTGGGAGAAAACAGGATGACATAGCGACGATACATAGCAGAAAAGCTGACTGCAATTTTGGCTGACAGTAACCATCCACTTTTCTTGGAATTTGACTCTCGACGGATAGACAGGAGTGGACGTTTTAGGGCACCAGCAGGAACATCAAATAGGTACAGGAACTCATTCATACCACTTGCCATTCAAGCACATAACAAACAAGTCGGTAGGTCTTACTAAACATACTCTACAACTCTCATGCAGCTTAGTTAGTTTTTTTTTTTTTGTTTTTTTTAATTTAATAGTTTATATGTTTACACACTAATAAGTTTTAAATTCTCATATTTATCTGTTCTTACGTTAATCCGTTTTACTGCTTAATTGAAATATCTGCATTATGAAAATATGTCCATGTGTTTGAAGATCATTAATAATGTATAAATATTTATGTGTGTGTAAAAGAAGAATGAATGGACATGTTTAATTGACAGACAATGTAATTTCCATGCTTTTGGATTAATAAAGTAATATCTTATCTTATCTTATCTTAACATTTCATTTGCACAAATGTCAAGGGTTATCGCCAAAAGGTGGAATAACCTGGACCCTAAAGTCAAACAAGAGTATTGGAACCGCAGAGAGGCTGCGTGGCAAGATTATGTAAAACCGCGGGCAGCCTACAAAGCTACCCAAGTATCCCAGGTAAATTCTCCTCCTCTGCCTTATTCTTCTTCTTTCATTATTTCTTTCCTTTCCGTTGCCCATTTCATTCTTTATTTTGCTTTTTTTTGGTTTTATTTGTTTTCATAACAAATATACAATAATGTGTCCAGTCATATCATTGAAATGTGTTACCATGCGTTTATTGAGTCCATTCTAACCTTCTCTTTTATCTGTTGGTTCAATGGATTGATTGTGAAGAGCAAGAATTACTTGTGTGGAATAGAGAGTGTGTGCAGCAAGATAGTTGGCAAGAAGCAGGCAACTCTGGAACAACTGTTCCACTAAAGAGCCCTCAGCAAGGCAGTCAGAATTCAGAGAGAACCTAACCACCCACTTTCCTGTCTGTTTGAACTTCTTCCATCTAATCTCAGATTCCGCTGTGCACTAACGTGTACACAGCGCTACAAAAACACCTTCATCCCTACTGCCATATCAATGCTAAATGAGGCCAATGCCAGACCCTCAAACAAAAGACTGTCTTGATGTAGGAGTCTCCCAACTATCTCGCTGAGTGTATGTGCATGTTTGTATGAAGGCATGTGCGTGTGTGTGTGTTCATGTGTACGTGTTTGTGAGTGTGTGTATAATATGTGTGTGTGTGTGTGTTTACTATGAATGTCTGTAAACCACCTTTTAATAATATAATATTTACCTGATTTACCTGTATTTCCTGACAACTGTGATAATCAGTCAACAGTATTATCGCCTATGTTGATTATAGTTTGATACAGTTATACATTGTTGACCTACTGAGATTCATATTAAACTGAGATTATTTATCTAGCACTGTTGCAACAATATAATTTTTTTTACAAGTCCAGAGTGGTAAATTTATGATATACATTAGGTCTGTGTGTATTTGTATTATATATTAACTGTTTAAAAAGGGCATTGACATATGTGTGATAGAACTAGAGTGCGTGGATAGGTGTTTGAAGGAAAAGATGAAGTGTAAGAGTACGCAAGTGATTAGATTTATAGAATGTATATATATTTAGAATTGATTTTTTTAGCTCTGTTAAATGTTATAACATGACTGTTTTTAATTCTATGTTTTATATGCTTGACATACATTGCTGTGAAGTTCCTTATGGGATAATAAAGATTTGTTGTAGTGTATTGTATTGTAATAAATCAACAATCAACTCTAGCTCTACACACTCCAAAACGAAATATAATATTTAACTTTTTTTTTGGTCAACTTTTCAGGCCAATATCATGTTATTCTGAAGATTTTCGGAACACACAGTTTAAAATCAGGGAAGGAAACTCTGACATTACCTTTGCTGAAATGTCAAGGGTTGTCTCCAAAAAGTGGAATAGACTGGACCCTAAAGACAAACAAGTATGTCAACTTCATTAAATGTATTATGTAATACTTACATTTATTTTTAAAATAATTAATTATACATGTTCATGAGTGAATAGGTGCAAGGTAAAATGTTCTTGACTTATTTTTTAGTGATGTCACAAAATACTTTTGTAAAAAGAAAAGTGTGCAGCATTGTAACTGCTTTACCTGATTTCCACTGTGCTAAAAGATTTCAGTTTTTATTTGTTTTCTGTCTCAAATTTTCGTAATCGACCTGAATGCCGAATGGAGGCAATATTTGAGGTAGATTGGAGTGTTATTTAAATTTGGATTAATTTCTGCTTGCCGTTGTGTGCATATTTGGATCACTGTTGCTTCCTAATGGAAGCTTCCTAATGGAAGTATGTTCTCCTCTCTGGCTCCCCTCTCTACCTTCTTGAAAAACTTCAGAAAGTCCAAAACTCTGCCGCCCGACTTGCTCTTAAAGCTAAAAAACGAGACCATGCCACCCCTCTACTCCGATCTCTTCATTGGCTCCCTGTTCGAGCTCGCATCTTGTACAAACTCTCAAATATTGTTTTCAAATTCTTCACTGGTTCTGCCCCTTCATACTTTACTGACCTTCTCTCTGTCTACTCTCCTGCAAGACAACTCCGCTCTTCTTCTGATACAAGACTGCTTTCTATCCCCTGTGTTCACTCAAAGACCTATGGTGAACGATCTTTCTCTTTCTCTGCTGCAACTGCCTGGAACTCACTACCGATGGAACTACGACATGCTCCATCACTTTCTTCCTTCAAGCGCCAATTAAAGACCCACCTTTTTAACATGCAAACTCAATAATTTTCACTCCCCCTCCCTTCCATCCCCATATGTAATCTTTTACCAAGTCACGTCATCTGTTCATGGATGGTGGCGGCACCGGCTCGGTTCTTGGTATTCATATTATCTGTTGTCTTGCATGGCCATGTTTTACTGTAATTACTTAACCATTTGATAAGTGTATACGTGTTCGGTGTGTGTGTGTGGCGGGGGAAGGGGGGAAGGTGTGTCTGTGTGTGTGTGTGTGTGTGAGATTGCACGTGTGTTGTTAAGCGCGGCGAGCTCGCTTTCCTTACCGTTTGCGAGGTGCCGCGCGATACAAATGTACTGTATTATTATTATTATTATTATTATTATTATTATTATTATTATTATTATTATTATTATTATTATGTAAGTTCTCTTTTTATTTAGTTGAACCAGCTGTTCTCCCTTCCCTCTTCTCTTCTACCCCGCTGCACCACAGTGGTCTGTAACTTTATAGAGGCGTGTAATGTGTGCAGGGATACCAGAACCGCAGAGTGGTTGCGAGACTAGAATATATAAAACAGCGGGCAGCCTACGAAGCTACCCAAGTCTCCCAGGTAAATTCTCCTCTTCTGCCTTATTCTTCTTCTTTCATTATTTCCTTTCCGTTGCCCCCACAGGCTCGGCTCTGCGTGCCGGGGGTGGACCCCAGCCTCTCTCTGGCTGGGTGACAAAGTTGAGTACCCCTTTTTCTTCTCTTTTGTCTTGTTTCTGTCTTATTGGTCATTTCACCTATATTCTTTTCACCCATAAATTCTCCCACTAAACTGTCCAGTTTTGACTTCCTCTCTTCTGCCTTACCGGACTTTTCCTGTCTTCTTTTTCCCCATCATTCTTTCTTTGTCTACCCTTCTTTTTCTCTGTGACCTTCTCTTGGCCTCCTGCGTTTGCCGTGCAGGGCAACCCGTGTCGGGGGAGAATGGGATCCTGGAGTTTGCGGTCCCTGACACTAACACATCTATTTGGCCTGGACTTCTCTAGACGGGAGGCTGGCGTGGCCCGCGTCAGTCAAGCAGCTGGTCGTGTATTGCCCTAGCTCTGCTAGAAGGCTGAGGCTCATGAGTCAAACTTGAACAAAACCGTAGTGGCAGTGCGGGATTGTCTGGGTGTATCTCCTCCCTGTAGCCCTGGTGCGTTCCCTTGCTGGACTTTGCGCTTGGACGCATCCCCTTGTTGGACTCCATGGTGGGTGGGGAGCAGGGGGGATGAATTACTATACTAAACAACATGGCATCAACACACACAAAAAAACGACTGCATGATGACGGACCGGACACGGACAGTGATATGGATACGAGACAAAAAGCTTGTGCATCTGGGGTGGATGGGGCCTGGCCTCGTTTTTTGGTTGTGGAGGGGGCGGATCCGGCTATGCCATTGAGCAAGCTGTCCCCGTTCGCCATCCATAAAGGTTTCCAATCTGTTTGCACAATCGGTTTCAAAGATGTTACAAAACTGAGAGTTGGGGCCTATCTGGTGGAGTGCTCAACCAAAAGAGCATCGGACTGTCTGTTGAAGAGGAATTTGACCGTCTTTGTTGACAGACAAATCAACGTTACTGTGCATGGATGGTAGAATTCCTCCAAGGGAGTCATCCAATGCCAGGACTTGACTGACATGTCCGAATTGGAAATCCGTGACGGGCTCTCCAGCCAGGGAGTCACAGCTGTACAGAGGGTATTTTTCACCAAAGGACCCAAGCGTATCCCCACCAACATGCTTTTTGTGACTTTTGCCATGGCCAAGTTGCCGGAGTCACTCAAGGTGGGTGTGATGGGGTTTCTATTGTTGCTGGGCTCTGCACAATGGACTGCTATTACCCACACGTCTTAGTCGATGGGGATCGCTAGTAATCTCTCTTTGACTTCACTTAATACATTTATTTGTTTAGCTCGGTCTGTATTTAGGCTGGGGTACAGAGATAGATAGACAAATGGTAAAAGATCAGTCACACTAGCTTTCACACGGCTATGAATCATATTAGTCCAGCCACTTGATAACAGTAAAAATCACACATTTATTTCCTCTACTCTATAAACGATCTTCGAAGTACGAAACTAACTTAAAAGTTCAATTGTCAATGCGAATGGTTCGATCGCTGATAATCTAGGCAGCTACTTTTTCAACATTGGACTCTGGCTACTTTCTGCCTTAAGGGTCAGCGTTTTTGAAGAGTGGACTGCTGTGGTCCTGTTTATACAGAGTTTTAGTGCACTTTGCGAAGATGCACTTAACTGCATGGTTGAAGCGCTGCGTTGAGGTCGCTTCTGGTACACGCTGGGTTGTCTTGTAGTCTTTGACTTTTTGGTACGACGTGTTGGGCTATCTGCGCACAATGCTGTAGATGCCTCGGCAGCCAACCTTCAGCGATGACTGGTTTTTGGCGTTTGCTGTGTTGGGCTCATGATATAACGCCTGCTTGTCTGTAACATATGAGACGAAATTCTGCACAACCCTGTATAATAGGTCTGTACAGAGCGTCTCACTGAAGGCCAAAGTAGCCCTCAGTGATAGCTCCACATCTCTATACATAAGCGACGAACATTCTGCTAAGTCCGTGGTCCACTGGAATCTCCACTCTAATTTCCTATACATATATAAATCATGGCTAACTAACCACATAAAGAAATAATAATATTATAAACATTCTCAGGTACAGCCACTGGTCTGCAAGCATACACATACATATAGGTTAAACAACAGTGGTTCTGTCAGGTATACAACATGGCGTCAACCGGTCATGCTTGCCTCGTGGTTGGATTCTTCCACGTGGTCACGCAACGTCTGACTAACAATTCAATTCTATGCATAGCAAATTTCACAAGCATAATTTCAACAATAATATAAATACATCACGATGAAACAGAAGTATGTTCATTTACCTGTTTGACAATGTCAGGCCGTGGCTAACCTGATTGAATTTGAATATTCAACAAGTACTGCTGTCTAATCTTCTCAGGAGAGATTCTGTGTACTCCTCAGCGTTTCAAACTCGACTGACCTCCTACCTGGCTTTGACTGGATCGGCCAGAACTGGTTCTATCCACTCTACTCTACCTGTGTTCTATTAAGTCCTTTGCATCTGTGGTGGGTTCCACATGAGATGTGGAACCTAGCGCACACATGGCAGTGGACATCACTTTGAATAAAATGACGCAGATTTTGGAAACATTGTGCAAATGGATGGATGCTCTAGAAAAAATGCTCACGTTGTTTGGTCAAAGGGGAGGGGGGGTCTCCAGCCGGATACACTGGAGAACGTGCCGACGGGTACGTCCAAAACCGTCACTCTCAACACGCAGACGGCCGTGTCTAAAGCCGTCACACGTACCGCGAGAGAGGCTATGCCTCCGGCCGCCGCACCATCAACTGCAGGTTTCAGTGACCGGATAGTCACAGAGGTGGCAAAGATTTTAGTGGCTCAACAGAGGAGCGTCAGAGGAGGAGAGGGGAAGGCTGGAAAGGGTGAAAGGGAGAAAGAAGATATAAAATCTGGTGCTGGGGAGAAGGGGAAAAAGTAGGCTGGCAGTTTGGGTTCCGGGGCTTTGACGAAAAATCAAAGGCCTGGACCCCTTTCTTCCAATCACCATCAACCTCTCGAGATGGAGAACCGTTTCGGGGAGTCGATGGACCATGAGGAGATGGATGAGGGTCATAAAACTAAAAAGACGTAATTGTGCTCTCAGAGATGAAAATATTTAGCTTTCTTTTACTTCATTTTTATGGCTATTTTACAATGGAATATACGAGGGATAAGAGCAAATTATGAGGAGCTATGCTGTCTGCTGACAGAGCATCGACCTGAAGTGTTGGCCATTCAGGAAACTCTCCTATCAGAGAAACAGCTTATAGATATTACTGGTTATTCGTCTCTAGATTGTATATCTTCTAGAGGCGTTTCACTCTTTATTTAAGAGTTAAATCACAACAATTATTTCGCTCACAATGTTTATCTTCCAGCCTTTATTATTAATACATGTATAATTATGATTAATACTGTTTTTCATTTTACAAAATATTAAATATATGTTCTAATCAAAATTAGCATACAACATATAATATATATAGGTAAATATAGTACTTAATTTATTTGTTTATTTTTATATTTTCTTTATTTTGTTTTAGTGTATTTTAATTAATTTTATTTTTTTATGGAACTGTGAGACACCAGACTCTCTGGAAGGTCTCCAAAGGAAGTTTTAACACAAAGGCTTTTCCTTGTTTTATGGGTTAGATTCTAGTTTGTTTTGTTTGGTTTCCTTTGTAGTTTGGTGCATGTCATAGGTTAAAACCAGACCTGTTATGCAGGTACTTTACTTTCTTTAGGCATATTACTAATTTGGGAAACGTTAGTGTAGTTGAGTTACAAGTATTTGTGCCCTTTCTTTTAAAAATAGTAGGATAGTTCTTATTTTGTGACCCTTCTGGAATTATGTAATGACTAAGATCTAAAGTTGATATAAATGTGTGTCTACTCAGTGTAATGCTAAGTGATGTTATTAATTTGTCTAAAAGACACTGACCTTTAGAGCAATGCATGTTTTGAAGACCTAAAATAACTAAACATTTACAGTTTGTATTTGTTTATCCTATTATTTGAGCAATAGGTTTTTGGTTGCAGAAGTTGTGATTGATTTTGGAAGGGGTTCTGGATTTATATACAGACATTAAAAATCCCCACTCCTACCCATGCCCCACCTCCACCTCCACCCCCCTCACTCTTCTCCAACCCCCAACCAAAACTTTTTTTCCCCACTGTCGTGTTATGTGTTATTTTCGGTTCTAAGATAAAGTGACGTAGTCTAAGGAAAAGTGACGTAGTCTTTTTCGCATGCGTTAGAGTCTGGTTTTGGTGCCTGGTTGGACAATGGCCTCTTCAGTTTACGGGTTGTTGAAATCGCAATAAATACTTCTTGTTAAAACTACATGTACGCCTTCGGCCTTTAATGAACGCTCGGAACACAAGTTGGTGGCAGCGGTCAATCCGGATGCAGTTTTGTGTGCTGAACTGAGACCTACAACCAGTGTGTGTCTTGCTGCGAACTTTTGTGGTACTCTGTGAAGTAACGGTCAAAATGGGTCCGTTCAAGCCACCGGAAAACTTCGATTTTAGCAACCCTACAACATGGCCTGAGTGGAAACAACGTTTCCAGAGATTCTTCACGGCTTCAAAGCTGAATAAAGAAGACGCAGAAGTTCAGATAAGTACTCTTATTTACGTCATGGGCCAAGACGCAGAAAAGATTCTGACGTCATTTCAACTGACAGAAGACCAAGGAAAAGTTTACGAGACTGTTCTAGAAAAGTTTGATGAATATTTTGTCCCTCAAGTGAACGTCATACATGAAAGAGCCAGGTTCCACTCGCGAAACCAGAAGCAGGGAGAAACCATTGAGGCTTACGCCCGGGATCTATATGATCTTGCAAAGTTGGCCAAAATAGACAAACAAGATGAAGCAATACGGGATCGTCTCGTTCTGGGAGTGACTGATCGTGAGCTTTCTGAGAAATTACAGCTCATACCAACACTAACATTGCAGAATGCCATTACTGCAGCACGGCAGTATGAACAAGTAAAGACGCAGCTTACAGAACAACGTCAGACCATTGATGCAGTCCATAGCGGCAAAGGGGCTGGTGGAGGACATCACAGCGGCGGTCGACGCGGCAGTTACGATAGTCGAGGTGGCAGACCGGGCGGTTATCCACAGGGCAGCGGCTCTGACCGTAGGGGCGGCGGTCAGCAGAACCAGCATGCTGGTGGCAGTTCACGCGACCGTGGAAATCAACACTTCAGGCAGAGGGGGAGAGGAGGTTACCCATCATCCTCATGCTTAAGATGCGGTCGTCACCATGGCAACACAGAAATCTGTCCAGCACAAGGAAAAAAGTGCCGGAACTGTTCGAAGTTGAACCACTTCGCAGCAGTATGCAAAAGTAAATCTATGCATTCAGTGGAAGAGTATCACTACGACTGCTACAACTACCCATATGAAGAAGAAAAAGGAAAAGCACCCAGTGTGGCACCCAAGCAAAGCTTCTTGGGCACGTTAAACAGTGAGACCAGCAGTGAACCACCGTGGACAACAGTTCTGACAATTGATAACAGCAAAATCACGTTCAAGATCGACACAGGGGCCGACGTGAGCGTCATCTCTGCTACCCAGTACAACAAGATGAGTCCACGACCACAGTTACAGAAATCTAACACGATTCTGCGCAGCGCTGGTGGCGTGATGGAGTGCCTGGGACAGTTTGAAGCAGTCACCAGCGTCCATAAACATATGTTCTCACTACGAATCTTTGTCGTGAATTCGAAGACTGACAATCTTCTTAGCAGAGAAGCGTCAACGAGGATGGGGCTCGTGAAGAGAGTCGACGCTATCGATCGACAACTACCCTTCGGCATACTGGACGACAAGCCAGTAGATTGCCCACCAGTCAAGATTCTATTGCGAGACGACGCACAACCGTACAGTCTACACACAGCACGAAGAATTCCCATACCGCTTTTGGAAAAAGTCAAAGCAGAATTGAAGCAGATGGAGGCCAACGGCATCATTGAAGAAGTGACCGAGCCAACAGATTGGTGCGCTCCCATCGTACCAGTATTGAAGAAGTCCGGTGACGTGAGGATTTGTACAGATTTCAAGAAGCTTAATCTGGCTGTGAAGCGGGAGAGGTACGTCCTTCCAACCCTCGACGACATTCTGCACAGGCTATCGGGGTCCGCATTCTTCAGCAAGCTTGATGCGACTTCCGGGTTTTGGCAGTTGCCTCTTGACCCTTCTACAGCAAAGCTCACCACGTTTATAACTCCAACAGGAAGATATTTTTACAAGAGACTTCCCTTTGGCATTTCCTCAGCGCCTGAGATCTTCCAACGAACAGTCGAAAACATCTTGAAGGATGAAAGCAACGTCGTCTGTTATTTTGATGATATCCTCGTCTACAGTAAAGACGAGCAGTCTCATGAGCGCCACCTGGACGGCGTCATGAAGACATTGACCAGTGTCAACCTCAAGCTCAACCTAGACAAGTGTGAGCTGAGAAAACAAGAGATTGAGTTTCTTGGGCATCGTATTAGCAAAAAAGGAGTCTCTCCTGATCCAACCAAGGTCGAAGCCATCACCAACATGCCCGACCCCACCAATGTGACAGAGTTGAGGAGAGCCCTGGGCATGATCAACTTCCTGGGCCGATACTTGCCAAACTTGTCGACAGTACTGCGGCCAGTGACAGAACTTCTGGAGAACGACAGGGCATGGTCATGGGGGCCAGCACAGATCAAAGCCATGAGAGAGGTGAAGCAGATGCTGACGTCATCACCCATACTTGCCTTCTACGACCCAAGAAAACCAACAACAGTGAGTGCAGATGCCAGCAGTTTTGGAGTAGGAGGAGTCCTACTACAACAACACCCTGACGGAGTTTTCAAGCCGGTAGCGTACTGTTCACGTACCTTGACCCCCACTGAGCGCAGGTACGCGCAGATAGAGAAGGAAACTCTCGCAGCTGTCTACGCGTGTGATAAATTTAGTCGCTACCTTGTCGGTTTGCCAAGTTTCAAGCTGGAGACCGATCATAAGCCTCTCGTCCCCATCATTAACTACAAGAACCTTGAGGATACCCCTGTGAGATGCCAGAGAATGCTCATGCGACTCATGAGGTTCAACCCCATCGCCGAGTACGTGCCTGGAAAACAGCTCGTCGTGGCAGACGCTCTTTCTCGTAGCCCGCAGGAGTACAAGGTAGAAGATGAGAGCAGAGTGGAGTTACTCATTGAAGACGTGGCAGACTACGTCGACAGCGTTAACCTGTCTTGGTCGTGCCAAATGCCGGACAAGAAACTGAAAGAACTGACTGAAGAAAGCAAGAAAGATAGCTTGATTCAAGCAGCGCTACATTACGTACGGGAAGGATGGCCTATGTACGCGTCAGACGTTGAGGAAGGATTGAGAGATCTCTTCGAAGTCCGAGGTGAACTCAGCGAGAACAATGGCCTGCTCACCAGAGGCAGCCGCATTGTCATACCGGCGTCCATGAGAGACGAAACCCTTGCCAGGATACATGATGGTCATCTCGGCATAGTGAAGTGCCGTGAAAGAGCGAACGCAGCGTGCTGGTGGCCAGGAATCGGCACGCGCATTAAGCAGATTGTTAGCAACTGCAAGCACTGTCAAGAGAAACAGGCCACTCAGAGAAAAGAACCACTAATTGCAACAGAACTACCAGAAAGGCCATTTCAGAAGTGTGCAGCAGACCTTTGTGAACTCAAGGGACAGCAGTACCTTGTGCTAACAGACTACTTCTCAAGATACCTTGAAATAGCGCATCTCAAAAACATTACTTCATACGAAGTTATTGGACGGATGTCTAATATGTTTGCGCACCATGGGATTCCAGAGATCCTAATAACTGACAATGGCCGTCAGTTCACATCATCAGAGTTCAAGGAGTTTTCAGAACGTTGGAACTTTAAACATATCACTACATCTCCGCACTACCCACAAGCTAATGGAGAAGCTGAGAGGGCTGTACAAGAAGCCAAAAAGATTCTGAGCCAAGAAGAGCCAATGATTGCTTTGCTCGCCTACAGAGCCACTCCTATTGCCGCGACAGGCAAGAGTCCAGCCGAGCTAGCATTCGGCCGGAGACTTCGTACAACACTCCCAACACTGCCTGACAACCTCGCACCCAGAGGTTACGACAAAAAGTCTGTAGCCGACAGAGATAGAGCAGTCAAAACAGCCTACAAGAAGACATTTGACCGACGGCATGATGTCCGTCCACTTGGAGAACTTTCGCCGGGTGATCCAGTTCTCCAGAAGCTGGACAACGAGAAGAAGTGGGGAAGTCCAGCTATCGTACAGCAGCAGTGTGCACCAAGGTCCTATGTGGTGCAGACGCCTAACGGCAAGAACTTTCGGCGAAATCGTCGCCATCTCAGGCTGTTCTCCAGTCAGCCTGAACAGCCTTGTCCTTACCCCAGCCCTATCCATAAGCGCCTGTTCCGGTCCAGTCATGCTTTCCCTGTCCTTGAATCCAGTGACAAGCATGGAGATTGTGGCAGTCCCCGCCACAATGCAGCACGTTCTAGCTGCAACGACTCTGACAGTCAAAATTCAGAGTACGGTTCTAGTCTGAGCCAGGGCAAGTCCATCGTCCAAATTGGTCAACGTCCAGTCAACGTCCTAGCTCAACTCCCGCCAGATGACATCAGTCTGCGTCCCGACGCTTGCAGCGTTCCTAGCGGTCGTCTACCTCCAGGCCGACCTCCAGAGGGCAAAAGCAGTCCGGTTGTGACGATGACCCGCAGTGGCCGCATCATTACCAAGCCAGCCCGTTTTCAAGATTGATATTTTGAACATTTTTCAAGTTGAACTTTTGAGTTAAAGTGAAATAATCTCCCTTCTCGGTAATCACAAACTCTAACGAATAACTAGCCAGTTGGCTGATTTTTTTGGCAAAATCTCAAAGGAGGGAAGATGTCGTGTTATGTGTTATTTTCGGTTCTAAGATAAAGTGACGTAGTCTAAGGAAAAGTGACGTAGTCTTTTTCGCATGCGTTAGAGTCTGGTTTTGGTGCCTGGTTGGACAATGGCCTCTTCAGTTTACGGGTTGTTGAAATCGCAATAAATACTTCTTGTTAAAACTACATGTACGCCTTCGGCCTTTAATGAACGCTCGGAACACAAGTCCCACCTAAACAAAATTAAAATAGGTGTCAGTTTTATTTTATACGTCAGTTATTGTGTTTGTTTGGGATCTGGTGCTGTGTTCAGTGTGGAAATAATGGTGTACGGTCCTTATAGGGTGAGCTTGAGAACCAACTACTGCAGGCCAACCCCATACTGGAATCATTCGGTAATGCCAAGACCATCAAGAATGACAACTCGTCCTGTTTTGTAAGTTTTTGTAATATTTTTTGTGGAGTTTTATAGTTTCTGATGTGGCATTATGTTGTCTTAAAACAAAAATCTCGGAAGAGTCCGCTGGACCTAAAGCAACAATAAATCAATCAATCAATCAAACAAAAATTGTTTTAATGTAATTTATAGAATACTGGAATTGTGCAGATGTATTAAGTTTTGTTTGTTACTGGGTCACGTCTGCTGCATTTTGCATACATTATGGTGTACATTATGGTTTCCTTCGGATGAGAGTATAAACCGAGGTCTAGTCTGTGTCGCATGCATTCCATCATAACGGACTTTAAAGATCCTGACGCTCATGTCCTAGATGGGTGAGTGCCGGTGACAAGAACACACCCAGCATGTACATTGGGTAAAGCGCTTCACTTGGGGCTGCTGTACTTTCGAAAATGAAAGTGCCCGAATTTTACCTCGGTGATAATAACGTTGTTAAAATAAAATTTAATAATAAAATAGCCATTCATATTGCAGAGTAAAGGTGTTTTAGAATTGTTGGTTTGTGTTCTGTAATGGTTCATCCGCATCAACTTTGATTCGTCAGGCTACATTTCTGGAGCCAACACTGAGACCTGTATCCTTTCGGTTGACCTTTAGGATCATAACTTATATATGAAGCAGTGTGTTGTATGCTGATGCCCACTTGCCCTGAAACCTCCATATTGATAAAGGTATACATTCGTATTCTACACCCTTATGCCAGAAGCATGCCACTTCCATCTTTCTTTATATTTGTACAGTAATGGATTCGTTTTTTTTTGTGGCGAGGCAAAGCACAGGCGGAAAGTGAGCAATTAAGTAGATACTCTGGGTGTTATAAAGATTAGGCCTTTTTTTCATGACCCTAACACTGTACCTACTCACACCTCCCAAAGAAATGGGAGAGAAAGATGAGAGCGCATGCTGTTGCAGTAGGTATCCTTGACTTGGCTCTCAGACCTTCTGGAAAAGTCTCGTGCTGTGCGCCAGTCTGAAGGAGAGAGGACTTTCCACATTTTCTACCAGTTCCTGTCTGGAGCCTCCCCTCAGCAGCGCAGTGAGTAGCTGTACAATACTCTTAATAGCTGTAGCTTTTGGAAATAATTTATTTATATAGTTTTGTTTGATTTTGAACAACATAATAGTTGTCCACAGTAAGTAACCATTATTTTGCCCTTAACATTTTTTCTACTGTACGCATATAAAGAGCACAATAGCACAGTACAAAAACTTGGAAAACGTAAGAAATGGCACAAGTTAATGATTCCCAAATGTTAAAGAAGGATGAAACAATGTGTTGGCTGCCTCTATTTAGGAGATTTAAAAAACGGGAACAGTTGTTAAAACTGCAGTTGAAATGTCGCAGCAGTGTCTTTCAGACAATTTGTTATTTTGTACAGGTGAATGAATGCATATCCCGATTATGGATACATAATGTGTATTGCATAGGAGTTTTTGCTGGATGACTATGGCAAGTACTCCTACCTGAGCTATGGCCACATCCCAGTGCCAGGGATCGACGATGTCCAGGAGTTCCGCAACCTGGTGGAGTCCATGACCATCATGGGCTTCTCACCTGAGGATCAGTCTGGTTAGTCTTTGACATGCTAAGTAGGGGGCGCAGTTAGTTCAGTGGTGTATGCGATGTACTCTAATGTCAGGTCATAACATTTGACATGCTAAGTAGGGGGCGCCGTTAGTTCATTGGTATATGCGATGTATTCTAATATCAGGTCATAACATTTGACATGCTAAGTAGGGGGCGCAGTTAGTTCAGTGATGTATGCGATGTATTCTAATATCAGGCCATAATATTTGACATGCTAAGTAGGGGGCGCAGTTAGTTCAGTGGTGTATGCGATGTACTGTAATGTCAGGCCATAACATTTGACATGCTAAGTTGGGGGCGCAGTTAGTTCCGTGCTGTATGCGATGTACTCTAATGTCAGGCCATAACATTTGACATGCTAAGTAGGGGGCGCCGTTAGTTCAGTGGTGTATGCGATGTATTCTAATATCAGGCCATAAAATTTGACATGCTAAGTAGGGGGCGCCGTTAGTTCAGTGGTGTATGCGATGTATTCTAATATCAGGCCATAACATTTGACATGCTAAGTAGGGGGCGCAGTTAGTTCAGTGGTGTATACGATGTATTCTAATATCAGGCCATAACATTTGACATGCTAAGTAGGGGGCGCAGTTAGTTCAGTGATGTATGCGATGTATTCTAATATCAGGCCATAACATTTGACATGCTAAGTAGGGGGCGCAGTTAGTTCAGTGATGTATGCGATGTATTCTAATATCAGGCCATAACATTTGACATGCTAAGTAGGGGGCGCCGTTAGTTCAGTGGTGTATGCGATGTACTCTAATGTCAGGCCATAACATTTGCAGCCTGTGCTGGCAGTGGTTCAAACACCGTTCACGGCCTGGGAAGACAAAAAATCCTAAGACCATGCATTCCAACTCCTTCGGATGAGAGTATGAACCAAGGTCTAGTCTAAACACATATGCATTCCATCGCATGGACATGTCCTACACAAATACACCCAGCATGCTTTTGATCCCATCACCACATCCCCGGCCGTCCCTGGATTGTGTTCAGTCATCTGGGTGTCAGACTATGCGCCCAAAGGCTTAACGGGTGCCTCGGGTGACTTCCATTGATAAATGTTTGCTGTGATATGCTAGTAACTGTGATAGTACTTTATTGACTGAGTCTATGTACCCAAACAAAAACTGTTTCCAGATGTTTGCAAATCTGTGCGAGATTAGTGCCAAAGAGTCCATTTTTTATTATGTTCATCTGTCTGTTTGCCATCTGTTTGTGCAACACTTTAAAGTGGCCAAGTACTCAGAGCCTATTTCAACTATCATAACCAAACTTGGTACCCATGAAATCTAAAACATTATCAATGAATGAATGACTTCACTTCACGGTCAAGATCACAGGGTCATCAAATGTTAGTTTAAATAATGACAATTTGTTTAACAAAATTTCACTTTTGTTCTAGGTTATTACTATTGAACATGAGTTGTTGGTGCATGATAGATATCAATGAGACACACATTCTGTGCAAATTTGGTCAACCTTTCTCCAAGGTCAAGGTCACTTTCAGTCTTTGAGAGATGCTTGCATACGTAAGATGGTCAGTGAGTGGGTGCTGAGGAATTACAATATCACAACAGCTTGCGTGTGTCTGTGTGTACTTGCGTCTGTTTCTGACAATTCCTAGGTGTTTGTGTATGGGTGCTATATAATGTCTACGACATCATGGTCATGATTTTTTAATAATCATTCTTCATATCTTATGTGACTGAATCTTTTTTTTTCCTTGGAATTTGATATTTACTTATTTATTGTCCAGAGCTTAAAAGATGTGGTTGCCTTTCTAATAACATTTTCTGTTTTTACATTTTCCATCATTATTTTTGACTTTTTATTATATTGTCAGTCTTATTAAGCTATTAGTACATTGTTTTAATGCGACTATTGCGTTTAGTGAGGTTTACTTCCAATTTCTTTTTTTAAAATTTTAATTGATTTTGTTTTAAATTTTATTTATTTATTGTATTCTAACTATTGTATTGTGCGTGTGACTGTGTTTGATGCGCCTTGAGCAGGCTATTGTTTGATCATGCGCTTTATAAATAAAATTATTATTATTATTATTATTATTATTATTATTATTATTATTATTATTATTATTATTATTATTATTATTATTATTTATAAACTAATAATAATAATAATTTATTAAAAAATAATAAAAAATAATTATATTTATTATTATTATTATTATTATTATTATTATATCTTATATCAAATTTTCTTTTAAAACCTTGGTGTTTTTTATGATTTCTATTTGTATTATTCTATATTCAATATTATTATTAGTAGTAGTAGTAGTGTTATTATTATTATTATTATTATTATTATTATTATTATTATTATTATTATTATTATTATTATTACCAAGGATCGGGATGGGGTGGTACGTGTAGGTAAAAGGGGGATACAGGTAGGTTTAAAGGGGCATGGGTAGGCATAACGTGGATACTGGTATATATAAGGGGGTATGGTGATGGTCGATTCCTTTCATCCATACCTGCGAAACGATCAACGGGGAAGTATCAAGGAGGGTACAGGTAGGTTACAAGGGGGGTATGGGGAGGTATCAAGTGGGTTCGGGGAGGTATCAAGGGGGTATGGTGAGGCATCATGGGGTGGTGGCAGGGAGATATCACGGGGGGGGGAGGTATGGGGAGGTATCAAGGGGGATATAGGGAGACTATCATCGTCCAAATGAAACTCGCAGAGAACCGTGACAAATGTAAACTCTTCTTGAAGAAGCTGCCACCAGGAACTACTGTCACAGACATTTATGCTTTGTCCAAAGATATCAAGGAAGTTCGTCTAACTATTACTGTCCGTGCCAAGAATCGAGCAAAGAACAAGCTGAGGTATGAAATCTATATATATAAATTGCTTAGCCGGAAGTCCTTCTTCGCCTCTACTATAAAGTTTGTCCGGTATGGACGCTGATCTGGGCAGGTGCTGGCCGCTGCGGATCGGCCTGCTGTGCGCTCAAAACCAACCAAATTGTTATAGCCGACATTTCCTTACCGAACGTTTAACTGTTTCTGAGATAAATAAATAAACAAAATGTCCACAAACTGCAATAGCCTAATTCCGCGCGCTTCCATTAAAAATCAAATTGAGGTTTCAGCATGTTTTCCCATATAGACCAAAAAATTGATGGTCTTTCTACGAAGCCTTGGTAGCTTACTTAGTAAAACATTCGCCTACCGTGCAGGGCGACCTAAGTTCAAATCTCACGTGGGCCTTATTTTTATTTTTATTTTTTTTTTTTACACTACAATATGGATATCTTTCTTTTTAATTTAAGTTTTTTACCTTTAATTTGTTATTATTATTATTATTATTATTATTATTATTATTATTATTATTATTATTATTATTATTATTATTTATAAACTAATAATAATAATAATTTATTTAAAAATAATAAAAAATAATTATATTTATTATTATTATTATTATTATATCTTATATCAAATTTTCTTTTAAAACCTTGGTGTTTTTTATGATTTCTATTTGTATTATTCTATATTCAATATTATTATTAGTAGTAGTATTAGTGTTATTATTATTATTATTATTATTATTATTATTATTATTACCAAGGATCGGGATGGGGTGGTACGTGTAGGTAAAAGGGGGATACAGGTAGGTTTAAAGGGGCATGGGTAGGCATAACGTGGATACTGGTATATATAAGGGGGTATGGTGATGGTCGATTCCTTTCATCCATACCTGCGAAACGATCAACGGGGAAGTATCAAGGAGGGTACAGGTAGGTTACAAGGGGGGTATGGGGAGGTATCAAGTGGGTTCGGGGAGGTATCAAGGGGGTATGGTGAGGCATCATGGGGGGGGTGGCAGGGAGATATCAGGGGGGGGGGAAGGTATGGGGAGGTATCAAGGGGGATATGGGGAGACTATCATCGTCCAAATGAAACTCGCAGAGAACCGTGACAAATGTAAACTCTTCTTGAAGAAGCTGCCACCAGGAACTACTGTCACAGATATTTATGCTTTGTCCAAAGATATCAAGGAAGTTCGTCTAACTATTACTGTCCGTGCCAAGAATCGAGCAAAGAACAAGCTGAGGTATGAAATCTATATATATAAATTGCTTAGCCGGAAGTCCTTCTTCGCCTCTACTATAAAGTTTGTCCGGTATGGACGCTGATCTGGGCAGGTGCTGGCCGCTGCGGATCGGCCTGCTGTGCGCTCAAAACCAACCAAATTGTTATAGCCGACATTTCCTTACCGAACGTTTAACTGTTTCTGAGATAAATAAATAAACAAAATGTCCACAAACTGCAATAGCCTAATTCCGCGCGCTTCCATTAAAAATCAAATTGAGGTTTCAGCATGTTTTCCTATATAGACCAAAAAATTGATGGTCTTTCTACGAAGCCTTGGTAGCTTACTTAGTAAAACATTCGCCTACCGTGCAGGGCGACCTAAGTTCAAATCTCACGCGGGCCTTATTTTTATTTTTATTTTATTTTTTTTACACTACAATATGGATATCTTTCTTTTTAATTTAGGTTTTTTACCTTTAATTTGTTATTATTATTATTATTATTATTATTATTATTATTATTATTATTATTATTATTATTTATAAACTAATAATAATAATAATTTATTAAAAAATAATAAAAAATAATTATATTTATTATTATTATTATTATATCTTATATCAAATTTTCTTTTAAAACCTTGGTGTTTTTTATGAATTCTATTTGTATTATTCTATATTCAATATTATTATTAGTAGTAGTATTAGTGTTATTATTATTATTATTATTATTATTATTATTATTATTATTATTATTATTATTATTATTATTTCCAAGGATCGGGATGGGGTGGTACGTGTAGGTAAAAGGGGGATACAGGTAGGTTTAAAGGGGCATGGGTAGGCATAACGTGGATACTGGTATATATAAGGGGGTATGGTGATGGTCGATTCCTTTCATCCATACCTGCGAAACGATCAACGGGGAAGTATCAAGGAGGGTACAGGTAGGTTACAAGGGGGGTATGGGGAGGTATCAAGTGGGTTCGGGGAGGTATCAAGGGGGTATGGTGAGGCATCATGGGGGGGTGGCAGGGAGATATCAGGGGGGGGAGGTATGGGGAGGTATCAAGGGGGATATGGGGAGACTATCATCGTCCAAATGAAACTCGCAGAGAACCGTGACAAATGTAAACTCTTCTTGAAGAAGCTGCCACCAGGAACTACTGTCACAGACATTTATGCTTTGTCCAAAGATATCAAGGAAGTTCGTCTAACTATTACTGTCCGTGCCAAGAATCGAGCAAAGAACAAGCTGAGGTATGAAATCTATATATATAAATTGCTTAGCCGGAAGTCCTTCTTCGCCTCTACTATAAAGTTTGTCCGGTATGGACGCTGATCTGGGCAGGTGCTGGCCGCTGCGGATCGGCCTGCTGTGCGCTCAAAACCAACCAAATTGTTATAGCCGACATTTCCTTACCGAACGTTTAACTGTTTCTGAGATAAATAAATAAACAAAATGTCCACAAACTGCAATAGCCTTATTCCGCGCGCTTCCATTAAAAATCAAATTGAGGTTTCAGCATGTTTTCCCATATAGACCAAAAAATTGATGGTCTTTCTACGAAGCCTTGGTAGCTTACTTAGTAAAACATTCGCCTACCGTGCAGGGCGACCTAAGTTCAAATCTCACGCGGGCCTTATTTTTATTTTTATTTTATTTTTTTTACACTACAATATGGATATCTTTCTTTTTAATTTAGGTTTTTTACCTTTAATTTGTTATTATTATTATTATTATTATTATTATTATTATTATTATTATTATTATTATTATTATTATTATTATTATTATTTATAAACTAATAATAATAATAATTTATTAAAAAATAATAAAAAATAATTATATTTATTATTATTATTATTATATCTTATATCAAATTTTCTTTTAAAACCTTGGTGTTTTTTATGAATTCTATTTGTATTATTCTATATTCAATATTATTAGTAGTAGTAGTATTAGTGTTATTATTATTATTATTATTATTATTATTATTATTATTATTATTATTATTATTATTATTATTATTATTATTACCAAGGATCGGGATGGGGTGGTACGTGTAGGTAAAAGGGGGATACAGGTAGGTTTAAAGGGGCATGGGTAGGCATAACGTGAATACTGGTATATATAAGGGGGTATGGTGATGGTCGATTCCTTTCATCCATACCTGCGAAACGATCAATGGGGAAGTATCAAGGAGGGTACAGGTAGGTTACAAGGGGGGTATGGGGAGGTATCAAGTGGGTTCGGGGAGGTATCAAGGGGGTATGGTGAGGCATCATGGGGGGGGTGGCAGGGAGATATCAGGGGGGGGGGAGGTATGGAGAGGTATCAAGGGGGATATGGGGAGACTATCATCGTCCAAATGAAACTCGCAGAGAACCGTGACAAATGTAAACTCTTCTTGAAGAAGCTGCCACCAGGAACTACTGTCACAGACATTTATGCTTTGTCCAAAGATATCAAGGAAGTTCGTCTAACTATTACTGTCCGTGCCAAGAATCGAGCAAAGAACAAGCTGAGGTATGAAATCTATATATATAAATTGCTTAGCCGGAAGTCCTTCTTCGCTTCTACTATAAAGTTTGTCCTGTATGGACGCTGATCTGGGCAGGTGCTGGCCGCTGCGGATCGGTTTGCTGTGCGCTCAAAACCAACCAAATTGTTATAGCCGACATTTCCTTACCGAACGTTTAACTGTTTCTGAGATAAATAAATAAACAAAATGTCCACAAACTGCAATAGCCTAATTCCGCGCGCTTCCATTAAAAATCAAATTGAGGTTTCAGCATGTTTTCCCATATAGACCAAAAAATTGATGGTCTTTCTATGAAGCCTTGGTAGCTTACTTAGTAAAACATTCGCCTACCGTGCAGGGCAACCTAAGTTCAAATCTCACGCGGGCCTTATTTTTATTTTTATTTTATTTTTTTTACACTACAATATGGATATCTTTCTTTTTAATTTAGGTTTTTTACCTTTAATTTGTTATTATTATTATTATTATTATTATTATTATTATTATTATTATTATTATTATTATTATTTATAAACTAATAATAATAATAATTTATTAAAAAATAATAAAAAATAATTATATTTATTATTATTATTATATCTTATATCAAATTTTCTTTTAAAACCTTGGTGTTTTTTATGATTTCTATTTGTATTATTCTATATTCAATATTATTATTAGTAGTAGTATTAGTGTTATTATTATTATTATTATTATTATTATTACCAAGGATCGGGATGGGGTGGTACGTGTAGGTAAAAGGGGGATACAGGTAGGTTTAAAGGGGCATGGGTAGGCATAACGTGAATACTGGTATATATAAGGGGGTATGGTGATGGTCGATTCCTTTCATCCATACCTGCGAAACGATCAACGGGGAAGTATCAAGGAGGGTACAGGTAGGTTACAAGGGGGGTATGGGGAGGTATCAAGTGGGTTCGGGGAGGTATCAAGGGGGTATGGTGAGGCATCATGGGGGGGGTGGCAGGGAGATATCAGGGGGGGGAGGTATGGGGAGGTATCAAGGGGGATATGGGGAGACTATCATCGTCCAAATGAAACTCGCAGAGAACCGTGACAAATGTAAACTCTTCTTGAAGAAGCTGCCACCAGGAACTACTGTCACAGACATTTATGCTTTGTCCAAAGATATCAAGGAAGTTCGTCTAACTATTACTGTCCGTGCCAAGAATCGAGCAAAGAACAAGCTGAGGTATGAAATCTATATATATAAATTGCTTAGCCGGAAGTCCTTCTTCGCCTCTACTATAAAGTTTGTCCGGTATGGACGCTGATCTGGGCCGGTGCTGGCCGCTGCGGATCGGCCTGCTGTGCGCTCAAAACCAACCAAATTGTTATAACCGACATTTCCTTACCGAACGTTTAACTGTTTCTGAGATAAATAAATAAACAAAATGTCCACAAACTGCAATAGCCTAATTCCGTGCGCTTCCATTAAAAATCAAATTGAGGTTTCAGCATGTTTTCCCATATAGACCAAAAAATTGATGGTCTTTCTACGAAGCCTTGGTAGCTTACTTAGTAAAACATTCGCCTACCGTGCAGGGCGACCTAAGTTCAAATCTCACGCGGGCCTTATTTTTATTTTTATTTTATTTTTTTTTTTACACTACAATATGGATATCTTTCTTTTTAATTTAGGTTTTTTACCTTTAATTTGTTATTATTATTATTATTATTATTATTATTATTATTATTATTATCATTATTATTATTATTATTATTATTATTATTATTATTTATAAACTAATAATAATAATAATTTATTAAAAAATAATAAAAAATAATTATATTTATTATTATTATTATTATATCTTATATCAAATTTTCTTTTAAAACCTTGGTGTTTTTTATGATTTCTATTTGTATTATTCTATATTCAATATTATTATTAGTAGTAGTATTAGTGTTATTATTATTATTATTATTATTATTATTACCAAGGATCGGGATGGGGTGGTACGTGTAGGTAAAAGGGGGATACAGGTAGGTTTAAAGGGGCATGGGTAGGCATAACGTGGATACTGGTATATATAAGGGGGTATGGTGATGGTCGATTCCTTTCATCCATACCTGCGAAACGATCAACGGGGAAGTATCAAGGAGGGTACAGGTAGGTTACAAGGGGGGTATGGGGAGGTATCAAGTGGGTTCGGGGAGGTATCAAGGGGGTATGGTGAGGCATCATGGGGGGTGGGGGGTGGCAGGGAGATATCAGGGGGTGGAGGTATGGGGAGGTATCAAGGGGGATATGGGGAGACTATCATCGTCCAAATGAAACTCGCAGAGAACCGTGACAAATGTAAACTCTTCTTGAAGAAGCTGCCACCAGGAACTACTGTCACAGACATTTATGCTTTGTCCAAAGATATCAAGGAAGTTCGTCTAACTATTACTGTCCGTGCCAAGAATCGAGCAAAGAACAAGCTGAGGTATGAAATCTATATATATAAATTGCTTAGCCGGAAGTCCTTCTTCGCCTCTACTATAAAGTTTGTCCGGTATGGACGCTGATCTGGGCAGGTGCTGGCCGCTGCGGATCGGCCTGCTGTGCGCTCAAAACCAACCAAATTGTTATAGCCGACATTTCCTTACCGAACGTTTAACTGTTTCTGAGATAAATAAATAAACAAAATGTCCACAAACTGCAATAGCCTAATTCCGCGCGCTTCCATTAAAAATCAAATTGAGGTTTCAGCATGTTTTCCCATATAGACCAAAAAATTGATGGTCTTTCTATGAAGCCTTGGTAGCTTACTTAGTAAAACATTCGCCTACCGTGCAGGGCGACCTAAGTTCAAATCTCACGCGGGCCTTATTTTTATTTTTATTTTATTTTTTTTACACTACAATATGGATATCTTTCTTTTTAATTTAGGTTTTTTACCTTTAATTTGTTATTATTATTATTATTATTATTATTATTATTATTATTATTATTATTATTATTATTATTATTTATAAACTAATAATAATAATAATTTATTAAAAAATAATAAAAAATAATTATATTTATTATTATTATTATTATATCTTATATCAAATTTTCTTTTAAAACCTTGGTGTTTTTTATGATTTCTATTTGTATTATTCTATATTCAATATTATTATTAGTAGTAGTATTAGTGTTATTATTATTATTATTATTATTATTATTATTATTATTATTATTATTATTATTATTATTATTATTATTACCAAGGATCGGGATGGGGTGGTACGTGTAGGTAAAAGGGGGATACAGGTAGGTTTAAAGGGGGATGGGTAGGCATAAAGTGAATACTGGTATATATAAGGGGGTATGGTGATGGTCGATTCCTTTCATCCATACCTGCGAAACGATCAACGGGGAAGTATCAAGGAGGGTACAGGTAGGTTACAAGGGGAGTATGGGGAGGTATCAAGTGAGTTCGGGGAGGTATCAAGGGGGTATGGTGAGGCATCATGGGGGGGGGGTGGCAGGGAGATATCAGTGGGGGGGAGGTATGGAGAGGTATCAAGGGGGATATAGGGAGACTATCATCGTCCAAATGAAACTCGCAGAGAACCCTGACAAATGTAAACTCTTCTTGAAGAAGCTGCCACCAGGAACTACTGTCACAGACATTTATGCTTTGTCCAAAGATATCAAGGAAGTTCGTCTAACTATTACTGTCCGTGCCAAGAATCGAGCAAAGAACAAGCTGAGGTATGAAATCTATATATATAAATTGCTTAGCCGGAAGTCCTTCTTCGCCTCTACTATAAAGTTTGTCTGGTATGGACGCTGATCTGGGCAGGTGCTGGCCGCTGCGGATTGGCCTGCTGTGCGCTCAAAACCAACCAAATTGTTATAGCCGACATTTCCTTACCGAACGTTTAACTGTTTCTGAGATAAATAAATAAACAAAATGTCCACAAACTGCAATAGCCTAATTCCGCAAGCTTCCATTAAAAATCAAATTGAGGTTTCAGCATGTTTTCCCATATAGACCAAAAAATTGATGGTCTTTCTACGAAGCCTTGGTAGCTTACTTAGTAAAACATTCGCCTACCGTGCAGGGCGACCTAAGTTCAAATCTCACGCGGGCCTTATTTTTATTTTTATTTTATTTTTTTTACACTACAATATGGATATCTTTCTTTTTAATTTAGGTTTTTTACCTTTAATTTGTTATTATTATTATTATTATTATTATTATTATTATTATTATTATTATTATTATTATTATTATTATTTATAAACTAATAATAATAATAATTTATTAAAAAATAATAAAAAATAATTATATTTATTATTATTATTATTATTATTATTATTATATCTTATATCAAATTTTCTTTTAAAACCTTGGTGTTTTTTATGATTTCTATTTGTATTATTCTATATTCAATATTATTATTAGTAGTAGTATTAGTGTTATTATTATTATTATTATTATTATTAATATTATTATTATTATTATTATTACCAAGGATCGGGATGGGGTGGTACGTGTAGGTAAAAGGGGGATACAGGTAGGTTTAAAGGGGCATGGGTAGGCATAACGTGGATACTGGTATATATAAGGGGGTATGGTGATGGTCGATTCCTTTCATCCATACCTGCGAAACGATCAACGGGGAAATATCAAGGAGGGTACAGGTAGGTTACAAGGGGGGTATGGGGAGGTATCAAGTGGGTTCGGGGAGGTATCAAGGGGGTATGGTGAGGCATCATGAGGGGGTGGGGGGTGGCAGGGAGATATCAGGGGGGGGGAGGTATGGGGAGGTATCAAGGGGGATATGGAGAGACTATCATCGTTCAAATGAAACTCGCAGAGAACCGTGACAAATGTAAACTCTTCTTGAAGAAGCTGCCACCAGGAACTACTGTCACAGACATTTATGCTTTGTCCAAAGATATCAAGGAAGTTCGTCTAACTATTACTGTCCGTGCCAAGAATCGAGCAAAGAACAAGCTGAGGTATGAAATCTATATATATAAATTGCTTAGCCGGAAGTCCTTCTTCGCCTCTACTATAAAGTTTGTCCGGTATGGACGCTGATCTGGGCAGGTGCTGGCCGCTGCGGATCGGCCTGCTGTGCGCTCAAAACCAACCAAATTGTTATAGCCGACATTTCCTTACCGAACTTTTAACTGTTTCTGAGATAAATAAATAAACAAAATGTCCACAAACTGCAATAGCCTAATTCCGCGCGCTTCCATTAAAAATCAAATTGAGGTTTCAGCATGTTTTCCCATATAGACCAAAAAATTGATGGTCTTTCTATGAAGCCTTGGTAGCTTACTTAGTAAAACATTCGCCTACCGTGCAGGGCAACCTAAGTTCAAATCTCACGCGGGCCTTATTTTTATTTTTATTTTATTTTTTTTACACTACAATATGGATATCTTTCTTTTTAATTTAGGTTTTTTACCTTTAATTTGTTATTATTATTATTATTATTATTATTATTATTATTATTATTATTATTATTATTATTATTATTATTATTATTATTATTTATAAACTAATAATAATAATAATTTATTAAAAAATAATAAAAAATAATTATATTTATTATTATTATTATTATTATATCTTATATCAAATTTTCTTTTAAAACCTTGGTGTTTTTTATGATTTCTATTTGTATTATTCTATATTCAATATTATTATTAGTAGTAGTATTAGTGTTATTATTATTATTATTATTATTATTACCAAGGATCGGGATGGGGTGGTACGTGTAGGTAAAAGGGGGATACAGGTAGGTTTAAAGGGGCATGGGTAGGCATAACGTGAATACTGGTATATATAAGGGGGTATGGTGATGGTCGATTCCTTTCATCCATACCTGCGAAACGATCAACGGGGAAGTATCAAGGAGGGTACAGGTAGGTTACAAGGGGGGTATGGGGAGGTATCAAGTGGGTTCGGGGAGGTATCAAGGGGGTATGGTGAGGCATCATGGGGGGGTGGCAGGGAGATATCAGGGGGGGGGGGAGGTATGGGGAGGTATCAAGGGGGATATGGGGAGACTATCATCGTCCAAATGAAACTCGCAGAGAACCGTGACAAATGTAAACTCTTCTTGAAGAAGCTGCCACCAGGAACTACTGTCACAGACATTTATGCTTTGTCCAAAGATATCAAGGAAGTTCGTCTAACTATTACTGTCCGTGCCAAGAATCGAGCAAAGAACAAGGTGAGGTATGAAATCTATATATATAAATTGCTTAGCCGGAAGTCCTTCTTCGCCTCTACTATAAAGTTTGTCCGGTATGGACGCTGATCTGGGCAGGTGCTGGCCGCTGCGGATCGGCCTGCTGTGCGCTCAAAACCAACCAAATTGTTATAGCTGACATTTCCTTACCGAACGTTTAACTGTTTCTGAGATAAATAAATAAACAAAATGTCCACAAACTGCAATAGCCTAATTCCGCGCGCTTCCATTAAAAATCAAATTGAGGTTTCAGCATGTTTTCCCATATAGACCAAAAAATTGATGGTCTTTCTACAAAGCCTTGGTAGCTTACTTAGTAAAACATTCGCCTACCGTGCAGGGCGACCTAAGTTCAAATCTCACGCGGGCCTTATTTTTATTTTTATTTTTTTTTTTTTACACTACAATATGGATATCTTTCTTTTTAATTTAGGTTTTTTACCTTTAATTTGTTGTTATTATTATTATTATTATTATTATTATTATTATTATTATTATTATTATTATTATTATTATTATTATTATTTATAAACTAATAATAATAATAATTTATTAAAAAATAATAAAAAATAATTATATTTATTATTATTATTATTATATCTTATATCAAATTTTCTTTTAAAACCTTGGTGTTTTTTATGATTTCTATTTGTATTATTCTATATTCAATATTATTATTAGTAGTAGTATTAGTGTTATTATTATTATTATTATTATTATTATTACCAAGGATCGGGATGGGGTGGTACGTGTAGGTAAAAGGGGGATACAGGTAGGTTTAAAGGGGCATGGGTAGGCATAACGTGGATACTGGTATATATAAGGGGGTATGGTGATGGTCGATTCCTTTCATCCATACCTGCGAAACGATCAATGGGGAAATATCAAGGAGGGTACAGGTAGGTTACAAGGGGGGTATGGGGAGGTATCAAGTGGGTTCGGGGAGGTATCAAGGGGGTATGGTGAGGCATCATGGGGGGTGGGGGGTGGCAGGGAGATATCAGGGGGGGAGGTATCAAGGGGGAGATGGGGAGACTATCATCGTCCAAATGAAACTCGCAGAGAACCGTGACAAATGTAAACTCTTCTTGAAGAAGCTGCCACCAGGAACTACTGTCACAGACATTTATGCTTTGTCCAAAGATATCAAGGAAGTTCATCTAACTATTACTGTCCGTGCCAAGAATCGAGCAAAGAACAAGCTGAGGTATGAAATCTATATATATAAATTGCTTAGCCGGAAGTCCTTCTTCGCCTCTACTATAAAGTTTGTCCGGTATGGACGCTGATCTGGGCACGTGCTGGCCGCTGCGGATCGGCCTGCTGTGCGCTCAAAACCAACCAAATTGTTATAGCCGACATTTCCTTACCGAACGTTTAACTGTTTCTGAGATAAATAAATAAACAAAATGTCCACAAACTGCAATAGCCTAATTCCGCGCGCTTCCATTAAAAATCAAATTGAGGTTTCAGCATGTTTTCCCATATAGACCAAAAAATTGATGGTCTTTCTATGAAGCCTTGGTAGCTTACTTAGTAAAACATTCGCCTACCGTGCAGGGCGACCTAAGTTCAAATCTCATGCGGGCCTTATTTTTATTTTTATTTTATTTTTTTTTACACTACAATATGGATATCTTTCTTTTTAATTTAGGTTTTTTACCTTTAATTTGTTATTATTATTATTATTATTATTATTATTATTATTATTATTATTATTATTATTATAATTATTATTATTATTATTATTATTATTATTATTTATAAACTAATAATAATAATAATTTATTAAAAAATAATAAAAAATAATTATATTTATTATTATTATTATTATATCTTATATCAAATTTTCTTTTAAAACCTTGGTGTTTTTTATGATTTCTATTTGTATTATTCTATATTCAATATTATTATTAGTAGTAGTATTAGTGTTATTATTATTATTATTATTATTATTATTATTACCAAGGATCGGGATGGGGTGGTACGTGTAGGTAAAAGGGGGATACAGGTAGGTTTAAAGGGGCATGGGTAGGCATAACGTGGATACTGGTATATATAAGGGGGTATGGTGATGGTCGATTCCTTTCATCCATACCTGCGAAACGATCAACGGGGAAGTATCAAGGAGGGTACAGGTAGGTTACAAGGGGGGTATGGGGAGGTATCAAGTGGGTTCGGGGAGGTATCAAGGGGGTATGGTGAGGCATCATGGGGGGGGTGGCAGGGAGATATCAGGGGGGGGAGGTATGGGGAGGTATCAAGGGGGATATGGGGAGACTATCATCGTCCAAATGAAACTCGCAGAGAACCGTGACAAATGTAAACTCTTCTTGAAGAAGCTGCCACCAGGAACTACTGTCACAGACATTTATGCTTTGTCCAAAGATATCAAGGAAGTTCGTCTAACTATTACTGTCCGTGCCAAGAATCGAGCAAAGAACAAGCTGAGGTATGAAATCTATATATATAAATTGCTTAGCCGGAAGTCCTTCTTCGCCTCTACTATAAAGTTTGTCCGGTATGGACGCTGATCTGGGCAGGTGCTGGCCGCTGCGGATCGGCCTGCTGTGCGCTCAAAACCAACCAAATTGTTATAGCCGACATTTCCTTACCGAACGTTTAACTGTTTCTGAGATAAATAAATAAACAAAATGTCCACAAACTGCAATAGCCTAATTCCGCGTGCTTCCATTAAAAATCAAATTGAGGTTTCAGCATGTTTTCCCATATAGACCAAAAAATTGATGGTCTTTCTACGAAGCCTTGGTAGCTTACTTAGTAAAACATTCGCCTACCGTGCAGGGCGACCTATGTTCAAATCTCACGCGGGCCTTATTTTTATTTTTATTTTATTTTTTTTACACTACAATATGGATATCTTTCTTTTTAATTTAGTTTTTTTACCTTTAATTTGTTATTATTATTATTATTATTATTATTATTATTATTATTATTATTATTATTATTATTATTATTATTTATAAACTAATAATAATAATAATTTATTAAAAAATAATAAAAAATAATTATATTTATTATTATTATTATATCTTATATCAAATTTTCTTTTAAAACCTTGGTGTTTTTTATGATTTCTATTTGTATTATTCTATATTCAATATTATTATTAGTAGTAGTATTAGTGTTATTATTATTATTATTATTATTATTATTATTATTATTATTATTATTATTATTACCAAGGATCGGGATGGGGTGGTACGTGCAGGTAAAAGGGGGATACAGGTAGGTTTAAAGGGGCATGGGTAGGCATAACGTGGATACTGGTATATATAAGGGGGTATGGTGATGGTCGATTCCTTTCATCCATACCTGCGAAACGATCAACGGGGAAGTATCAAGGAGGGTACAGGTAGGTTACAAGGGGGGTATGGGGAGGTATCAAGTGGGTTCGGGGAGGTATCAAGGGGGTATGGTAAGGCATCATGGGGGGGTGGCAGGGAGATATCAGGGGGGGAGGTATGGGGAGGTATCAAGGGGGATATGGGGAGACTATCATCGTCCAAATGAAACTCGCAGAGAACCGTGACAAATGTAAACTCTTCTTGAAGAAGCTGCCACCAGGAACTACTGTCACAGACATTTATGCTTTGTCCAAAGATATCAAGGAAGTTCGTCTAACTATTACTGTCCGTGCCAAGAATCGAGCAAAGAACAAGCTGAGGTATGAAATCTATATATATAAATTGCTTAGCCGGAAGTCCTTCTTCGCCTCTACTATAAAGTTTGTCCGGTATGGACGCTGATCTGGGCAGGTGCTGGCCGCTGCGGATCGGCCTGCTGTGCGCTCAAAACCAACCAAATTGTTATAGCCGACATTTCCTTACCAAACGTTTAACTGTTTCTGAGATAAATAAATAAACAAAATGTCCACAAACTGCAATAGCCTAATTCCGCGCGCTTCCATTAAAAATCAAATTGAGGTTTCAGCATGTTTTCCCATATAGACCAAAAAATTGATGGTCTTTCTACGAAGCCTTGGTAGCTTACTTAGTAAAACATTCGCCTACCGTGCAGGGCGACCTAAGTTCAAATCTCAAGCGGGCCTTATTTTTATTTTTATTTTATTTTTTTTACACTACAATATGGATATCTTTCTTTTTAATTTAGGTTTTTCTACAGGAGGTAGAAGAAGGGGGAGACCGAAAAAGAGGTGGGAGGACAACATTCGAGAATGGACTGGTTTGACACTGAGCGAAGCCATGAGGGCTGCTGAGGACAGAGAAAGATGGAGTATGCTGGTTAAGCGATCATCTGTGGTGCCCCTACGACCTTCGGGTTATGGGACAGGATAGGATAGGATAGGAACCTTTAATTTGTTATTATTATTATTATTATTATTATTATTATTATTATTATTATTATTATTATTATTAATAAACTAATAATAATAATAATTTATTAAAAAATAAATAAAAAATAATTATATTTATTATTATTATTATTATATCTTATATCAAATTTTCTTTTAAAACCTTGGTGTTTTTTATGATTTCTATTTGTATTATTCTATATTCAATATTATTATTAGTAGTAGTATTAGTGTTATTATTATTATTATTATTATTATTATTATTATTATTATTATTACCAAGGATCGGGATGGGGTGGTACGTGTAGGTAAAAGGGGGATACAGGTAGGTTTAAAGGGGCATGGGTAGGCATAACGTGGATACTGGTATATATAAGGGGGTATGGTGATGGTCGATTCCTTTCATCCATACCTGCGAAACGATCAACGGGGAAGTATCAAGGAGGGTACAGGTAGGTCCCAGATAGCAAACAAACGTTAAATTAACGTTTACAATTGGTTTTCCTGGTTGTATTTTGGTTAATCGTTTGATGGAAACGTTTCCTTAACGTTATCTTTTAGTTGGGATTTAACGGTTGAAAGGACACCAGAAAAAAAACGTTAATTTAATGTTTTCTTGTTGGTGCATGTATATGGTATATATTGTTAAATTCTACTGAAAGATGATTTAAAAAAAATAATAAACTCGTGCAATATTCTAATATTCATTACTGATGTGTGCTTTCAAACCTATAGTGAGATTTATTTATTCGACAAGGAAACAAATGCAGAGAAAAATAAGTTAAGGGAAGTAACTCGTAAAATTGCTTCTCGTGCGCGAAGGTACGATCGTAAAGGAATGCACTTCCGACCGCCAACAGCAGTTGAGTAATTTGTGTTCCACAAACACCGGTGGAAATTATTTACCGATATTCCATATTTTGTCTAAATTTATATTTTAAATACTTTCATTGCTTTATGTTGCCATTAGTGAAAGTATACGGGTCGTAGAGGGCCGGCCCTCATTGTTGCAAATCTCGAAGTGTATAAGCTTATTCATACTTGCATCTAGCCAAATTTAAACATTTTTTCTTCACTTTTCGTTTTTCATTACTACATTAGAGTTACCATAGACTACAGCAACTGCGCAATTCAGTGGATATTTTTTTCGTTTTTAGTAAATATATATATATATATATATATATATATATATATATATATATATATATGCTCTGTTATTTAATAATTCCATATAAATTAATTTTAATTTCTTTCGGAGATGAAATTGGTTGTTGTGTTAGAAATGTTGTAACTTGTAGTAGTAGTGATTCGTTCATAATCTTCATCACAACATAACTTTTTTGACTATCTATTTCACTCAAACGTGTTGGGAATATTCAGCGTTAATAATGTTGCACCAGCTATAAAAATAAGGTCTGCTAAGGAAATTACATCCCAAAATGTAATTCTGCCTTATCATCATGATCAGAGGTGTGTGGTGGTTCCAATGGTTAATTAATTTAATAATTACTCTATGAAATAGAATCAGGGCTGACACTGATTCCTTCAATGTCTTGGTATTCTAACCTTCTAGTAATAAATGTCTATAAATTAATTTATTAACTTATTAAGGCAATGAAAGTATGATGCAAATGTTTTTCCTTCAGAACAAGCCAGTAAAGATGTTTACCACAGAGTTTGTTGTAGTAGAGTTTATTGATGAAAAGACAGTGGATGTAGTTCACCAATCATGGCTAATCAAGGATGAGGAGGAGCCTGGAAATGTAAGGATTTTGTTCTTTCTATATGTTTTGTGTACATAAGGTGGGGAGTGGGGTTGATTGGGTCTAATTGTGTTTATGCATACATGTATGTGATTGTTATGCATGAGTGAATAAACCGGAGGCAGAGAGATCAAACTTCTGCATCATTATTTCCTGTGACAAATACTGATAATTAATATCAATAAATGCAAACGTTGACTCTGTATAAGTTATTTGAAATTGTAATGATATCTTTAATACACAAAAATGTTAATTTACCTGTTTACATACATCTTAAAATAATAGGTTTTTACTTTTGTATCAACAGATTTAAAGCATATTGGCCTACCTGAGGGTTGGCATCAAAACTTGCATCCCAGAAGAGCCCACCTGACACAACAACATGTATGGCAGATCTATGCTATCAGTGAGTTTTTTATGACATTAAATAGACATTGCTTTGTGTGGAATTTCAAAATCTCTTTTCTTGTTTGTCTTTTATTTTAAAATTGTATTGATTTGTTCATTCTACTAAGTATAACACTCAGTGTTGATTATGCAGCACAGAAAGGAATATGTTTTTATTATCTAGTTCAGTAGTTGCATGAAAAATGTGCATGCCTCATATGATAATGATGATTTGGCATTTTCAGTAACTGAGTAAGACACGCTGTAAAATGTTTAGCTCAAATTAAAACAGTTTATGAACCCATATTTGTCAGTTATTTGAAAAAAAAAAAGTTGGTTTATATAAGTTATAACTGTAGGCAAAAGTAGTTGAGATTATGTTTGATTTGCATTGTCAGAACTCAGCATTATGCCATCTGGCCAAAACATGAAATGTGGGTGTTGGGTAAGATGTGATTCTTGACTATTGACTGTCATGAAAGTGCAAGTGAGTTTTGGGCTAATAATGCATACTCTGATTATGTGTTATTTATGAAACAGAATTAAAAGAGAAAGTGGATTAATCAGATGAATAAGATATATATGCCTAACCAAGCAAGTGAAAAATATTGCTGAGCTCGGTTAGATGTTATTCCCATGTATACCAGAAAGTGATAACCTAATTAATACTCGTATAATTCAATAATGACTCACGAGTTTACTTTCCTGCATTACTGCATGTATATATTCATATTTCCATATTATGCATTTCTTGTTTAGTTAATGGTGTTAGTTAATGGTGTTATTTATATTTGCATAGCATATTTGTACTGTGTACAGCACTTCATAGGAGCATTTTGAGGAGTGTATCAGAACTAAGGGAGGAAATGGGGATGATGATGCTGGGTGAAATGCTACGTCTGGCAAGAGGACAGTATCTACCAACACCTCCTCTCCCCGATCTCAAGCTGCCAGTGGAAACCTATGCGGAGCTACTCTCCTTGGAGGATGAGCTACAGGTTCTACACAAGTCTCTGGTGAGCTAGTTATTTATAATCAAATTCAGACATCTTTGTTGTCGCTATAAAACACAATTTTGTGTGCGGCATACTTGTTGGCACAAATAACAACAAAACTCAAGAAAAATGACAAATGAAAACAAAGTAAAAACACTGCAGGTAACAACTAAATCCACACCATACACAACTAAACCAGAGCTTGGTATATCAACAGTTTCACATCACAAAATTGTAAAAAGTAACTAATGCTCTAGTCGATAATGCATGCACACAATACCACACACTGGCATGACACTAGAGATTTTCCAAAATAACATGTTTTCCTAATACAATTAAAATGACATATTAATTTTGTTATTAAAAATACATTACTAAAGTTTGTCCTAAAAAAAGCCTATTATACAGTAATTAAGTTAATAATTGATTTCAGACTGAGCAGGCAATAGATATAAATCAGACCTACAGGTTCCATACAGCTTTTTAAAACGGCATGATTAAAGGAATAATATTAATAACAACAACCATAAGAACAATAATAATAACTGAATAATTAATACCTAAATAACCATAACTTTAAACACCACTCCTATACTATAGAGGAAGCTGTTATGCGGTTCATACATAACATTATATACAATTGCATACTGTTATACATTGGTTCAGTATGGACAGTTGGTTAAATCAATTGAGGTAAATATTGCAAACAATGCATTCGCACAAGGCAAGAAAGCTTTGGCATTATGAACACATTATCATGAACAAATAGTTCGGTCCATTCAGGTCGCTATTCTTCGGTTTCTAGAGAATTAAAATTATATAAAAATGCAAAACACCTGTGTCAAGAGCCACAAAATCTTCTTCAAAAAATTTCTTCAAGCAAATTCATGGACTGATTAAAATTATATTGGGAATCTGTTTCAAATGTGTGTTGGGTTGTACTAATTTATACATTTTTGCAGGTGTCATTTGGCGGATGTTGGTGGACGAGACTATAAGGACTTGACCAGAAGAATCCTGAAGTCCATTCTTTCAGACAAATGAGCACAAAGCTTCAACTGGAAGGGAAATGGTGACAAGCAACCGTTTCAGTGGCTCACAGCTGTCGTCTCTGCCATTTGTGGTGAGTTGTCACCCCTTATTTGTTTTTGCAAACCACAACAGCAAAAATAACAGGGTAAAAAATTCTCTTAAAAAAATATATTGTTGTAATGTCGTGAAAAGGTACTTTAAATACTGTAGTTGGTGAAGAAACAAAAGGGATTGAGAGTAATTTCGTCAATTCTCCATTTCCCTTCTCACCTAGCCGATAAATAATCACTTATCTTACTGGCATTGGGTTCATATACATATATCTGCCTTGTGTTTAGGCTGTGGGTTTGAACCCCCGTCAAGTCATAACTCTGACTTTGAAAGTGACATTGTAGTGTCTGTCATAGGAGTTACTGCTAGGCTGAACCATATATCAGTCGGTGGTGTCAGGATTAGGTATTATAGCCTGTGCTGCAATTTCTTGAGTTTGTCAACGCCCTGTATTGTCCCTTTGAGTTAAAACAGCTGTTAAAAAACACATAAAATTGCTTTCTTAAAAATGTAACTTACAATGCACAATTTTGTTTAATTTCAGATGCAGTACGCAACAAAGCAAATTTCAGGACAACAACCAACAAAGAGATTGAAGATGAAATCAAGAACTGGCTTAAGTTTGCCTCGGAGCGAGATGGTGGAAAAGGTGCTCGGATGGCCAAAAAGAACAATGCACAGGCTCCTCCTGACAATGAGGCTATCTGAACAATCAGCGAACTGCTAGTTGCTTTTGAAGCAGGAGTTTGATCTCGTATTAGGGAGGATTAGGTATTTTGTACAACAACAAGAGAAAGAGAGAGAATTTGATTGGTCAATAGAATACCTTTTTAAGTTTTATAATATTACGACTACTGTTATTTATTCCCTGCAAGTTTTTTGTTGTTACAATCAATGTTTTTGGATGTTTTTATTTTATTTGAATACTGCTAGTTATTCCCTGCTAGGATTTGTGTGTGTGTTAAGGTTAAAATTTGTGGATGAGTTAGTTTTAAATGATTCAGTTTGTTTGCCACTGGTCTCAACAGAAATGTGAGGATTGTTGGTATATTTTTTTTTTAATTTTATTTTTACACCATATACTTGACAAAGCTGATTTTGACCATCTAGAAAATGTTAATACAGGTCCCGCCTGCATTGACTGATAAATACGTACAACTTTCTTTTGCAGACCACACGTGGGGCGGCTTGATTGGCCCACATGTGGTCTGCAAAAGGAGGCAATTTTTTGGCCAGGTCTGTTAAAATGTATCCATCCACTCAGCATTCAAGGGGCCTGTATTTAACATTTTCAAAATCAATAGTATAATACGTTTTTATTACGTTTATTGCAAACGTTAAAATAAGGTTATTTCAAGAGGGTAAAATGGTTTATAAATGGTTGTATTGACGTTATTAAAACGTTTTAAATAACCATTAAAAAAACGTTTTAAAAGAAACGTTGCTGAAACGTTAAATTTTGGTTACATTTTCGTTGAAAACCTGTTTTTGGATAACGTTATAAAAACGTTATTCAGATGGGCAAAATAACGTTAATCTTACGTTATATTTTAACGGTTTTTTAACGTTGAAAACTAACCAATTTATAACGTTAATTAAAAGTTCGGTTGCTATCTGGGGTTACAAGGGGGGTATGGGGAGGTATCAAGTGGGTTCGGGGAGGTATCAAGAGGTATGGTGAGGCATCATGGGGGGGTGGCAGGGAGATATCAGGGGGGGGGAGGTATGGGGAGGTATCAAGGGGGATATGGGGAGACTATCATCGTCCAAATGAAACTCGCAGACAACAGTTGTCTCTCTATCTACATTTTAAACAGCAACCAAAAGCAAAACCACTAGTAAGATATATTCAGCGTGTATTTGTATGTTTTTCATTTTGTTTGTTTATTTTTATATGTATTGTATTGTGTTTGTTTATTTATTAATATTATTAAAAGTTGGTTTTAGATGTACATATACCACCATTCTTGCCATGTCTGGACTAGTTCATGTCCATATGTGAATATATCGGTGGAATAACAAAGTGGTCTGTCTTCGGAGACTGGAATTACACTAGGTGTCCATTTCTCCTCCTAAATGGCCACTACATGTACCTGATTTGCTCCAGAGCTGTTCACTCCTCCGGTTTGACCGGATTTTCTCAGTTTTGACTGTAAAAATCCGCTTATTTGTTTTGAAAACAAAAACTCCGGTTTCAAACGCGAGCGATGAAAGAAAAAACAAATTGTAGTTTTTTCGGTAGAAAGACGCTTTTTCTTCCGTTTCGTAAGTTTTCCGTATTAAGACAAAAACTGGAATTTCCTGTACAAGTTTCGATTTCCGGCTCTCGCACTTTCGTGTGTGATCGAGCATTTGTGCATGTTTTCGAAGTGACTAGTCTGTTCGCGATGCCGAAAATAAAAAACGCAGAAGATGGTGGACAAACACCACCCAAAAAGAAGATGCTTTACACGCAGAAGTGGAATGCTTCTTATTCAGAACTGCATAAGTGCTTAACGAGCTCCGAAAGGTCTGAAAACTATGCTTACTGCAAAATTTGCAAACTTGGCTTCAGCGTTGCGGACGGCGGTAGAAATGCCATTGAAAGGCACGTGAACTGTGGTAGACACAAGCAGTAGTTGCAACAAGAGCAGGCTAACCAACGCACAATAATAAAGCAATAAATAATTGAATGCTTTTTCAAATTTACTTTTTAATGTGTTTTTGTAGTAAATTTAACTGTCTTTTTGTTTTCTTTTTTCTCAATCTCTCAAAAAATGTATTCCAGTACTGTACTCCTGACAGACAGATGAAACTCCTGACAGACAATCTGCTTACTCCTGACTGGCATTGGTAGGGGTGAACAGGTCTGTTTAACTTAAGAGTCCCAAACATGCAACAGCTAATCACAACAATAGCCTAAGATGCAGGGTTGATGAATGCATTGTGAAAACTAACGATTGTCATTGCTATGCTCACTAACTTAAATTTTATACAGTTCCAAGTTTTAAAATATTGATTTGAAAATAAGCGAACAAATTGACAACATAAACTGCAGCAACAAAATACATAAAATGACTTAGAACTGTGTAACTAATGTGTTTTAGTTTAGTATTTGCTCATTGATGTTTTTAAAACAAAAGTTAATCATTTGTTTTGTTCAATTTATTCCTGTTAGCTTTGCCTATGTGGAAGGTGCAAAACCTTATGGCGAAAACGAAAGTTTGCAAGGGCAGCCGTAGTACAATGCAAGCAATGATTTTAAATGAGAAAGATTAAAATAAATAAATGGAGAGAGGGAGAAAAACTGCAAGTTTTTTAAAAAGAGAAAAAACAGAAAATAAATAAACGTAAACATAAAAAATAAAATAGAAAAGGAGGAGGGTATGGACAGCAACAACTCAATCAATTGAACGTCATTTGCAGTCAATTCACAGAGAGCAGGAAAACTTGCCTAATTTAACATAAATGTATACGTGTAAGCCTATCAAAAGCAATAGGCAATTTTCCGGTTGTCATTGCATATGTTCGTCATTATTAATCTTTTTTAAAGCCTCTAACTCTAAGCTTCATTTCATAATCAAAAATATTTTCAATTATCAATCTGTCTCCATATCTGAATTTACTAATACACATTTTTCCAATCAATAAAATATGATTAATCAATTGCACTTCTTTTCTTCGCATGTTCTCTACATTATATCTAAGTAAAATATCTTGTTCAGTAAGTCGTATGATTTTCCCTGTGTAGAAAGCAATTTCCTTTTTAACATGCTCCCAGAAGTTACGTAGTTTGTCGCATTTACAGAAAAAATGCTCTATATAATCCACTTCGTTGCATAGGTCACACCTGTTTGAGTCTTTAATTTTCATTTTATGTAGGAGAATGTTTGTTGGATAAATATTGTGAAGCAGCTTCCACTGCAATACAATACAATACAAGGTTATTGCTTTAGGTCCAGCGGACTCTTCCGAGCCAAATCAGGGCCAGAGAATTCCACTGCAATAACCCCAAGCGTTCTTCCCTAGTACAAACGTTTGGTAAGGATCAATGACATTTGTCAATAGTAATGTTGTATTTGTTTCTCCAAAAACTAATGCTTATAGGGGGGCATGCTTTGTCTTGAGTCAAGAGCGTCCTAAAGTTGCGGGTGTAATATCATTGGGGTTACAGGCCTCGCCATACAGTGGCTGTGTTTCTGTCTCGCGCTCTCTCTGCTGTTGCCTCCACGCTGCACGCAGTGCAGTACCCAAAGCTCCATACTCAAAGTACAGCGATGGGCTATGACCAACCACGTTAGCGATTTCACCTAATGGACACAAATCACCGTTCATCCACACGTCTTCGACAGAATTAATGCCCGCTTTGGCCCATTTCTCAAAGAAGATGACTTTATTACTGAATAATATTTTGGTATTATTCCAAAGATAGATTGGATTAATGCATTCTTTTTAACCCAAAAAGCCTTTTGTTTTCTAACCAGCAAGCAAAAGCTTGTCTCCAGAATGACGAGTTTATTTTATCTAAACCAATGAATGATTTTACACTAGCTGAAGCGTTAAAGCAAACTAACTTGCTTCCCATACAGTTGAAATGGTTTACTGGAATCAGTTTCCATTTTCCGTTGCTTTGTTCGTTGAGTCTCACCATCCAGTTTAACAGAAAGGAAGTTTGCATGTCCAGTATGTCAATCATGTTAAGTCCGCCCTCCTCCCTATTGTTACACACTACTCTTCTTTTCACCTTCTCAAAGGCCTTTCTATTGGAATATTTCTTTTTCCACAAGAAACTAAATAATATGGTGTTGATTTTTATCAGTACGGTTTCTGGAATGATTAATGCTTGCATAGGATATACAGAGATATTAGAAAGGACTTTATAATTATAACACAAAGCTTACCAAAAATGCTTAAATTACGTTTTGCCCATTGATATATGATTCTTTCTGTGTTTTCCACCCTCTTTACCCAGTTGTCTTCAATCATAGAAGCAGGTTTATCACCTATAAATACAATTCCCAGAATTGTCAGCTGTTTTTGAGTTTTAAAGTGTCCCAAGTTTTCAGTACTGTTTTTCATTGAATTCATCCACATCCCTTCAGTTTTCTTTTCATTCATTTTTAATTTGGATATGTTTGTGAATTGGTTTATAGTTGCTAATGCCAAATTCATGTCTTCTTTATCAGTAAAGAATAAGGTTTTTGTCATCGGCATACATCTCTGAGTATCTCTGTCAAGTTAAATGTTCCAAGATACGCCTTCGGCTGCTTTACGCCTTTGATACAGGCGTCTTGACGAATCTTACAATCAAGTTTATTTAGTCCCAGCAAAAAGCCTGACGACGAGAAGGGACAACCTTGGCGGCTGCCGGAATTTACTGTAAAGAGCTCTAAGATCCAGCCTAGGTAGTTTATGCAGCTCTCAGTGTTAATGGTTAATACCCTAACCCAGTTGACAAATGTTGAGCCAAACCCAAACCTCTTAAAGGCCCAAATTAAGTATTCTTTAGAGATAAGAGTCCAAAGTTCTGGAGTAATCCAGCGCCAGAACGATCTGGTTTGTTGCTTTTATCCATAAACTCAATAGTATCATCAGTAAGTCTAATTAGTTTGCTTGCTTTTCTACCTTTAATAAACCCCACTTGGTTATCCGAGACAAGATCCGAAATAACGCTTGATAAACGTAGTGCGAGGCATTTTGCTAGAATCTTGTATTCGGTGTTAGTTGAAGAAATTGGTCTCCAATTGCCTAGTTATCTCTAGGAAGCTCCTTGCCTTTATGGAGTAAAGTGCAATACAGGTCCTCTCCTCGCGATTAAATGAACCAATGGATTCTACTGGTAGTTACACACAAACTACAAAAAATGGATAACATGAAAATAAATATTTTCTTACCCCAAACGGACCTATGATAGGACTCGTCCCCAGCTACGAGTAATCAAAGTCTTCTGACCATACAGCTGCTTCAGGTCAAGATACTCCAACGAGAGTATATTTCCCCAAGTGTGGTCAAAGTTCTGCTACAAGCCTCTACACCCAAACTTTTTTCCCTTCTTCTCAGTCTTTTTCACAAGTTGAAAACAGATGAGAAAATGACAACCCTCCAGAATCCGCCAGTCTAGCCAACCACAATGGGAGTTCACTCTAAATCTTGGCCGATTAACTTATGCCCGCACGTGAAATGTATGAAAATTATTCTATAATCGCTATTTTCACACAATCGGACCTAAAAACAACCTAGAGCCGTGCCACGCGATCATACGAATATGAATAAACCACCCCCTTTTTTATCCAGCCCTGCAACAGTCTAGCTTACTGTTATTTATACTCAGGCGCTGAAATCCACTTGTGCGCGACAGTTCCCACCATGTTTACATTGTTCTACACTTGTTGCTTTAATTCTGTAATTTTCCTTGTGCAAGTTATTGAGTTTCTTTGTCTGGTCAGTACTGTTAAGAATGTTGCTGCATTTAAATATTGTTTTGCTTTCATGTTATACTTATAGCCTATTGTTATATTTTTCTTGCAGGAGTGGATTGTCACAAGTGCCTCTAAATTCTGTTAATTCTAATTTTTGATCGCTTTCACTTTTAGGCCATGAAACCACAGCAGCTTTTCAAGAATCGTGAAAGTGGCAAACCCAACAACACGCCAAGGCCTAAAGCCGGCGACAAGCGCAAGCTGAACGACAGTGTTAATAAGCCCCAGACTCCTCAGCATTAGGGAGGTACTGTGGTCTAATGGTAGTGCTTCGGCTTGAGGATCTGAAGGTCCCGGGTTCGAGCCCTGGCCGAGCCATTGTGTTGTGTCTCTGGGAAAGACACTTTACTCCTGTTTTCCTACTCCTTCGGATGAGAGTATAAACCGAGGGCTAGTCTGTGTGTCGCATACATTCCATCATAACGGACTTTAAAGATCCTGACGCTCATGTCCTAGACGGGTGACTGCCGGTAACAAGAACACACCCAGCATGCACTTGGTCCTTCTCCCCCATCCCTGGCTGCCCAGGATCGTGCTCAGTTGTCCGGGCGTCATACCATGCGCCAAAGGCTGCGGGTGGGCGTCTCGGACGGTTTGAGTTAGATCCTGTATCGGCCAGCGCCTTGATCCTTAGGCTAAGGCGCCTTATAAATGACGAACATTAAATAAGAAACCAGCGACACCAGCAGCATTGCAGAAAGGCAAACCCACACCTGCCAAGAACATCAAAACACCTTCACACTCCAGGCTCTAAGTCGGGCCAAGACGCCTCAATCATCTGCCCAAGGAGCCAAAAACAGCAAGAAATCTCCACAAAATCTTCCTCAGGAAAGTGATGAGGATGACGATGATGAAGACGATGATGAATTTGAGATGGAAGGGGACAGTGATAATGACGATGATGAATTTGAGATGACATGTTACTCTTTTTAACTTTGGAAGGTTGGCAGCTATGAATTCGTGAAGTAAAAGAGCCAGCAGACTGGTGCGCTCCTATGGTGCCAGTGGTCAAACCGAATGGCAGTATCCGCATATGTGTGGACTATAAAAGGCTCAATACTGCTGTGAAGAGGCCAGGCGGCGTGGATCTTGCGTGGAGGGGCCCGCCTCGCCATTTCTGCGTTTGCCTGGTCTTCGGCTGCCTACCCTTCTTTTACTACGATAGGGCGACGAAGGGTACCCTGTGGAGATTGGCAACCTCCGGACAACAGGTGATTCACCGCCAGTGGTGCCCCGCGTCTGCCTTCCAACCCTCTCACGGCCTGTGCTTGGTCACCTCTATGCAGCTTCATCGGCACACCTCTTTGCGGACGGTCATGGTGTCCTTTGGCACCCCCACTACAGTTTGACTCCTTACTACAGCATGACTTATCACAGCACCCTATTCATCATGATGTTTCTTCCGTTGTCGTAGCGGCGCCACGCGCTCCATCTTCATACGATTTTACAACGTCTACATGACTCCTTATATCAACGGACTTGTCAACATTGTCTCCTATACACAGCGTGTCCGGAGACGTTAATCTACCCCAACAACAACATGAAGAGGCCGCATTGTCCCATTCCGAATCTTGAAGACATAGCTCCAAAAATGGCAGGTTCTTCCGTCTTTTCTACTCTTGATGCATCGTCTGGATTCTACCAAATTCCGCTACACGAAGAAAGCATGAAGCAATGTAACGGATCGCAAATTTTCTAACGCGCGCCCGTTACAAAACATTTTGTGTGTATAAATATATATGTTGATGCGCCTGTGATTGCGCAGTACTTAGATTGATGCGCCTGTGATTGCGCAGTATTTAGAATGAGTTTGTCACATGACGCAGTCGCTCTCTATCGTCCGTTATGTCCTAGAAACAAAATGCAGGAATAATCTCCGTTGGAAGAGAACGGGTAAATAGATATTTTTATACGTATTTTATGAAGAGGAAAAGGTTCTAGATCTAGTCATTTTTTGTTCATACCTATATGTTTGAATGTTCTTTCGGGAAACTAATTGTGTTATGATTTTTATTTGTAACTAGCTAACCTAGTGAAAGAGAAAGGTTCTAGATCTATTCATTTTGTTCACAGGGCTATGTTTGAATGTTGTTTCAGAATTTGTGTTATGCCTTTTATTTGTAAGCTAACTTAATATAACCATATTGAAGCTATGATGTATACTATTTAGTATTTTCTGTATATGAGAAAATAAATAGAAGCCAACAAAAACACCAGAGATAGATCTGAATGTAAATAAAATGTTGACTTCGGTTTTTCTAACAGTGCTCAGATTAGTGATGAAAAGACTGAAAAAAATGATGCAAGTGTGAAATTATTTAGTATAAGGATTGGTTACTGTAAGAATGCTAATATTCTACAGAGTTTCGTGTCCGGGAGGGACAGTGAGGTCTGCAGCTGAAGGCGCGACCAGTGCTGTGAAATAGAAGTTGTTGAAGAGTCGTCGAGATGACGTAAAGTGTAGTGTAGTCGGGGTGTCAGACGCTCGACTGTGAGTACATTTATTCTAATTTAACTTTGAACATTTGCCAGCCAGAAAGCATGGGCAACAAGGATTCGAACAGGACACGAACTGATGGACTAATTGAATATATATTCTTTTCTTTTGGGCCCTATTTTGTGTAGTTTGTGTGTGTGTGTGTGTGTGTGTGTGTGTGTGTGAGTGTCTGTGTCTTTGGGCACTTTTGCTGACTCACACGACAAAACACACCCGCATACCACCGACCCGCTATTTCCGCCGACGTCACCAGAACTAGATGAACACTCAGCCGACATCAGAGATCGCTATTTTTACCATTTTTGCAAAAAGTTCTGAAAGTCGGCAAAACTCGACACACATGTGTGTTGGAGACTTGTCCTGAAATGGAGAGAGAGGGTCATTTCTTGTCATGACGAATCTTCGCATCCTCGTGACGTCAAATGCGTGCGCAGTTGACTTTTTTTTTCCCTCAAGAGTCGGCCATCTTCCATTTGCATGCATGAAGGATTTTCTTTGTCAGTTTTGAAAACGTACGTTTTTATTTTATTGTATTATTATAGTTTAGTTTATTAATGTATGTGCTGAGTCCTAGTTCTATGTATAATTTTTAAGTGAATACAATTAATCTTGAAGAGACTGTATCTATCAGACTATCTTTTTCAAAATATCAGACAAGCGCATTCTCATTCTCAGCAAATTGTATCCTACCTACATAAATAAAAATTAAAATTAAAATAATGACAGTCAGTGTTTAGATAGCCTATATAATAGATCTATGCTAACCTGGCCTGTGTATGACAATGTATGCATGTTTCATTTGATGAATAAGATCTAGCCTGGCTTCGTCCTTCTTGACTTTCAATGCAAGTAACAGCTTCTTGTCTTCATTTCAGACACTGAGACAGATCAAGATAAGATGGCGTCAAATGTCACCTTCTCTAAAGTTTTTTCACTTCTCAAAAAAGAGTAAGTAGCTTGAAAATCTTTTTTTTAAATAAATAAATAAGGCATAAACATGATTTAAATATTTTTTAAATAGTGCTACTTCTTTGAGTCTGTGAGCCAGTCAGTGGATTCTGCAACATTTCAACTTAGATTCATATTCACTCATTCATAAGTTCGATGAGTGAACTTGATTTTATAATTTACTCACCAGTGGTGATTTTCTAAGTACTGCTTGATCGCTATAGAAGGAAATAAAAACTGATTGCATTGACGATCAATATAGTTCTCTTGACCCCTTACTTTTTCTTCAGGTTATGATGAAATCTAGTGCCTGTTATGGAAAAAGGACTCGATGTTTCCACTAAAGTTTTCTTCCATACATACATGTCTGGAAAAATCTGACTTTTACACAGTATATACTGGGTGTGTAACTGTTAATTGTAATGTTTTTGTTTGTTTGTTTGTTTGTTTGTTTCTTGCAGAGGTCTTATAAAGGACAAGGCAAGTGAAGGAGATGTGACTGGACTTCAAATGGTAAGTTAAGTACATTATTTCTGTTGATGCCATGTGATCATCATAAAGAGGAAAGACTATTACAATTATCCCAATGAAATCAAGTGTGTTTATCCTATCCTATCCTGTCCCGTAACCCGAAGGTCGTAGGGGCACCACAGATGATCGTTTAACCAGCATACTCCATCTTTCTCTGTCCTCAGCAGCCCTGATGGCTTCGCTCAGTGTCAAACCAGTCCATTCTCGAATGTTGTCCTCCCACCTCTTTTTCGGTCTCCCTCTTCTTCTACCTCCTTGCACTGTGCCTTGCAGAATAGTCTTTGCAAGGCCTGATGATCTGGTGACGTGGCCATACCACCGAAGTTTCCGTTTCTTCACCACTGTTAGCAGGTCATCGTGTTGTCCAATGGCTTGTGTGATGGTCTGTCGGACTTCGTCGTTGGTGATGTGTTGGGTATAGGAAATGCCCAGAAGTCTTCTGTAGCACCTCATCTCCATGCTTTGTATTCTTCGTTGGAGATCTGCTGTGAGGGTCCATGCTTCGCAAGCATATAGGAAGATGGAGATGACAAGGGAGCGCAGCAGTCTTACTTTGGAATGTAGACTGATGGTCCTGTCTTTCCAAATGGGCTTCAACCTTGTCAGGGCAGCAGTTGTTTGTGCGATCCTGGAGAGGACTTCCTGTCGGGACCCATTGTCTGATACAATGGCTCCTAAATATTTGAAGCTATGCACTGTGTCGAGGGATTGGCCTTGGACTTTGATGTCCGTATTGATGCCATTGGTGTTGTTGGTCATTATTTTGGTCTTCTCTGCACTTATTTCCATTCCATAGGCTTTGGAGGTGGTGTCAAGCCTCTGTACCAGCTGTTCAAGTTCTTGTTCCTCTCCAGCCAATCCATCAATGTCATCTGCAAAACGAAGATTGGAGATTGCTCTACCCCCTATGCTGATTGTGCCTTCATGGTCTGCAAGAGCATCCGACATGATGCGCTCTAGGAAGATGTTGAAGAGTGTTGGAGAGAGTAGGCATCCTTGACGCACACCAATTGTTGTTCTGAACCAATTCCCGATGGCTCTGTTGTGGAGGACTGCACTGGTAGCCTTGTCATACAGGCTTTTGATGACTTCAATAATTTTAGGGCTGATGTTGTACACTTTCATTGTTGCCCATAGAGCTGCATGCCAGACTCGGTCAAACGCCTTCTTGAAGTCTATGAACACATGATATAGATGTTGTTGGTGCTGTAGGTATTTCTCACAGATTATTCTGAGGTTGAAAATCTGCTCAGTGGTACTTCGCCCTGCTCTGAATCCTGCTTGTTCTTCAGCTATGATTTGTTCAGCTTGGGGTTTCAACCTGTTGAGTATTATTTTCAGGAGGACCTTGCTGGGATGGCTGATGAGGCTGATGGTCCGGTAATTTTCACACTCCTGAAGGTTACCTTTTTTGGGAAGAGTGATGACAAGCGACTGGGTCCATGGTATAGGCCACTCCCCACTCTGCCAGATCTTGTTACAGATAATGGTGAGGGCATCAATCATCGCTTCTCCTCCTGCTTGTAGCAGTTCCGCGGGTATGTTGTCCACTCCCGCTGACTTCCCTTTCTTTAGCGCTTGCACTGCTGCCTCAACTTCTTCCCGGAGAATTGGGAGGATTTCTTCTTCTTCTCTGTTCTCGGGACATGCTAGAACTGATGGGTCTCCATTTGGTGTATGGTTGTAAAGGTCAGAGCAGTACTCTGTCCATCTGTCCAAGACTTCTTGTTCTTCTGTAAGGCATATGCCAGACTTGCTTTGGATAGTGGAGACTTTGGGCTGTTTGACACTTGTCAGCCGCTTCACAGTCTGGTAGGCCTTCTTGCTGTTGTTCTTGTTCAGACTGTTCTCTATTTCCTGGCATTGATCTTCTATCCAGTTCTCCTTTGCTGTGAGCATGCCTTTTCGGATGTCATTGTTGATTTTTCGGTAGACATCAGCTCCCTGTGAGGTGTTCTTTTTCTTTTTCATCTCTCTTCGTTTATCACACAGATCCAAAAGTTCAGGTGTGATCCACAGCTTCTTCTTTGGTCGGTGCTTGCCAAGGATCTCAGTGGCGGCATCTGTCACAGCTGAGTTGAAGGTGGTGGTCATGGTGTTGACATCTACTTCACCAGCCCCCAAAATGAGCAGTGGTGCAAATTTCCCTCCAATTGTGGCCTGAAATAGTTCTGCCACCTCCGGGTCTTGCAGTTTGTCCAGGTCGAACTTCAGTCTAGTGCACTTTGCTGTATTTACTCTCTTCAAGTGGAGCCGGAAAGACATCATCACGAGATCGTGGTCACTTCCGATGTCTGCTCCTGGAAAAGTACGTGTCCTGCCAATGTTGATGCTTGATCTGAAGCGTTTCTTGACCATGATGTAGTCTATTTGGTTGTGATGCTCCCCGCCAGGACTGTGCCATGTCCATCGTCCGGAGTTTTTGTGGAGACCAAGCGTGTTTGCCAGTACCAGATTGTTGTATCTGGCAAACTCCAAGAGTCTCAGACCCCTGTCATTTGTCTCGTTGTTGCAGTGGGGTCCACATGTGTCTCCCCAGTTGTGGTGCGCATCTTGGCCAACCTTGGCATTCCAGTCGCCTTTCACTATGACTATGTCCTTCTTCGGCACTTGGTCAAGGACCGCCTGTAGATTTTCATAAAAATCCTCCACTTCGCTGTCGTCATAGTCTGATGTTGGGGCGTAGGCCTGGATGATGGTGATGTTGAAAGGGGCTGCTCTCAGGCGGATGGTAATGAGTCTACTGGAGACTGGGCGGCAACCCATGACAGTGGCTAGAATGATCTTGTGGACCAAGAATCCAACGCCGTGTTCGTGCCTGTCATCCCTACCGCTGAAATAGAGCTTGTGGCCTTTGTCGGTCGTTGTTTCACCTAGGCCTTTCCAGCGCAGTTCGCTGATACCTAGAACATTCCATCGATAGTGGTCCAACTCGTGGGCCAGTTCTTCTAATTTTCCTTCCGCAGTTAGGGTCCTGACATTCCAGGTTCCTATGACGATGTTGTTTCTCGTGCGGATCTTGCTAAATTGTGTGTTTAGCTGCTAGTAAAATGAAGCAAAATATTGCTAGTAACTTGAGGTGATGAATGAATCCTTTGGCAGTGCGTGGTGGTTTCAAGAATGTGTTCAACTGCGTTGAGTGGATGAGGATGATGATTAAAACATCCAAGATAAATGAAACACAGGACCCAAAATGAAAATAGGCAGGTAAAAAGACCTCAGTTTGTACATGCCTTCTCCCAAACCGATGTTTCTTCCCGCTCACCAACTCCCTCAGCCAAGTTTTAAAACAACAACAACAACACCAAAAGAACACAATTCGAAACGTTCTGGTTTTTTTAATAGGAATATTGAGCTTCAAACTTGTGCATAAATTACCCCCACCCCTCTCCCCTAGCCCTCCCCTCTTTCTACCTTTCAATTTACTTCCTCTCCACCTACATATTCACACTCAAATCGTCTGGCTTTATTTTAAAAATTTTCATCTTGGATTTTCTTCTGACACTACTACACCCCAACCAAACTTAGTACAAAGGTGTAAGTTGAGAATATTGAGCTTGAACATTCTGAGCTACCTTAGCCACACTTTATTAAAAAATAATTTTCTCTTAGTACCTTGGTCCTGATTCGGCTGTTGGCAGTCCGCTGGACCATATAAACATTGAATATCTATCTGTTAATATCTCATGCTTGTCATTTGTTGTCGAATGTGATAATATACGAATTACTAATAAACAATTTTAAAACCAACCTCTTTACAGTAAGTAGGAATATGTATTGGGGCTAGCATGGTGGAAGAAAGCACAGCATATTGACAACATGCATTTTGATTTCATTTTGTAGGCATCGTTTTTTAAGTCATGGGCCTAGATGACTATTTTTGACGTGATATATTTTCGAAGAATAACTGACATAGCATCAAAAAGAAAATAATGCGGAACAAACTGGAAACAGGTTGAATTCTCAGTTTTCTTGAGATATTACAAATGTAAAGGAGTGGACAAAGAACAGTTTTCAATGGCTACCGTTTGTTTTTTATCAAAGGATTTTGGGAATGTGAAAATAGTTTGTTGACTCAACTGAAAAACCTCCCAATTCTTGAGAGGCTTTGGTCCTTACGCCTGCCTTGATTAAAAGCCAGAAGAGTGAAGGGGAACTCAGAACGTCGCACTCAGGGAGATGTGTGAGTGTGTGGGGGGAGGGAAGGAAGTGGAATATTTGTCACCAAAACCACCCCCACTCCAATATTTTTACCAAAGCAAAAAAAGAGAAAGGGGCGGGGGTGGTTGATTACATGTTGTGTTGGGGCTTTACAGAACACAGTCATTAAATGCATATTGAAATCACAATTGTTGTTTGCATCATCTGTCATATAGGACAAGTCAGAGGGTGAAGGAGAAGAAGAAGGAGAAGTGGCAGAACTTGAAATGGTAAGTACATTATTTCTGTTGATGCCATGTGATCATCATAAAGAGGAAAGATTATATATGCATCCAAATCAAAACAAGTGTGTTTGGCTGCTGGATCCGTAAAATGAAGCGAACTATTGTCAGTAACTGGAGGTGGTGAGTAAATCCTTTGGCAGTGCGTAGCGACTTCAAGAATATGTTCAACTGCGGTTAGTAGGTGGGGACCCTATAAACAATTACTAAATAATTAAATGTGAATGATGATCGATGATTAAAACATCCAAGATAAATAGAAACACGGGGCCCAAAAGGAAAACAAAGTCAGTCTATGGTAGAAGTGCAGCACCTGCTGTGGCTGAACAGTCGTCTGTAGCAGCAGATCCTGCTGCAGGTTATCCCATGTTAAGCTCTTCGAGGCAGCGCTTTTTGTTTTGTTTTCTCTCTCTCTGTCTCTGTCTCTCTCTCTCTGTCTCTCTCTCTCTGTCTCTCTCTCTGTCTCTCTCTCTCTCTCTCTCTCTCTCTCTCTCTCTCTCTCTCTCGCACTCTCTCTCTTTCTCTCTCGCTCTGTTGAACGCCGACCCTCAAAAAATACTATTCTGCCGTGATTTGACAAAACCGAGTAAGTCCACCTAAGGTCGAAAATGAGTTTTTTGCGCCATCAAACTTGCAAGAGAATGACGCATCTTACCTGTAAAAATCAAATCCTAACTATGTTTAGATTTGGAGATATCATAGAGTAAGTCCTTGTTAAAAAAATTTTAAGTGGGGGAATAAACTGATAAAACCAAGCAAGTCCCCTGCGATTTTGTTTCGGCGATCCTCTGGCTGATGCTCGAGTTGGCATGATGACGTCATTTTCTACAATAACCTGACAAAGAAAAGTAAGTCCTCCCGACCAATGAGAAAGCGCCTTAAGATGAAGCGGACCAGTGAGAATCCATGTTATTGCTGCTGTGCAATATTATTTTCCTGTGAAAATGATGACGAAATTTCGGTCAGCAAAGAACGTGTTCGGCTTTTTGAAAAAGAGTTTTCTTCATGTACTTTCCTGCCCACCATGAAGGATCCTGTAGATCTTCCGCCTACGCGGCAACTTCCACGAGGTGTGGAAATAAACAAACAAACTATCCTATCCTATCCTATCCTATCCCATCCTGTCCCGTAACCCTGAGGTCGTAGGGGCACCGCAGATGATCGTTTAACCAGCATACTCCATCTCTCTCTGTCCTCAGCAGCCCTGATGGCTTCGCTCAGTGTCAAACCAGTCCATTCTCGAATGTTGTCCTCCCACCTCTTTTTCGGTCTCCCTCTTCTTCTACCTCCTTGCACTGTGCCTTGCAGAATAGTCTTTGCAAGGCCTGATGATCTGGTGACGTGGCCATACCATCGGAGTTTCCGTTTCTTCACCACTGTGAGCAGGTCATCGTGTTGTCAAATGGCTTGGGTGATGGTCTGTCGGACTTCGTCGTTGGTGATGTGTTGGGTATAGGAAATGCCCAGAAGTATTCTGTAGCACCTCATCTCCATGCTTTGTATTCTTCGTTGTAGATCTGCTGTGAGGGTCCATGCTTCGCAAGCATATAGGAAGATGGAGATGACAAGGGAGCGCAGCAGTCTTACTTTGGAATGTAGAATGATGGTCCTGTCTTTCCAAATGGCTTCAACCTTGTCAGGGCAGCAGTTTGTGCGATCCTGGAGAGGACTTCCTGTCGGGACCCATTGTCTGATACAATGGCTCCTAAATATTTGAAGCTATGCACTGTGTTGAGGGATTGGCCTTGGACTTTGATGTCCGTGTTGATGCCATTGGTGTTGTTGGTCATCATTTCGGTCTTCTCTGCACTTATTTCAATTCCACAAGCTTTGGAGGTGGTGTCAAGCCTCTGTACCAGCTGTTCAAGTTCTTGTTCCTCTCCAGCCAATCCATCAATGTCATCCGCAAAACGAAGATTGGAGATTGCTCTACCCCCTATGCTGACTGTGCCTTCGTGATCTGCAAGAGCATCTGACATGATGCGCTCTAGGAAGATGTTGAAGGGTGTTGGAGAGAGTAGGCATCCTTGACGCACACCGATTGTTGATCTGAACCAGTGACCGATGGCGCTGTTGTGGAGGACTGCACTGATAGCCTTGTCATACAGGTTTTTGATGACTTCAATAATTTTAGGTCTGATGTTGTACGCTTTCATTGTTGCCCATAGAGCTGCATGCCAGACTCGGTCAAACGTTTTCTTGAAGTCTATGAACACATGATGTTGGTGCTGTAGGTATTTCTCACAGATTATTCTGAGGTTGAAAATCTGTTCAGTGGTACTTCGCCCTACCCTGAATCCTGCTTGTTCTTCAGCTATGATTTGTTCAGCTTGGGGTTTCAACCTGTTGAGTAATATTTTCAGGAGGACCTTGCTGGGATGGATGATGAGGCTGACGGTGCGGTAATTTTCACACTCCTGAAGGTTACCTTTTTTGGGAAGAGTGATGACAAGCGATTGGGCCCATGGTATAGGCCACTCTCCACTCTTCCAGATCTTATTACAGATAATGGTAAGGGCATCAATCATCGCTTCTCCTCCCGCTTGTAGCAGTTCCGCGGGTATGTTGTCCACTCCCGCTGACTTCCCTTTCTTTAGCGATTGCACTGCTGCCTCAACTTCTTCCTGGAGAATTGGGAGGATTTCTTCTTCTCTGTTCTCGAGACATGCTAGAACTGATGGGTCTCCATTTGGTGTATGGTTGTAAAGGTCAGAGCAGTACTCTGTTCATCTGTCCAAGACTTCTTTGGTCGGTGCTTGCCAAGGATCTCAGTGGCGGCATCTGTCACAGCTGAGTTGAAGGTGGTGGTCATGGTGTTGACTTCTACTTCACCAGCCCCCAAAATGAGCAGTGGTGCAAATTTCCCTTCAATTGTGGCCTGAAATAGTTCTGCCACCTCCGGGTCTTGCAGTTTGTCCAGGTCGAACTTCAGTCCAGTGCAGTATTTACTCTCTTCAAGTGGAGCCGGAAAGACATCATCAAGAGATCGTGGTCACTTCCGATGTCTGCTCCTGGAAAAGTGCGTGTCCTGCCAATGTTGATGCTTGATCTGAAGCGTTTCTTGACCATGATGTAGTCTATTTGGTTGTGATGCTCCCCCCTGGGACTGTGCCATGTCCATCGTCTGGAGTTTTTGTGGAGACCAAGCGTGTTTGCCAGTACCAGATTGTTGTATCTGGCAAACTCCAAGAATCTCAGACCCCTGTCATTTGTCTCGTTGTTGCAGTGGGGTCCACATGTGTCTCCCCAGTTGTGGTGCGCATCTTGGCCAACCTTGGCATTCCAGTCGCCTTGCACTATGACTATGTCCTTCTTCGGCACTTGGTCAAGGACCGCCTGTAGATTTTCATAAAAATCCTCCACTTCGCTGTCGTCATAGTCTGATGTTGGGGCATAGGTCTGGATGATGGTGATGTTGAAAGGGGCTGCTCTCAGGCGGATGGTAATGAGTCTACTGGGCTGCAACCCATGACAGTGGCTAGAATGTTCTTGTGGACCAAGAATCCAACGCCGTGTTCGTGCCTGTCATCTCTACCGCTGAAATAGAGCTTGTGGCCTTTGTCTGTCGTTGTTTCACCTAGGCCTTTCCAGCGCAGTTCGCTAATGCCTAGAACGTTCCATCGATAGTGGTCCAACTCGTGGGCCAGTTCTAATTTTCCTTCCGCAGTTAGGTCCTGACATTCCAGGTTCCTATGACGATGTTGTTTCTCGTGCGGATCTTGCTAAATTGTCCATCAGTAGCATACTTAACACCCTCGTCCTGGTGCCAACGGAAGGCGCGGCCTTGAGCCGGGCGACGACCTATCGGGTATGGAATTAGTGGATAGTGTCATTATGCATGTAGTGTGTCTTGGGCAAAAAAGGACCTGGCGGTGCCCAATCCTCTCCAGGCTGTTGGGCACAGCCGAAATCCACGAATACAGTGTGGCTCGCCTTGGCCCCGAGCACGTGGTCGTTGAACATGTAGCAACGTGAGGTTCCTCGCCCTGGCCGGTGACTTCTGTGTAGAAGACTTTCGCCCAGTGATGCCGTGCTAACATTACCCCTGTTAGTCGCCTCTTATGACACGCCGGGAAACGTTGGGCCTATTCTATTCAGTGCCCGAACCCACAAACAAACAGCAACAAATATATTACAGACACACAACAAGGGCAACAAAATACAAGACATACACGTGGTGTAAAGGCAGGAAGATCGCTACAATAGGAAACTGAAAGGAAAATAGTTTTGTATTTTTAAAATTAAATTGGCTGCATCTAATATTATTTTGAAGGGAGAGCAAAAAAACCCATGACTCCTGCATACCAACCCAGGAATATTAAGTGAAGAATGGCTAAAAACAATAAACAGGCACACATATACACTCACTGTAACTGCCGCACCCACATCTTACAAAACCCAACTTATGTGACTCATCTCGTCAGACTTTTTAACAAAGAAACGAAACGGCCTATGGGACTTACTTGGTTTGGTGAATTTTGAAAACAAGGATTTACTTAATAATAAACTGACAAAACCAAGCGGATTTGACTTACTTGGTTTTGTGAATTTTTTTAACAAGGATTTAATTCAATAATAAACTGACAAAACCAAGTGGGTGACTTGCTTGGTTTTGTCATGTTCTCAACAAAGATCTATCTTACGAATAATCTGACAAAACAAAGCAAGTCCACAAATAGTCTTAAAACATCAAATCTATCAAACATTTCTTTAACATTCAAGGTATGCACTCTTAAATCGAGGAATTGCATTATAATATGCCCTTAAACTTCCAGAAACGATCGCGTAATATAGCGCAACACAAAACGTCGATTTTCTCGAAAGTAGGTTTTGTGGACTTGCTCGGTTTTGTCAGTTCACGGCAGTATTGATTACTAGAGGTAAATCTGCAAGGATGTGCTTTTTAAAGTAAATAAACTCTTTATTTTAGTTGCTTTAATAATAATAATAATAATAATAATAATAATAATAATAATAATAATAATAATAATAATAATAATAATAATAATAATAATACGGGGCTATCTGAAAAAATCGCTACTATCCAAAAGGCAAAGAACTCAATGTTTGACTCACATGCATAGCAATGTGAGTCTATGTACTCACCACCCCCACCTCGCCCCTCCTCTCTCCCCCTCCCCCAAACAAAAAAAAATGTTTCCAGGTTTTTGCAAATATGTGCAAAATGAGTCCTAAATAGTCCACAAATTACTTTTTTTTTTTTTTTTTTTTTTTTTTAAAGTCCGTCCGTCTTTTTGTTTTCCGTCCGCCGCCTACACGTGCAAAATGTGCAAGTGGATTACTATCTCAAAATCTATTTTAACTATCACAACCAAACTTGACAAGATGGTATATATCCATGAGACGTCATAAATTATAAGTGAATGAATTACGTCACGTCAAGATCAAGGTCATAGGGTCGCCAAAATAATGTTAGTCAAAAAATAAAAACCTTTTCCCCCCAAGTTATTAATATTGAACGTATGATCTTTTGGTGCATGATAGATATCATCTTATGCACATTTGTTCAACCTCTCTCCCAAGTGAAGATCACTGGAGCTGTTCAAAGACTAGTGTAGGTACTTTGAAGTGATCTTGACCCAAAACTATCAGAGATATAAAGTTCAAGCTTGTTGTATTTAGGAATGATAGATTGATCTTTCATACATGTTCCGTTTTTGCGTTGATCTTGAAGGTCAAGGCCATTTTAGGCCTTGTAAAAACATACACAAAAGTCATCGTACAGTGGAATAGCTCTATTTAACCCATAGTATGCAACAACATTGGGTTATTTGATCATACATGAACATGAGAGGTCGCATTAAGGTCAAGGTCATCCCAAGGTCACTGTTTTTTTTGTTTTTTTTTTTGTTTTTTTTGGTTTGTTTTTTTGCATAACACAACAGCTGGTTAAACGATCATCTGTGGTGCCCCTACGACCTTCGAGTTACGGGATAGGATAGGAATACAACTTTTGCTGTAGTTCATTTGATATTACATACGTGTGTTTGGATCCGGAGGTCCAGGTCATTTTAAGGTCAAGAGCAGAGGAAGATCAAATTCAAAGTCGGTATTACTGTGCATTTTATTGCCACACTGTTTCATTTTTTTCTGAGCAGTAATGTTCATGTTAAATATTGCAAGTTCTGTAAGCAGCGTGTGAGTCATATAGGCTTTGCCCCTTCTAATTATATTTGAAAGATAGATTGACTGCATCCAATACCATTATTGCTTCAAAATGAACAACTTACTAAAAATAGGCCTGCTGGTTTCCTTTAAAATAAATGAGTAACCATGTCATGTACCTTACCCTCCCACTCCCCTCCTCCTCCCCCTCTCCCCACCCCTGCCCTGCTTACCCATCTTTTCGTGTGGATCAAAACAATCAATGGAAGCTAAAATAGCCGAATTCTTTACTGAAGGACAATGTTGTAGCCAGCAGAAAGTGGTTCTTACAATGTACCAGACACATGTATAAATAAAGACGTAGATTTGTGTACGCTGATTTACGATCACATTAATTTTCTTATCAAAACATAACAACAAAGCGCAACATGCAAAGTTTATGACTAGAAATACGTCATTGACCGATAATGAACGAAACTGAAGTATTGATACAAATGTACACGCAGCCACGATCGGGTCAGCTGCATCCTAATCGGAAAACCCCGGGCAAGGCCAACCTCATTGCACTGTCAGTTTAAGTACCCACACCATCTCCTCTATATCTCCGCCATGTTTAATCCTATCCTATCCCATCCCGTAACTCGGAGGTCGTAGGGGCACCACAGATGATAATTTAACCAGCGTACTCCATCTTTCTCTGTCCTCAACAACCCTGATGACTTCGCTCAGTGTCAAACCAGTCCATTCTCGAATGTTGTCTCCCACCTCTTTTTCGGTCTCCCTCTTCTTCTACCTCCGTGCGCTGTGCCTTGCAGAATGGTCTTTGCAAGGCCTGATGATCTGGTGACGTGGCCATACCATCCGAGTTTCCGTTTCTTCACCACTGTGAGCATGTCATCGTGTTGTCCAATGGTTTGTGTGATGGTCTGTCGGACTTCGTCGTTGGTGATTTGCTGGGTATAGGAAATGCCCAGAAGTCTTCCGTAGCACCTCATCTCCATGCTTTGTATTCTTCGCTGTAGATCTGCTGTGAGGGTCCATGCTTCGCAAGTATATAGGAAGATGGAGATGACAAGGGAGAGCAGCAGTCTTACCTTGGAATGTAGACTGAATGTCTTTCCAAATGGGCTTCAACCTTGCCAGGGCAGCAGTTGCCTGTGCGCTCCTGGAGAGAACTTCTTGTCGGGACCCATTGTCTGATACAATGGCTCCTAAATATTTGAAGCTATGCACTGTGTTGAGGGATTGGCCTTGGACTTTGATCTCCGTGTTAATGCCATTGGTGTTGTTGGTCATCATAGATGTTGTTGGTCTTCACTGCACTTATTTCCATTCCATAGACTCTAGAGGTGGTGTCAAGCCTCTGTACCAGCTGTTCAAGTTCTTGTTCCTCTCCAGCCAATCCATCAATGTCATCCGCAAAACGAAGGTTGGAGATTGCTCTACCCCCTATGCTGACTGTGTCTTCGTGATCTGCAAGGGCATCTGACATGATGCGCTCTAGGAAGATGTTGAAGAGGTTGGAGAGAGTAGGCTTCCTTGACGCACACCAACTGTTGTTCTGAACCAGTTTCCCATGGCGCTGTTATGGAGGACTGCACTGGTAGCCTTGTCATACAGGCGTTTGATGACTTCAATCATTTTATGGCTGATGTTGTACACTCTCATGGTTGCCCACAGAGACGAATGCCAGACTCTGTCAAACGCCTTCTTGAAGTCTACGAACACATGATATAGATGTTGTTTGCTTTGGATCGTGGAGACATTGAGCTGTTTAACACTTTTCAGACGCTTCACAATCTGGTATATAGGCCTTCTTGCAGTTGTTCTTGTTCAGACTGTTCTCTATTGTCTGGCATTGATCTTCTATCCAGTTCTCCTTTGCTGTGTGCATGCCTTTTCGGATGTCATTGTTGAATTTTCGGTAGACATCAGCTCGCTGTGAGGTGTACTTTTTCTTCTTCATCTCTCTTCGTTTATCACACAGGTCCGAACGTTCAGGTGTGATCCACTGCTTCTTCTTTGGCCGGTGCTTGCCAAGGATCTCAGTGGCGGCATCTTTCACAGCTGAGTTGAAGGTGGTGGTCATGGTGTTGAATCTACTTCACCAGCTCCCAAAATGAGCAGTGGTAAAAATTTCCCTCCAATTGTGGCCTGAAATATTTCTATCACCTCCGGGTATTGCAGTTTGTCCAGGTCGAACTTCAGTGTAGTGCACTTTGCTGTGTGTACTCTCTTCAAGTGGAGCCGGAAAGACATGATCACGAGATCGTGGTCACTTCCGATGTCTGCTCCTGGAAAAGTGCGTGTCCTGCCAATTTTGACGCTTGATCTGAAGCGTTTCTTGACCATGATGCAGTCGATCTGCTTGTGATGCTCCCCGCCGGAGCTGTGCCTAGTCCGTCGTCTGGATTTTTTGTAGAGACCAAGCGTGTTTGCCAGTATCAAATTGTTGTATCTGGCAAACACCAACAGTCTCAGACCCCTGTTATTTGTCTCATTGTTGCAGTGGGGTCCACATGGGTCTCCCCATTTGTGGTGCGCATCTTGGCCAACATTGGCATTCCAGTCGCCTTGCACTATGACTATGTCCTTTTTCGGCACATGGTCAAGGACCGCCTGTAGATTTTCATACAAATCCTCCACTTCGCTGTCGTCATATTCTAATGTTGGGGCATAGGTCTGGATGATGGTGATGTTGAAAGGGGCTGCTCTCAGACGGATGGTAATGAGTCTACTGGAGACTGAGCGGCAAAACCATGACAGTGGCTAGAATGTTCTTGTGGACTAAGAATCCAACGCCGTGTTCGTGCTTGTCATATCTACCGCTGAAATAAAGCTTGTGGCCTTTGTCGTTGTTTGACCTAGGCCTTTCCAGCGCAGTTTGCTAATACCTAAAACGTTTCGTCGATAGTAATCCAGCTCGTGGGCCAGTTCTTCTAATTGTCCTTCCGCAGTTAGGGTCTTGACATTCCAGGTTCCTATGACGATGTTGTTTCTCGTGCGGATCTTGCTAAGTTGTCCATCAGTAGCACACTTATCACATCCGTCCTGGTGGCCAACGGAAGGCGCGGTCCATGGTCTCACGGGCGATGACCGATCCGTTATGGAGTGAATGGTTCTATTGATCATGCAGTGTGTCTTGGGCAAGAAAGACCTGCCTGGCAGGGCCAAATCCTCTTCAGGCTGTTGGCCACAGCCGATTTCCACGAATACAGTGTGGCTCGCCTTGGCCCCGAGCACGTGGTCGTTGAACCTGTGAGATTCCTCCGTCCTGGCCGGTGACTTCTGTATAGAAGACTTTCGCCCAGTGATGCCGTGCTGACATCACCCCTGTTATCCGCCTCTTACAACACGCCGGGAAACGTTGTGTCTATTCTATTCAGTGCCCGACCCCACAAGGCGAAGTTGTACAGATAAAAGCCCAAATTCTTGCGGTCATATTAGGAGCATGTACGTCGATTTGGTCATCGTTTTGCTCATTCATAATTGTATTAGTACGCAAAGATACGGAATACAATTTTTACGGCAAATGTTGATACATGTGTTTAGCGTTAGGATTACAGTTAGAATTTGGGTTAGGGTTAGGGCTAGAGTGGCACTCATTTTCATGTTAAATATTGCAAGTTCCATAAGGAGCATGTGAGTCATATTGGCTTTGCCCTTCTAAATCGAATTATTTTCGTTGCACACATGCTAAGAGTACTCAAATGAAATCACTCAGTTCGGTGATGATGTGACGGCATTTGCTTGTAAAGAAACAAAGCGTGAATTGCCAAAATAGATTTTGTTTACCCGATCAGTGTAAATGATGATGTAAAAATGCCAAAACTGTATTATTTTTGACTCGTTTGTTCCCGGGTGATGTTAATCAATAGTAAGTGAATTCCTTTCGTTAGTGTGAGAATGTTGCCGTTTGTTGTTGACATGTGTTCAATTAGATCTAGGTGCCTGTGTTGTTTCCATTTTACATCAACAGAAACTAAACTGTATAGGCAACCACAGCGTTGGGACCAGAAATGAACCTAGACATAGAAGTGCATGCAAATAGGTCTTCTTAATAGGTCAAGTAGTTTGTGCAGAACAGCTTTTTTTTATTTTTTTATTTTTAATGTCAGCCTGCAAGGGATGACGTCAGAAATGCGCTGACGACATACCAAAAGGCCTGTGCTTGTTTCCAGCCCTTTATGCTCATTCTCCGAGCGGATCTAGATATTTTCATATGGAGGTATATGATAACATATATAATTACCAAATATCATCACAATGGAAAGATCATGAAGAATAGAAAAATCGGTAGGTCGAAAGCAAGGTAAGTGTGCGCTTTCGAAGTAGAAATGACAAGAATGAAAACACTGTGCTCTGAATGTATTAACAATAATATGTGCCCGTAAGCGTGAGATTGATACATATTGCCGCATTTGGAGTATTTCATTCCTATTTTTGGTGGTCACTGACCTGGTACCCTACAAAATCTATTTCCCAAAGTTCATTTCCCACGGACAATAAACACCGCTGATATCCGACTTTGATTTGTGGCGCTGCATTGCGGCCGCGTCGCTTGAGGTGAAAACAGGAATTCCCTTCTCAATGAGCATCTACCTAGCATTGAATAAAGCAAGTTTCAACTCAAATGGACCGTTAACACCGGAGATCAAGAAACAAACAGGCTAGCATACATTCAAGCAGACAGAGAGACAGACATAATGCAAACTATGCTCTCTAACCTTTAAAGGGGGATTGTAACAAGATGATAATGAAACTACTATCTGTAAAAATTCAAAACATTCTGATTACACTTTTATTGTAAGCTCTGGTCTGGGCCCAAAACTGCTAGATCGCTAAGGAGTGTATTAAGTGTAACCTCTCTATAGGTCAAAATTTAGCTCGGCGACCTGTGTTTATTTTTGTGTGAATAACAACATGATAATAATGATTGTGCCTGCAGAGTTTCAGGCAATTATATCTACTATTTCATGGTTTCTTGTAGCTTTAATTTCAGATAGGTTCAAAATTGCATTGTTCTCACTGAAATTTAATTTTCTATCACAAAAATGTTTGAAATTTACTTACAAAGCATACTTCTTACCTTGCTGGAGATTTTCATGCTCAGATCGTCATTTTAATTTTATCCGTGCAGATGATAACTAGTATACTACTTTTCTCTCAAGGTTGCCACCCTTTAGTTCAGAAATTATGTTCCAACTTGAAAAATACACTGCATGATATACTTTTATTCAGTGGCGTAGGCTACTAGCTAGGGGAGGGGGTGAGAGGGGGTGTCCAAAGTCAAAATACCCCCGGGCCTCCACTTGAAACGGGCCCCCAAAGGAGAGTGCTAAAATTTGTTTAACTTAAATATTAAATATTACGCCACCTCCATGTAATCTTGGTATTCACGTTGTTGTATAAGTTAGTGAATTTAGACTTATATATTTATTAGGTACATTATCTCATGTCATGATGTCGAATGTTAAAATGCAGGGGCCCCCAAAGAGGCCAAGCCCCCCGGGCCCCCAAATCCCTAGATACGCCACTGCTTTTATTGTTTTGTTTTGCATTTTATGTATTCTCAGGATGTGTGCTTTAAAACAAACCTCATTTTTAAAGGAAATTCTATCCACTTTGATTTCAACGTCCCCAACATCCTTAAAATAACCATTAGTTTTGTTTAATGTGTATAGGTCAGTCATACATAGTTGATGCCCTTTTCGTCGTTTCTTTCGTTCTCTCATTCTTTTCATTAGGATTTTTATTCGTTTGTTTTCTTTTGTTTTTAAACAGGATTGCTCCAGCGGTTCTCACAGTGAATCACTCTTCAGTTCTGGGTCATCAGACAAATTGCAGGATGCAGATAGCGATGTTGATCCTATTTTTGTTCCTGATAATGATACAGAGATTGACTCTTCTGGTTCTACTGCTAATTCTGAAAATGTAATCCCACCTACAGACCCTGAAAGTGAAAATGACGACTTTCCAGGAAAAGAGCAGCCAGGCAAATTACCGATGAGTTCCACTGTGACTACTGCTGTTCCTGTGTATGATAACAAAGGTGGCAAAGAATGCTGTGTTCAGTCATCCGAATTCCACATAGCAAAGGCAGGCACAGCTTGTACAAAAGAGCAGTCAAACTGCAGAACAGTTCTGCTAGTGAGCATACTCGCGAAGGTGCCATTGTAAGTTCTACAATAACTGTTCAGTCATCTGAAGATAAAAAGAGTTGGATTTGTGCATACTGCGAAAAACCACAGAAACGTCTTCCAAGACATTTGCTGACAATGCATTCAGGCGAGGAAAGTGTCAGGGAATATGCACACAGTAAAGATACAAAAGAGAAAGACAAACTGCTGATAAAAATGAGAAATATAGGAAATCACCTTCATAATGTGAAGGTCTTAAAGGATGGCCAAGGATCTTTGTTGGTGGTACAAAGGCCTTCCTCACAAAAAGAAAGTGCTCATCACTCTGACTATGTGCCATGCCCGGATTGCTATGGATATTACAGGAAGACATTGTTGTACAGGCATGCATGTCCATTTTTTAGTTCCAATAGTGAACGCAAAACCATTTTAATGCCACCATTTCATTTTTTTTCTTTTTCTGGGCACTCATTTTCATGTTAAATATTGCGAGTTCCATAAGGAGTATGCGAGTTAGTGAGCTTTGCCCATATACATTGTATAGTTTGTTTGTTAATTTGTCAGAAACTACAGTTACAGTGTTGAAGCTTGTTAGACATTGAGACACCTCTTTCTCTCCTTCCCCCCCCCCTCCGTCCCCCCTCTCCCTGTGGGAGTGCCGGGGGTTTTAGTATAAATAGTATCCCCACTTTCTGGAAATTTAAAGCTTTAAATTCCCACTGTCGCTGTCTTTCTTCTTTGTTCTTTTTCATTCCTATTCTGTTCTATCAATCTATTATACTATCTTCTTCTTCTTCGCTAGACCAGTCACCTACCTTTTTTCTTGAAAACTCTTCCGGGACAAAACTCCACATTTGTGTGTGAGGTCTGTTGGATCAGCTTGGAAATATTGGACGCTTTCTGCCAGGTGGTCACTGGGGCTTCCTATGATGTTATTATTTGGCAATGTAGGCATTTTATATGTATGTGTTTTGTTGATATTTTATAATGATGTTTATATTCTATTTTATTTTTTTAAAGGGGGGTTCGATAAATTAGAGTATAGCCTCAGCGTCCCCTGCGTGGGATGTCTTTATTATAAAGTGACCGGCTGGTGAAGAGCCTTCAGTGTTACCACTAGGGTTGTCTCGGCAGATCTTTTATGCGGATCAGAGGCGAGTCCTCTTTCAGCCAAGTTGTGATCTTGATTGTGTGGTCCTGATTCGGCTATACTAGTCCTGATTTGGCTCCGAAGAGTCCGCTGGACCTAAAGCAATAATCATGTAATTTATTCATGTTCTCTCTCTCTCTCTCTCTCTCTCTCTCTCTCTCTCTCTCTCTCTTTAAACAGCGATTGGTTGATCAGTACAGACAAGACTGGATGGCTGAAATTACTTCTTCTGATCGTTTTGAGTTTTATGCCAGTTTTAAACGTACTTTTGGATCTGAGAATTATTTTAATGTCAGCCAGCTTCGCTGTTTTCGGCAAGCATATATCAAGTTCAGATTTGGTGTTTCCCCAATTCGTGTACATAATCTAAGATATCGTCAGGATGTTATACCAAGACATCTTCTGTGCCCAGTCTGTCAAAGTGCAAATGAAGATGAAAAACATGTTTTACTAGATTGTACAGGGTATGCTGAATTAAGACGGGGTATTCCTTTTTTGGAGTATGCTGTGGGTAATCCGAACAATGTTTCTGTAGAATTGATTATGGCAAACGATGAAGAACAAGTTATTATGCAACTGTCAAAATACCTTTACAGGGTTTTCCAGAAACGACAAGAGCATGCTATAGAAAATTAATAGGCAGAAATGGTTTATGACATAGTTCTTTGTTGTTTATTTCTTCTTCTTAATTTTATTTATGTATTTATTTTGTATTATTATTATTATTATTATTATTATTATTATTATTATTATTATTATTATTATTATTATTATTATTATTATTATTGTTGTTGTTGTTGTTGTTATTTATTTTTACATTTAGAAACCGGATGTCTTGAAAGAAAATAATGCAAAATAGACAGTTGTGTGTTGTGTAAGAATGCTGGTGTCCGAGAGAAAATTATGTAAGATTTACAGATATAGATGCGTGTTAAAATGAATGTGTTTACTTGGAAAATGGTTGTAAGATAGCAAGATCTGTTATGCTAGAACATGTGTTTGAGAGAAAATGATACTAGATTGACAGATGTGTGTTAAAATGCAGGTGTTTAATAAAATGTTTGCGGATGGACAGATTGATGTCAGAAAGCAGTGTGTATGAGAACACGATGCGAATGGACAGATAGTTGTGGGTAAAGATGCATATGTTTGTGAGAAAATGATGTAATGAAGATAGTTGCATTTAAGAATAAGGGAGAGACTGAGTAGAGATTTGACAGAAAAATGATGCTAGAAAGTTCAATAACAGCGAGAATTAAAAACATGGGTTTGGGAAAAAATGAGAAAGGATAGATGTGGTATAAGGGCATTTGTGTGTGTGTTGTATACATCTTGTGTTAACTTAATGTTAGAAATTTTTTTAAACTGGTTTTTTACTCAATCGTATTTAAATCATGGACCGATTTTAGGGACGCGTACATTGTGTTTGTACATTTATGAGGCGTTTCATTGTTGGGTTTTAATGTGGCCTGTGGCCTTGAAATGAACAATGTATTGTTTATTCAATAAAATGTCTTACGTCTTACGTCTTACGTCTCTCTCTCTCTTTATCTCTCCTCCCTCCCTCCCCCCGTCTCTCTCTCTCTCTCTCTCTCTCTCTCTCTCTCTCTCTCTCTCTCTCTCTCTCTCTCTCCCCTTCTTCTTCTTCTTCTTAGTTGAGATTAATTTCCTGCTATTAAATTGCAAGCAACGATTATATCCCATTTAATTCATGTTACATTTGCATCTGCACATTCACAAAAATTACATTTAAAAACCTGGAAATTCAAGTCACATAGTCAAAAAATGTGAATGCATCAGTCATCGGACCTAAAAGAAATAACAGCATATATATATATAAGTTGTATGGGTTTTACCCTTTTAGTTTTAGTCTGTTTATATCAGTCTACTTTAAGAATATATAAGTACAAAATATGTATTTTCATAATGCAAAAGCTGAAAATGTTCTTTAAAAAAATCTGCTCTTTGCTTTCTATGTCATAGTTTAAGTGTTTACAAGGTGTTATTGAACATTGATGTGTATACGGTGTTTACAGGCTGGTAATTAACACTGATGTGTATATAGTGTTTACAAGGTGTTGTTGAACACTGATGTGTATATAGTGTTTAGAGGGCAATAATGAACACTGATGTGTATACAGCTAAACACGCGTACAACGAATGACAACGCTTTTACCGAAGAAAAATGTTTTCCTTCCAGAGTGGTTTTTATTTATTACTTGAAACTTTATGGTTACAACGAACACGATAATAACATAGCTTCGCTTACACCGAATGTATTTTCTTATCCCAGACACCAAATTTCGACGAATATAACATGTCCAATAGCCCATAGTGCTTTAAATTCCCAATGTCGCTATCTTTCTTCTTTGTTCTTTCTCATTCCAACTCGTTCCATCAATCTACTATGCTGTCTTCTTCGCTAGACCAGTCACATATCTTTTTTCTTAAAAACTCTTCCAAAACTCCTCATTTGTGTATGAGGTCTGTTAGGACAGATTGAGAATATTGGACGCTTTCGGCCAAATAGTCACTAGGGCTTCCTATGATATTAGCAATTTTATATGTATGTGTTTTGTTTATATTTTATAATGATGTTTGTATTCTATTTTGTTTTTGTAAACGTAAATTCGATACATTAGAATATAGCCTCAGCGTCCCCTGCGTGGGTGCCTTTATTGTAAAGTGACCGGCTGGTGGAGTGCCTTCAGTTTTATCACTAGGGTTGTTTCGGCAGATCTTTTATGCAGATCAGGGTTGAGTCCTCTTTCAGCCAAGTTGTGGTCTTTATTTTGTGGTCCCGATTCGACTCTTTGCAGTCCGCTGGACCCTGTAAGCAATGAATAACTAACTACAAGGTGTTATTGATCACTAATATGTATAGAGTGTTATTGAACGCTGATGTTTATATACTGTTTACAAGCCGTTATTGAATCCAATCCTATCCTATCCTGTAGCTCGAAAGTTGTTGGAGCACCACAGACGATCGTTTAACCAGTGTACTCCATTTTATTGAATACTGTACTGATGTGTAGACAGCGTACGCGTTGTTTTTTTTAATACTATTTTGTTCAATTGGGAATGTTTTTAAAAATAGAACCTGTTCAAACAATGTCTAAAACCGTCACAAGATGTAATACATGCAGTGTATGTTAAACCTTTTTCCCATCAAAAGAGGCTTGTTGGTTATATACAACAGCACATTTTGGCATCAAGTTTGTTCATTTCAAGACTTTTAATCAATAAAAGTATGTAAAACTCATTTTTCGGTGCAGTTGTAATAAACGCCCTATTTGTGTAATAAACGCCATATTTGTATTAAGACTTCTCTTGCTCAGGTTTGATGATGCACTCTTTCTGTTGTGGTCTCTTTCCTAGATCCTGTGCACATACAAACATACAGTCATTGCTGTCATACAACCTCCTTTAAAGTTGTTTTTGTTGCTCTCTTCTTCTTCTTGTTCTTCTTGTTTTTGTTATTGTTCCTCTTTTTTGTTTTCCTTCTTGTTCCTCTTCTTTTTCTTCTCCTTCCACGAATGGTTCTTCTTTAGGACGAAAATAGTGAAAATGGAAGCAACAAACTACATGCAGAACATTGTTATACTCTTCGTATTATAGAATTAAAAAGTGAAATAGCAAACAACGGCATCCACGCGTTCATACCACTAAAACAAATTTATTAATGCATAAACCAACGTGTGGTAACGAAGGCCATAGTGGGAATGTAAACACATACATGTAAACAGATTTACTACGTAAGTCTATATGTGCGCTCGCCACAAATTACGCGGGAACGTAAGCATACATTTGTCGACAGATTTAGTACATAGATCCATGTGTGTGGTCAGCAAACATTTTGCAGGAAGTCAAACACAGTCAACAGATCTACTAAGTCCGTACAGGTGATCGCCAAAAAAATAAGAGTGTGGGGTTAGGATAAACTAAACACACCACTGTCTACAGATTTACTGTGTAAATCAATATTATGTGTGGTCTTTACAAATTAGACGGGAAACTTAACACAGCACTGTCGTCAGATTTGCTATGTAAGTCAATATGTATGGTCGCCTAAAATTAGGCGAGAACCTACACACAGAACTGTCGTCAGATTGACTATTGAAATCAATATTGTGTGGTCGCCTAAAATTTGGCGGGAACTGAAACACTCGGTGTCTTCAGTTTGAATATAAAAACTATTGGCCTGTGGTCTTCACATGTCCTCTTGAATGGTCACCAGAAGAACACTCACGTGGTCTTCAGTATGTTCGTAAAGTTTTACTTTGTCAGTTTTGATTACAGGATGAAAAACAGTACACAGTTAGAATCAGGAGAAAAAACTGATTACAGTGATGTTGTCATTTCACACCTAAACCTTAAAATAAAGAAGTCACCAGAATCAGGTGTAGGACTGTGCGTCAGCACATGTGCCCAAAGACAAAGGTGTGTGTGTGTGTGCGCGCGCTTTAATTATTTATTGTGTTAGCGTTAGACGCCGGCATTAATATTAGCATCAGAATTTTTGTGATTAGTGGATAATTTTATTTTAGATCTGTGTATTGAAAGGATAGATGTTTATTGCCTTGATAGTTTTGTCTTATGCGAATGTTGTATGAATATAGTCAGAAAGTAAGCATAATATCATTACTGTGTGGGCTCCCTTGGTATGTTAGATGGCCGATGTGTGGGTATGAATGAAATCGAACATGCAGCCATAAGTATTTCTGATATGCAGATAGATTGAGTATATATCATTAGTTATTCATATTTTAGTAATACCCTGGTCGGTTACAAGCTCACTACTTTCATCACACCTTTCGGGAGATTCTGTTTCCAGAGAGTACCCATGGGCATATCGCTGGGTCCAGATGTGTTCCAGACGAAGATGAAAGAAATGCTCAATGGCCTGGAAGGATGTGAGACAATCATGGACGACACAATCGTGTATGGTCGTACCATGGAAGAGCATGACCGACGACTAGACGCCGTTCTAGATAGAATTAAAACATCGGGACTAAAATTGAACAAAGCAAAATGTCACAAGAGACAGAAGGAGGTCAAGTACTTTGGCCATGTGATCAGTGAGGTTGGTGTTAGTCCAGACCCCGACAAAGTGAAAGCCATCATGGACATGCCTCCCCCTACCTCAGTGACAGAATTGCGTACGCTGTGTGGTATGTTGAACTATCTGTCCATGTTTGTGCCACGTCTGGCGACAACGATGCAGCCTATCAACATTCTACTGAAGAAGACGACAGCGTGGTGCTGGGGTCCAGCACAGCAAGAAGCCTTTGACAAAGTCAAGAGCCAGATATCATCACCGCCAGCGTTGGGTTTCTACAGCCTAGGTCGACGGACTGTTGTTAGTGCTGACAGCAGCAGTTACGGGCTGGGAGCGACGTTGATGCAGTGGAATGATAATAAGCTGATTCCAATCGCATATGCTTCAAGAACACTGACTGAAGCAGAAAGGAAATATAGCCAGATTGAAAAAGAATGCCTCGCTTCAGTGTATGCTTGTGAGAAGTTCTCCAAGTATTTGATCGGGTTGGACAAATTTGAACTATTGACTGATCATAAACCTTTGGTGCCACTCATGAGCACGAAAGACATCGACAGTGCACCAATTCGTTGTCAGAGACTTCTTATTCGCCTCATGAGATTCAACTTTGAAGTGCACCACGTACCAGGAAAAGAAAACATCATTTCAGACGCCTTGTCCAGAAATCCTAGATTGCACACCGAAGACGACATCGAACTGTCCGAACAAGTGACGGCGTACGTAGACGCGGTGATGTCAACGCGACCAGTAACGTCACGCCGCATGGAAGCACTGCGTGCTGAATCGGTTCACGACGCCGAGCTCCAGCAAGTCATCCACTACATCCTGAACGGTTGGCCAGCAGTGGTAGTTGAACAACTCAGACCTCTTATCATCAGGTACAGGGAGAGTTGTCGCTAGTAGACGGGTTGGTACTGTACAACCATGGCATTGTTGTCCCTGCAGGTCAGCGAAAACACATTCTGTTTCAACTACATGAAACACACCAGGGACAAAACAAGTGCCGAGAGAATGCACAGGCTTCAGTGTGGTGGCCTGGTTTGAGCAGACAACTGAAGGAACTTGTTGACTCGTGCAGAGAGTGTCGAGAGAAACGACCAGCACAGCGACATGAACCACTACGTCCCACAGAGTTGCCGCAACGTCCGTGGCAACGACTGGGTGCCGACCTGTGTTCCCTTGGAGGGAAAGACTACCTGATAGTGGTGGACTATTATTCGCGCTGGCTGGAGATTCACCAGCTACGTTCTACGACATCGGCAGCTGTCATCAAGAAGTTCAAGTTGATTTTTGCAACGCACGGCATTCCAGAAGTCATTGTAAGTGACAATGGTCCGCAGTTTCAATGCCGTGAATTCAGCGAGTTTGCGAAAGACTTTGACTTTCACAGGCAAACCAGCAGCCCTGGTTTTCCCCAGGCTAATGGAGAAGCGGAGAGTGTGGTGAAGATTGCCAAGAAATTGCTTCAACAGGCAGATCCAGAACTAGCTTTGTTGAACTATAGAGCAACGCCCCACTCAAGTATTGGAGTCAGTCCTGCGGTCGCTTTGATGGGAAGACGACTGAGGACGAAAATTCCAACGATTCCACAGAATCTGATGTCACAACCGCGCGATGACGACTGCATCAGAAAGGCGGACAGAAAGGCGGACGGAAAGGCGGACGGAAAGGCGAAAGAAACAGCGCGTCAGAACTACAACCGTCAGAAGGGAGCAATACCCTTGCCGCCTCTATATCCCGGTGATGTTGTCTTTCTTCATTCCAGCCCTAACGAGAAAAACTGGAATACTGACGGTACCTTGGTTGCCGCCGATCCCGAGAACAGGACCTACTTGGTAAACACACCCAGTGGCGTACTCCGACGTAACCGCAAAGACTTGCAGAAGTCGCCACCCAACATGACGACAACAACCCCTACGCCTCAATCGCAGGATGAGCCCAGGAAGGACATTTCCACTCACGTTCCCGACATCGGTGTTACAGAAACGCCAAAGCCAGTTACAAACCCATCTCTACCAGAAACCCCGAGGAGACCCGTGACTCGTTCAATGACAAGGAAAGGCGCCAGCCTTGTTGTTCCAAACTAATCCCATGCCAGTGACATTGTTGAGGATTATTGTTGTTGACTTGGGTTTTAAAAATCCAGTGTTAATATGTTAGTCCGTTATAGACTGGTTCTAGTTATTCAAGTGTTTTACACAAGTTGCAGAGTTACAAAGAGGAACTGACAGAGGTGTAACAAGATTTAAAAGACTAACAGCGAAATAAGAATCATAACTTTTATGGTATATTAATTTCTTGACTTTGATAGATTGCATTCGATCATTTTGTGAAGTTCCTCCGAACTCAAAAGAAATTGAGAGGTTTAGGAATATTTCTATAAGAAGATAATGACGTCATTATATTAGGTACGTCATGTTAAGATTTTAAATTTTTACGTCATCAGAAACCGCAGACGAAGCCGGGTGCTGTTGCTTGGTCATTCAATAAAATTGTACTCTGCATAACAATACCTGGACTCCACTGTCTTAAATATTTGTGGTAAACAAGCAATGTGCTTTCAAAGTGCTGTCACCCTTCAACTTGGCTCTGGCTCTCTCTGTTGCAGACATGAATGTCATGATTGAACAGATTTTGGATTTCCTAAAGTCTACCATTCTGCGGAGTTTCCGTGACCAACACAGACATGAACAGTCATACTGGGTGAGAGAGAACTTCCCAGTACAGCGCAATATTCAAGAAATAATTCTAGAAACAATTTCCAGCAGTTCATCAGGCTGGGAGCATGTAGTGCAAGGTTTGTCGCAGTTAGGCTTCCTGCTGATGGACAGTTTTGGACCGCGCCTGGTCTTTGGAAAACTGGAAACTGTGGTTGCAAGGCACATGACACTCAACCAGTCTGCATGTGAACCTGGCAGCAAAATTCTTCTCATAATGTTCAAGAATAGACCCAACGTTTCCAGGCGTGTCTGAGCTACCTTAGCCACACTTTATTACAAAATAATTTTCTCTTAGTACCGTGGTCCTGATTCGGCTGTTGGCAGTCCACTGAACCATATAAACAGTGAATATCTATCTTTTAATATCTCATGCTTGTCATTTGTTGTGAAATGTGATAATATACGAATTACTAATAAACAATTTTAAAACCAACCTCTTTACACTAAATAGGAATATGTATTGGGGCTAGCTAGCATGGTGGAAGGAAGCACAGCATATTGACAACATGCATTTTGATTTCATTTTGTAGGCATCGTTTTTTAAGTCATGGGCCTAGATGACTATTTTGACGTGATATTTTTTCGAAGGATAACTGACATAGCGTCAAAAAGAAAATAATGCGGAAGAAACTGGAAACAGGTTGAATTTTGAGTTTTCTTGAGATATTACAAATGTAAAGGAGTGGACAAAGAAAAGTTTTCAATGGCTACCGTTTGTTTTGTGTGAAAATAGTTTGTTGCCTCACCTGAAAAACCTCTTAAGTCTTGAGAGGTTTTGGTCATTACACCTGCCTTGATTAAAAGCCAGAAGATTGAAGGGGAACCCAGAATGTCGAACTCGAGGAGATGTGTGAGTGTGTGGGTGGAGGGAAGGAAGCGGAACATTTGTCCCCCAAACCACCCCCACTCCAATATTTTCATCAAAGCAAAAAAAGAGAAGGGGGTGGGGGTGGGTGATTACATGTTCTGTTGGGGCTTTACAGAACATAGTCACTAAATGCATATCACAATTGTTGTTTCCATCATCTGTAATATTGGCGGCAAGGATTTCTTTTATAAACGCTTTTACCTCCCTTCGTACAACGTACGTAGACATCGCACTAGGCCGGCTTTAAGCACCTCGTACTTCGTACGCATACAGCGCAGCCTAAAGGTTAAGATTGCTTTATACGCCGATGATATAACCTTATTTTTATCAGGAGAACAGGATATGCATCATGCACTATTAACCATTCAACAATTTTCAGAGTTCTCGGGTTTATACATGAATAAAGAAAAATCAGAAGCCATGTGGCTTGGAAGTAAAAAAGGTTCTTCTGATACACCTCTAGATTTTAGATGGAAAAATCAATTAAAAATTCTTGGTGTATGTTTTTCTAACAGTAATACTGCTTCTCTTATTATGCAGAACTGGGCAGATAGACTAATTAAAATTAAAAGATTGATTGCTACATGGGAAAGGAGAAATCTAAGTATCATGGGACAAATGTGTATTATAAAAACCTTTTTAATTTCACAATTCGTATACATTATGCAAGCATTTATTGCCCCAGACTGTATTCTCAATGAAGTGAATACTTTGCTGTACAGGCTTTTGTGGCGTAAAAAAGAATGTAACCGAAGAGCATTTGAGAAAGTGAAAAGAACTGTCTTATGTGACAGTGTTGAAAACGGAGGGGTTAACATGATAGATATAAGACAACTGCAGATTTCTTTTATATTCCAGTGGGTAACAAAATTATTTAAGACCTCACCGCATGAAAAATGGACTGTCACTCCCACCCTGCTGTTTTCGCACTTTGGTGGTAATTTTGCATGCTTTTTCTCAAATACTTCAAGTAACTTATTTAAAGGGTTAAATAAAGTGACATCTAGATTTTGGAAAAAGGTATTACAAACGTGGCTAGATAATAACAAACACTACACTGACAACATTTGCTCTAGGTTATGAAATAATGTAAATGTAAAATATGCGGGAAATGTTCTGTATTTCGAGGACTGGGTTTTGGGGGGTTATACTTATATAAGAGATGTAGTCGATGGCATTGGCATGGTTTCTTATGGAGATAGTTGTCAGAGGTTAGGGAATTCTCCAAATAGGATTTTAGAATACATAACAGTACGTGCAGCAGTTGCCAGGTTCTTACAATTGTTTCCATCTTGTTCACAGAACGAAGCATACCCTAGCACTCCCTTATTTCATAATAAAACCCTGGTAAGGGCTCGTGACTTTATGAAAGAATTAATTGCTACAAAAAGAACCCAGCCTTGTGCTGTTGGATTCTGGAAAAGAAAATTTGATATTGACATAGATAAACATTACTGGGTTATTGCAAAAATAGCCACCATGGAAACGAGACTTAGAGTTCTTCATTGGAAAATACTGCATAATATATATCTTACTAATATTCTATTAAACAAAATGAAGGTAGTTGATAATAATAAATGTTTTTATTGCAAAGATATTGTGGATGTCATTGAACATTTCTTTTATTTTTGTCCAGTAATAATGATATTTTGGTCATATATAGAAACATACATTTTGTCTACGATAAATGTGAGTGTTAAATTAAGTGTTAGAGAAGTGATGTTTGGTATTTTGAATAACAGGGAAATTGGTAAAACAAACGTTGAGAAGGTTAATCATGTTATTTTGATAGCTAAAATGTGTATCAGTATTTATAAGAAAACTAAATCGGTGTTCTCACCTATGCATATTTTTGAAAGACAAATGTTGATTAGAAATCTGTAAAAGCCATTTTATTTTGTTTGTGCCCCTTTTGAAAGGAACCAAAAAAAAAAAAAAAGAACCAATGAAGAAGGCCTTGAGCTAAAATAAGATTTAAAAAAAAAGAAAAAAAAAGCATGGCCTGCCAACTGAGGTTCACCAAAAAAAAAAAAAGACATTCGTGCTTTGTCCAAAGATATCAAGGAAGTTCGTCTACGTATTACTGCCCGTGCCAAGAATCGAGCAAAGAACAAGCTGAGCTTTGCCTATGTGGAGTTCCCTTCTGAGGCCTTGGCAGACAAAAACTACAAAATCCTGCAGGGTGCCAAGCTGAAAGATACAGAGATTGTTGTAGACTATGTTGGAGCTAAGAGCCAGTTCAAGCCAGATAAGAAAGAGACTGCTGATCCTGACCCTCTGCGTCTGTACGTTACTGGATTCGGAACAGACATCAAGGAAGCTGACATGTACAAACTCTTCCCCAAGGCTAGCGAGGTCACCATCCCTATAAAAAAGAAGGACAAAGCACCTATTGGCTTTGCATTCGTTGCATTCACTTCACCAGATCAGTGCAAGACAGCACATGACAAATGCCAGGGTGCCAAGATCCGTGACAACAATCTGGCGATACTGTTTGCCAAGAAACGCTCTCTTGCCCAGCAGCAGAAAGACCAGAAGAAGTCAGAGTTTTCAAAGCAGCCACAGAAGAAAAAGGGTGAACCTCCAACAAAAAAAGCCAAGGTCGATGCACAGAAGAAGGCTGAGAAAGATGATGAGGACGACGATGAAGATGATGAGGATGACGAGTATTCAATCAAAAACAACAAAAGTCTTCTTTTGTTTTTTATCATTCCAAGTTTCAGTATGTAGTGTGAGTTTATTGTTTATTTAATATATATATATATCGAACGCTGCTTCGTTACACACCCCAAAAAAATGAGCATTGACCAAGAAACGGTTTCCAGCAGTTCATCAGGCTAAGAGCATGTATCTCGTGCTGAAATCGATCAATAATCACAACAATGAAAAAAAAAAGATCAGTAGCCAATAAGACTGAAACCTAAACTGTGGATTAGAGTTTCATAATGGCTTAAACATAGGTGTTATAGTTACTAGAGCACATAATGTATTTTTTGTTGGTTTTAAAGTTTGTATGCTACAATTGTATATTAGTATCGTTGGATTATATTTAAAAAAAACGAAGGCTTTAGTTGCCTTTTTTTTTTTTAAAGAGAAAGGGAGTATTGTAAGGAATTGACTAACATAAAAGTATGTTCAACTCTCCATACTAGTGCAAAATAAAATTGTTTTACGTCATTACATGATGAGGCACATTTTCCATTTTCGGCGTTCATTATAACGATCTGAAGAAAATTGGCGTGTGAATGTAGAGCTGTGTGTTTGTTAATGTAATAGTTGTGTCCAGCCCTCTTTGGAGGTACGTAGACCAATAGATAATATATAGAATAAGTATTTGGATATTAAGGAATGATAATAATATAGATTTTGATGGAAATATATTTAGAATAGGGACTTGAATAGTCAAGGTCATAAAATGGAGAAAATGACCATTGTTTTGCCCCAAGAAGAGCGGCGAATGTTCAGTATGAATAGATTTAAGGTAGAAATAATATTACGACATAACGTTAAGGATTTTGTTCACATTGTCTTTTTTATGGGTTTTATGTTGGATGTAATCAAGGGAAAATAATGCGGTAATCTTTTCATCGACATTGGGGAGCTGATAATCATCATCGTGCCATAGCCATAGGACTGCCATCTTCATCGAACATTGACTGTGCAACTGAGACAAGATCATCTGCCATCCATACAAGGTCTTCATCATCCTGAAAATGTATAATGTGATTAATTCTAATTCAACGTCAATATCGTCTTCGTGAGGAATAAAAGAGTGTGAATTAAGTATTCAATCAAAAACAACAAAACTGCCGTGAACTGACAAAACCGAGCAAGTCCACAAAACCTACTTTCGAGAAAATCGACGTTTTGTGTTGCGCTATATTACGCGATCGTTTCTGGAAGTTTAAGGGCATATTATAATGCAATTCCTCGATTTAAGAGTGCATACCTTGAATGTTAAAGAAATGTTTGATAGATTTGATGTTTTAAGACTATTTGTGGACTTGCTTTGTTTTGTCAGATTATTCTTGAGATAGATCTTTGTTGAGAACATGACAAAACCAAGCAAGTCAACCGCTTGGTTTTGTCAGTTTATTATTGAATTAAATCCTTGTTAAAAAATTTCACAAAACCAAGTAAGTCAAATCCGCTTGGTTTTGTCAGTTTATTATTAAGTAAATCCTTGTTTTCAAAATTCACCAAACCAAGTAAGTCCCATAGGCCGTTTCGTTTCTTTGTTAAAAAGCCTGACGAGATGAGTCACATAAGTTGGGTTTTGTAAGATGTGGGTGCGACAGTTACAGTGGGTGTATATGTGTGCCTGTTTATTGTTTTAGCCATTCTTCACTTAATATTCCTGGGTTGGTATGCAGGAGTCATGGGTTTTTTTGCTCTCCCTTCAAAATAATATTAGATGCAGCCAATTTAATTTTAAAAATACAAAACTATTTTCCTTTCAGTTTCCTATTGTAGCGATCTTCCTGCCTTTACACCACGTGTATGTCTTGTATTTTGTTGCCCTTGTTGTGTGTCTGTAATATATTTGTTGCTGTTTGTTTGTGGGTTCGGGCACTGAATAGAATAGGCCCAACGTTTTCCGGCGTGTCGTAAGAGGCGACTAACAGGGATAATGTTAGCACGGCATCACTGGGCGAAAGTCTTCTACACAGAAGTCACCGGCCAGGGTGAGGAACCTCACGTTGCTACATGTTCAACGACCACGTGCTCGGGGCCAAGACGAGCCACACCGTATTCGTGGATTTCGGCTGTGCCCAATAGCCTGGAGAGGATTGGGCACCGCCAGGACCTTTTTTGCCCAAGACACACTACATGCATAATGACACTATCCACTAATTCCATACCGGATAGGTCGTCGCCCGGCTCAAGGACCACGCCTTCCGTTGGCCACCAGGACGGAGGTGTTAAGTATGCTACTGATGGACAATTTAGCAAGATCCGCACGAGAAACAACATCGTCATAGGAACCTGGAATGTCAGGACCCTAACTGTGGAAGGAAAATTAGAAGAACTGGCCCACGAGTTGGACCACTATCGATGGAACGTTCTAGGCATTAGCGAACTGCGCTGGAAAGGCCTAGGTGAAACAACGACAGACAAAGGCCACAAGCTCTATTTCAGCGGTAGAGATGACAGGCACGAACACGGCGTTGGATTCTTGGTCCACAAGAACATTCTAGCCACTGTCATGGGTTGCCGCCCGGTAGACTCATTACCATCCGCCTGAGAGCAGCCCCTTTCAACATCACCATCATCCAGACCTATGCCCCAACATCAGACTATGACGACAGCGAAGTGGAGGATTTTTATGAAAATCTACAGGCGGTCCTTGACCAAGTGCCGAAGAAGGACATAGTCATAGTGCAAGGCGACTGGAATGCCAAGGTTGGCCAAGATGCGCACCACAACTGGGGAGACACATGTGGACCCCACTGCAACAACGAGACAAATGACAGGGGTCTGAGATTCTTGGAGTTTGCCAGATACAACAATCTGGTACTGGCAAACACGCTTGGTCTCCACAAAAACTCCAGACGATGGACATGGCACAGTCCCAGGGGGGAGCATCACAACCAAATAGACTACATCATGGTCAAGAAACGCTTCAGATCAAGCATCAACATTGGCAGGACACGCACTTTTCCAGGAGCAGACATCGGAAGTGACCACGATCTCTTGATGATGTCTTTCCGGCTCCACTTGAAGAGAGTAAATACTGCACTAGACTGAAGTTCGACCTGGACAAACTGCAAGATGCGGAGGTGGCAGAACTATTTCAGGCCACAATTGAAGGGAAATTTGCACCACTGCTCATTTTGGGGGCTGGTGAAGTAGATGTCAACACCATGACCACCACCTTCAACTCAGCTGTGACAGATGCCGCCACTGAGATCCTTGGCAAGCACCGACCAAAGAAGAAGCCGTGGATCACACCTGAACTTTTGGATCTGTGTGATAAACGAAGAGAGATTTAAAAAAAAGAAAGAAAAAGAACACCTCACAGGGAGCTGATGTCTACCGAAAAATCAACAATGACATCCGAAAAGGCATGCGCACAGCAAAGGAGAACTGGATAGAAGATCAATGCCAGGAAATAGAGAACAGTCTGAACAAAAACAACAGCAAGAAGGCCTACCAGACTGTAAAGCGGCTGACAAGTTTCAAACAGCCCAAAGTCTCCACGATCCAAAGCAAGTCTGGCATATGCCTTACAGAAGAACAAGAAGTATTGTACAGATGAACAGAGTACTGATCTGACCTTTACAACCATACACCAAATGGAGACCCATCAGTTCTAGCATGTCCCGAGAACAGAGAAGAAGAAATCCTCCCAATTCTCCGGGAAGAAGTTGAGGCAGCAGTGCAATCGCTAAAGAAAGGGAAGTCAGCGGGAGTGGACAACATACCCGCGGAACTGCTACAAGCAGGAGGAGAAGCGATGATTGATGCCCTCACCATTATCTGTAACAAGATCTGGAAGAGTGGAGAGTGGCCTATACCATGGGCCCAGTCGCTTGTCATCACTCTTCCCAAAAAAGGTAACCTTCAGGAGTGTGAAAATTACCGCACCATCAGCCTCATCATCCATCCCAGCAAGGTCCTCCTGAAAATATTACTCAACAGGTTGAAACCCCAAGCTGAACAAATCATAGCTGAAGAACAAGCAGGATTCAGGGCAGGGCGAAGTACCACTGAACAGATTTTCAACCTCAGAATAATCTGTGAGAAATACCTACAGCACCAACATCATGTGTTCATAGACTTCAAGAAAACGTTTGACCGAGTCTGGCATGCAGCTCTATGGGCAACAATAAAAGCGTACAACATCAGACCTAAAATTATTGAAGTAATCAAAAACCTGTATGACAAGGCTACCAGTGCAGTCCTCCACAACAGGGCCATCGGGAACTGGTTCAGAACAACAATCGGTGTGCGTCAAGGATGCCTACTCTCTCCAACACCCTTCAACATCTTCCTAGAGTGCATCATGTCAGATGCTCTTGCAGATCACGAAGGCACAGTCAGCATAGGGGGTAGAGCAATCTCCAATCTTCGTTTTGCGGATGACATTGATGGATTGGCTGGAGAGGAACAAGTACTTGAACAGCTGGTACAGAGGCTTGACACCACCTCCAAAGCTTATGGAATTGAAATAAGTGCAGAGAAGACCGAAATGATGACCAAAAACACCAATGGCATCAACACGGACATCAAAGTCCAAGGCCAATCCCTCAACACAGTGCATAGCTTCAAATATTTAGGAGCCATTGTATCAGGCAATGGGTCCCGACAGGAAGTCCTCTCCAGGATCGCACAAACAACTGCTGCCCTGACAAGGTTGAAGCCATTTGGAAAGACAGGACCATCATTCTACATTCCAAAGTAAGACTGCTGCGCTCCCTTGTCATCTCCATCTTCCTATATGCTTGCGAAGCATGGACCCTCACAGCAGATCTACAACGAAGAATACAAAGCATGGAGATGAGGTGCTACAGAAGACTTCTGGGCATTTCCTATACCCAACACATCACCAACGACGAAGTCCGACAGACCATCACACAAGCCATTTGACAACACGATGACCTGCTCACAGTGGTGAAGAAACGGAAACTCCGATGGTATGGCCACGTCACCAGATCATCAGGCCTTGCAAAGACTATTCTGCAAGGCACAATGCAAGGAGGTAGAAAAAGAGGGAGACCGAAAAAGAGGTGGGAGGACAACATTCGAGAATGGACTGGTTTGACACTGAGCGAAGCCATCAGGGCTGCTGAGGACAGAGAGAGATGGAGTATGCTGGTTAAACGATCATCTGTGGTGCCCCTACGACCTCAGGGTTACGGGACAGGATAGGATAGGATAGGATAGGATAGGATAGGATAGGATAGGATAGTTTGTTTATTTCCACACCTCGTGGAAGTTGCCGCGTAGGCGAAAGATCTACAGGATCCTTCATGGTGGGCAGGAAAGTACATGAAGAAAACTCTTTTTAAAAAAGCCGAACACGTCCTTTGCTGACCGAAATTTCGTCATCATTTTCACAGGAAAATAATATTGCACAGCAGCAATAACATGGATTCTCACTGGTCCACTTTATCTTAAGGCGCTTTCTCATTGGTCGGGAGGACTTACTTTTCTTTGTCAGGTTATTGTAGAAAATGACGTCATCATGCAAACTCGAGCATCAGCCAGAGGATCGCCGAAACAAAATCGCAGGGGACTTGCTTGGTTTTATCAGTTTATTCCCCCACTTAAAATTTTTTTAACAAGGACTTACTCTATGATATCTCCAAATCTAAACATAGTTCGGATTTGATTTTTACAGGTAAGATGCGTCATTCTCTTGCAAGTTTGATGGCGCAAAAAACTCATTTTCGACCTTAGGTGGACTTACTCGGTTTTGTCAAATCACGGCAGAAAAGTCTTCTTTTGTTTTTTATCATTCCAAGTTTCAGTATGTAGTGTAAGTTTATTGTTTATTTAATATATATAACGAACGCTGCTTCGTTACACCCCCCCACCCCCCCAAAAAATGAGCATTGAGTAAGTACCGGAAGACATGGCAACACTCATGTGCTTCCAAAGTGCTGTCACCCTTCAACTTGGCTCTGGCTCTCTCTGTTGCAGGCATGAATGTCATGAATGAACAGATTTTGGATTTCCTAAGGTCCACCATTCTGCGGAGTTTCCATGACCAACACAGACATGAACAGTCATAATGGGTGAGAGAGAAATTCCCAGATCAGCGCAATATTCAAGAAATAATTCAAGAAACGGTTTCCAGCAGTTCATCAGGCTAAGAGCATGTATCTCATGCTGAAATCGATCAATAATCACAACAAGGAAAAAAAAAGATCTGTAGCCAATAAGACTGAAACCTAAACTGTGGATTAGAGTTTCATAAGGGCTTAAACATAGGTGTTATAGTTACTATAGCACATAATGTATTTTTTGTTGGTTTTAAAGTGTGTATGCTACAATTGTATATTGGTATCGTTGCATTATATTAAAAAAAAAAACAAAGGCTATAGTTGCCTTTTTTTTTCTTAAAGAGAAAGGGAGTATTCTAAGGATTTGACTTACATAAAAGAATGTTCAACTTTCCATACTAGTGTGAAATAAAATTGTTTTACGTCATTACATGATGAAACACATTTCGCCATTTTCGGTGTTCGTTATAATGATCTGAAGAAAATTGGCATGTGAATGTAGAGCTGTGTGTTTGTTACTGTAATAGTCGTGTCGAGCCCTCTTTGGAGGTACGTAGACCAATAGATAATATATAGAATAAGTATTTGGATATTAAAGAATGATAATAATATAGATTTTGATGGAAATATATTTAGAATAGGGACTTGAATAGTCAAGGTCATTAAATGGAGAAAATGACCGTTGTTTTGCCCCAAGAAGAGCGGCGAATGTTCAGTATGAATAGATTTAAGGTAGAAATAATATTACGACATAACGTTAAGGATTTTGTTCACATTGTCTTTTTTAGGGGTTTTATATTGGATGTAATCAAGGGAAAATAATGCGGTAATCTTTTCATCGACATTGGGGAGCTGATAATCATCATCGTGCCATAGCCATAGGACTGCCATCATCATCGAACATTGACTGTGCAACTGAGACAAGATCATCTGCCATCCATACAAGTTCTTCATCATCCTGAAAATTTATATTGTGATTAATTCTAATTCAACGTCAATATCGTCTTCGTGAGGAATAAAAGAGTGTGAATGAAGTATTCAATCAAAAACAACAAAAGTCTTCTTTTGTTTTTTATCATTCCAAGTTTCAGTATGTAGTGTAAGTTTATTGTTTATTTAATATATATAACAAACGCTGCTTCGTTACACCCCCCCCCCCCAAAAAAAAAAAAAAAAAAAAAAAGAGCATTGAGCAAGTACCGGAAGACATGGCAACACTCATGTGCTTCCAAACTGCTGTCACACTTCAACTTGGCTCTGGCTCTCTCTGTTGCAGGCATGAATGTCATGAATGAACAGATTTTGGATTTCCTAAGGTCCACCATTCTGCGGAGTTTCCGTGACCAACACAGACATGAACAGTCATACTGGGTGGGAGAGAACTTCCCAGAACAACGCAATATTCAAGAAATAATTCAAGAAACGGTTTCCAGCAGTTCATTAGGCTAAGAGCATGTATCTCGTGCTGAAATCGATCAATAATCACAACAAGGAAAAAAAAAAGATCAGTAGCCAATAAGACTGAAACCTAAACTGTGGATTAGAGTTTCATAAGGGCTTAAACATAGGTGTTATAGTTACTATAGCACATAATGTATTTTTTGTTGGTTTTAAAGTTTGTATGCTACAATAGTATATTGTGTATAACCGCTGCTCTCAGTCTCAGGCGAGCGTGTTGAACCATTACGTATAGTGTACGATCGCGCTCAACTACTGTCCGTAGCACCAGCGCGTTTGACCCCTGACCTCGTCTCTCGACTTCGTGTACTGCAGATTGGGGTCGGTCTACCACGCAAGCGTTACAAACGTAAACAAACACAGCATGCTCTCAAAGTTCTTTGCTTCAATGCACAATCGTGTCGTCAAAAAGCCACTGAAATCTGTGAAATGATCATTGAACACAAAGCCGACGTGATGATGCTAGTAGAGACATGGCTATATGATAAAGGTGATGAGGCCTACATTTCTGCTCTAACCCCTCAAGGATATCGTACTTTCAGTTTCCCCCGTGCTGGGTCGAGAGGCGGTGGTTTAGCCTTTATTGTTAAGGCGAACATTGCCGATCAAGTCACCTTCACTCCTTTGGACTTTAGCAGCTTCGAGTGTGTAGAGATGCGTCTACATGTGAACAAAACTTCAGTTTCGTGTGTTTGTCTGTACAGACCCCCACCTAGTAAAAAGAACAAACTGCTCGTTTCCACTTTCTTTCAAGAGTTTCCAGAACTGTTGTCTCGCTATGTTGGTGCTAAATGTGATCTGCTTTCGATCTGTGGGGACTTTAATTTCCACTACGATGATGACAGTGACAGCCAAGTGAGTCGTCTCAAGACACTCCTCAGTGACCACGGCTTGACCCAGCTGGTGAGCCAGCCCACGCACCGCCTTGGTCACGTGCTGGACTGGGTGATCGTGCGCAGCGACGACAGCCTGCTGTCCTTACAGTCGGTGTCGGACAGCGCGGGCCTCTCCGATCACCACGTCATCGCCTGCAGCCTCGCCATCGCCCGACCACCGCCCCCCACCCGCCTAGTGACGTCGCGGAATCTGCGCGCTGTGCAGCCGGACATTCTACAAGCCGACGTCGCTGCCCTAGCCGCGTCGCTGGAGGGTCTTCGCGCTGACCCTGATGTTAGCGCTGAGACCCTGGTCGATAGCTACAACACCGGCCTGAGGGCAGTCCTGGATCAACTTGCTCCGTCCGTTACGAGACGGGTGAGGGATCGTTCTTCGGCCCCTTGGCTGTCTGCTGCGGTGCGGGAGGCGCGCCGTAAAAAGAGGCGTGCTGAGCGTACTTGGAGAAAGACTCACCTCACCGTCCACCGCCAGATCTTCGTGCAAGAAAGAAAGTCTGCCAAATCCTGCCTACTGGCCGCTAAGTGTCAGTTCTACCAGAGCAAGATTGAGACGGCTGCATCCACCAAGCAGCTGTTCGCTGTGTCTAGCGATTTGCTGGGCAAAACCTCCACTAAACCTCTTCCCTCAGACATCCCTAAGGAAGAGCTTCCACAGCGTTTTTGCGATTTCTTCTCTAGCAAAATCAAAGCTCTGAGAGATGAGCTGGACTCCCACGTTGTTGAGCCAGCTTCTTTTGAAGAGTATAGCGGTTTTCTGTTAACCCATTTCCGCCTCGTGACAGAAACAGAGATAATGAATCTCCTGAAGAAGATGCCAAGCAAAACGTGTTTGCTTGACCCCATCCCCACTCCCTTGACGAAACAATGTTTGGTAGAACTTGTTCCTATTATCACCTCAGTGGTTAACTCGTCTCTGGTCAGTGGCGTAGTGCCACCTCAGTTCAAACAAGCTGTGATCACCCCCATTCTCAAGAAGCCTGGGCTTGACCCGAACGTGTTAAAACACTATAGACCGGTGTCGAACCTGCCTTTCATGGCGAAGGTCTTAGAGAAAGTGGTTCTAGCCCAACTGATCGAGCATCTGCAAGCAAACAATCTGTTAGAAGTGTATCAGAGTGCATACAGAAAGGATCACAGTGTGGAGACAGCCGTGCTGAATGTTCTGGATGGCCTACTAATGAGTTCAGATCAGAAGCGAGTTTCTCTCATGGCGCTTCTTGACCTCAGCGCGGCTTTCGACATGCTGGATCATTCTGTACTGCTTCAAAGACTTAACAAATCATTTGGCCTACGTGGTGTTGTTCATGACTGGTTTGTGTCGTATGTGCAGGATCGCTTTCAGTCAGTTCTGGTTGATGGTGTTTTATCATCACCCGACTCACTTGTATTTGGTGTACCTCAGGGTTCTGTGTTGGGGCCTGTGTTATTTACATTGTATTCCCAGCCACTTTCAGACGTCATCACAGACCATGAATGTAATTTCCATAAATATGCAGACGATACTGAACTGTCCAAGAGTTCTCAGCCATCAGACTTTAAGACTGTGCAGTCAGACATTCAAACTTGCATCCATGATGTTCTTTCCTGGATGGATAACAATAAGCTTAAATTGAACACTGAAAAAACTGAAATCATGCCAGTAGGCAAAGCCTCGTGTCTCAGGCAGGTCGGCAGCGACTCCCTAGTTGTAAATGGCAGCAGCATTCCGTACCAAGACTCCGTGCGCTATCTTGGAGTCAAAATTGACCAAACCTTGTCAATGCAAGATCTAATTGGTACTATTTGTCGTGCTACTTTTCTCGAGATGAGGCGCATTGCCTCTATTCGACCGTTTTTAACCAAGTCAGCGTGTGCAGCTCTTGTCAATGCTTTTGTGACATCACGGCTTGACTTCTGCAATTCTGTTCTGGTGGGTCTTCCAACTGAACAAATAAATCGCCTTCAACGCGTACAAAACAACGCAGCGCGTCTTATTTTGAAACGGAAGAAAAGGGATCACACCACTCCCTTACTATGCAAGCTTCACTGGCTGCCGGTGAAGTTTCGCATTCAATTCAAGGTCTGCATTTTGGCATTTCGGTTCTTTGAAGGCACACTACCATCCTACCTAGCCAATGCACTTGTAGCCTATAAACCAACTCGGGCACTACGTTCTTCGTCTGAACGTCTTTTAACAGCGCCACTCCGAAATATGAAAACTTTCGGAGAACGTGCATTTTCTTTTGCTGCGCCTACTCTCTGGAATTCGCTGCCGGCAAACATGAGAGGGGTATCTGACTTGGCAACATTCAAATCGCAACTGAAAACGTATTTGTTCAAGCTTGCGTTCAAATAATTATTATTATTAGTTTTGTTTTTATTTCATTGTAATATTATGCCATGTGTATTGTAATGACAGGATGTACAATGGATGAATGCGAGTGGGTGCGCAATGAGTCACAATGTGAGATTTGCGCGATATAAGTACCATTCATTATTATTATTATTATTGGTATCGTTGGATTATATTTAAAAAAAAACAACGAAGGCTTTAGTTGCCTTTTTTTTTCTTAAAGAGAAAGGGAGTATTGTAAGGAATTGACTTACATAAAAGTATGTTCAACTCTCCATACTAGTGTCAAATAAAATTGTTTTACGTCATTACATGATGAGGCACATTTCGCCATTTTCGGTGTTCGTTATAATGATCTGAAGAAAATTGGCATGTGAATGTAGAGCTGTGTGTTTGTTAATGTAATAGTCATGTCCAGCCCTCTTTGGAGGTACGTAGACAACTAGATAATATATAGAATAAGTATTTGGATATTAAGGAATGATAATAATATAGATTTTGATGGAAATGTATTTAGAATAGGGACTTGAATAGTCAAGGTCATAAAATGGAGAAAATGACTGTTGTTTTGCCCCAAGAGGAGCGGCGAATGTTCAGTATGAATAGATTTAAGGTAGAAATAATATTATGACATAACGTTAAGGATTGTGTTCACATTGTCTGTTTTAGGGTTTTTATGTTGGATGTAATCAAGGGAAAATAATGCGGTAATCTTTTCATCGACATTGTGGAGCTGATAATCATCATCGTGCCATAGCCATAGGACTGCCATCTTCATCGAACATTGACTGTGCAACTGAGACAAGATCATCTGCCATCCATACAAGTTCTTCATCATCCTGAAAATTTATAATGTGATTAATTCTAATTCAACGTCAATATCGTCTTCGTGAGGAATAAAAGAGTGTGAATTAAGTATTCAATCAAAAACAACAAAAGTCTTCTTTTGTTTTTTATCATTCCAAGTTTCAGTATGTAGTGTAAGTTTATTGTTTATTTAATATATATAACGAACGCTGCTTCGTTACACACCCCAAAAAAATGAGCATTGAGCAAGTACCGGAAGACATGGCAACACTCTTGTGCTTCCAAAGTGCTGTCACCCTTCAACTTGGCTCTGGCTCTCTCTGTTGCAGGCATGAATGTCATGAATGAACAGATTTTGGATTTCCTAAGGTCCACCATTCTGCGGAGTTTCCGTGACCAACACAGACATGAACAGTCATAATGGGTGAGAGAGAAATTCCCAGATCAGCGCAATATTCAAGAAATAATTCAAGAAACGGTTTCCAGCAGTTCATCAGGCTAAGAGCATGTATCTCGTGCTGAAATCGATCAATAATCACAACAAGGAAAAAAAAAGATCAGTAGCCAATAAGACTGAAACCTAAACTGTGGATTAGAGTTTCATAAGGGCTTAAACATAGGTGTTATAGTTACTATAGCACATAATGTATTTTTTGTTGGTTTTAAAGTGTGTATGCTACAATTGTATATTGGTATCGTTGGATTATATTTAAAAAAAAAAAGGCTATAGTTGCCTTTTTTTTTCTTAAAGAGAAAGGGAGTATTCTAAGGAATTGACTTACATAAAAGAATGTTCAACTTTCCATACTAGTGTGAAATAAAATTGTTTTACGTCATTACATGATGAAACACATTTCGCCATTTTCGGTGTTCGTTATAATGATCTGAAGAAAATTGGCATGTGAATGTAGAGCTGTGTGTTTGTTAATGTAATAGTCGTGTCGAGCCCTCTTTGGAGGTACGTAGACCAATAGATAATATATAGAATAAGTATTTGGATATTAAAGAATGATAATAATATAGATTTTGATGGAAATATATTTAGAATAGGGACTTGAATAGTCAAGGTCATAAAATGGAGAAAATGACCGTTGTTTTGCCCCAAGAAGAGCGGCGAATGTTCAGTATGAATAGATTTAAGGTAGAAATAATATTACGACATAACGTTAAGGATTTTGTTCACATTGTCTTTTTTAGGGGTTTTATGTTAGATGTAATCAAGGGAAAATAATGCGGTAATCTTTTCATCGACATTGGGGAGCTGATAATCATCATCGTGCCATAGCCATAGGACTGCCATCATCATCGAACATTGACTGTGCAACTGAGACAAGATCATCTGCCATCCATACAAGTTCTTCATCATCCTGAAAATTTATAATGTGATTAATTCCAATTCAACGTCAATATCGTCTTCGTGAGGAATAAAAGAGTGTGAATGAAGTATTCAATCAAAAACAACAAAAGTCTTCTTTTGTTTTTTATCATTCCAAGTTTCAGTATGTAGTGTAAGTTTATTGTTTATTTAATATATATAACGAACGCTGCTTCGTTACACACCCCAAAAAAATGAGCATTGAGCAACTACCGGAAGACATGGCAACACTCTTGTGCTTCCAAAGTGCTGTCACCCTTCAACTTGGCTCTGGCTCTCTCTGTTGCAGGCATGAATGTCATGAATGAACAGATTTTGGATTTCCTAAGGTCCACCATTCTGCGGAGTTTCCGTGACCAACACAGACATGAACAGTCATACTGGGTGAGAGAGAACTTCCCAGAACAACGCAATATTCAAGAAATAATTCAAGAAACGGTTTCCAGCAGTTCATCAGGCTAAGAGCATGTATCTCGTGCTGAAATCGATCAATAATCACAACAAGGAAAAAAAAGATCAGTAGCCACTAAGACTGAAACCTAAACTATGGATTAGAGTTTCATAAGGGCTTAAACATAGGTGTTATAGTTACTATAGCACATCATGTATTTTTTGTTGGTTTTAAAGTTTGTATGCTACAATAGTATATTGGTATCGTTGGATTATATTTTTAAAAAAACAATGAAGGTTTTAGTTGCCTTTTTTTCTTAAAGAGAAAGGGAGTATTGTAAGGAATTGACTTACATAAAAGTATGTTCAACTCTCCATACTAGTGTCAAATAAAATTGTTTTACGTCATTACATGTTGAGGCACATTTCGCCATTTTCGGTGTTCGTTATAATGATCTGAAGAAAATTGGCATGTGAATGTAGAGCTGTGTGTTCAGGGATAGAAATTAACTTTTTTCTTTGGGGGCCACCGGGCCCCTTTATTGAAAAATTTTGGGGCCCACAAGCAACTTTCGGGGCCCAACTTGAAAAATAATGCAAACAAAAAACAAAAGAATTATTGACAATATAATAAGTAGAATTAAAGTACAATTTGTCTGATAATCTAAAATAAAAACAATTGAATTTCCAATTGTGCTGAGTGATGTCATTTTTATTTGCCTTTTCTTTCACTTTCAAACATTACCAACAAAAAAGGGGAAAACACACACACACACACAAACATTCAGTGACACACATATTCCAGTGACTAGTGAGCCTGAAAATTGTAAAATACGCCATCGCCGATTGTTTTAGCAACTGTATGGCGACGATATGTAGCCATACTTTCGTACTTGCAAAGATGGACATTTTGCGCTTATGTTGTGCCATAGCCTTTTGTTTATTATATTAAAAAGATATTGAAATGTATATTAAACTTTTGAGTGCAAAATTAAAGGGTTTTCGCTTCTTTTATACGTTTTTTTTTCTGTCCAAATTTAGGGCACCGGTGTGGCTCAAATACGAAACTGCCGAGTTTATTTTGCGGGCCAAGCGGGCCCTTCGTTTTTCAACATTCCGAGCCCGAAATCAACTTTGCGGGTTTTTGGCCCCGGGCCCCCGCTAATTTCGAGCCCTGGTGTTTGTTAATGTAATAGTCATGTCCAGCCCTCTTTGGAGGTACGTAGACAACTAGATAATATATAGAATAAGTATTTGGATATTAAGGAATGATAATAATATAGATTTTGATGGAAATGTATTTAGAATAGGGACTTGAATAGTCAAGGTCATAAAATGGAGAAAATGACCGTTGTTTTGCCCCAAGAAGAGCGGCGAATGTTCAGTATGAATAGATTTAAGGTAGAAATAATATTATGACATAACGTTAAGGATTGTGTTCACATTGTCTGTTTTAGGGTTTTTATGTTGGATGTAATCAAGGGAAAATAATGCGGTAATATTTTCATTGACATTGGGGAGCTGATAATCATCATCGTGCCATAGCCATAGGACTGCCATCTTCATCGAACATTGACTGTGCAACTGAGACAAGATCATTTGCCATCCATACAAGTTCTTCATCATCCTGAAAATTTATAATGTGATTAATTCTAATTCAACGTCAATATCGTCTTCGTGAGGAATAAAAGAGTGTGAATTAAGTATTCAATCAAAAACAACAAAAGTCTTCTTTTGTTTTTTATCATTCCAAGTTTCAGTATGTAGTGTAAGTTTATTGTTTATTTAATATATATATAACGAACGCTGCTTCGTTACACACCCCAAAAAAATGAGCATTGAGCAAGTACCGGAAGACATGGCAACACTCTTGTGCTTCCAAAGTGCTGTCACCCTTCAACTTGGCTCTGGCTCTCTCTGTTGCAGGCATGAATGTCATGAATGAACAGATTTTGGATTTCCTAAGGTCCACCATTCTGCGGAGTTTCCGTGACCAACACAGACATGAACAGTCATACTGGGTGAGAGAGAACTTCCCAGAACAACGCAATATTCAAGAAATAATTCAAGAAACGGTTTCCAGCAGTTCATCAGGCTAAGAGCATGTATCTCGTGCTGAAATCGATCAATAATCACAACAAGGAAAAAAAAAGATCAGTTGCAAGCATTTGTTGCCCCAGACTGTATTCTCAATGAAGTGAATACTTTGCTGTACAGGCTTTTGTGGCGTAAAAAAGAATGTAACCGAAGAGCATTTGAGAAAGTGAAAAGAACTGTCTTATGTGACAGTGTTGAAAACGGAGGGGTTAACATGATAGATATAAGACAACTGCAGATTTATTTTATACTCCAGTGGGTAACAAAATTATTTAAGACCTCACCGCATGAAAAATGGACTGTCACTCCCACCCTGCTGTTTTCGCACTTTGGTGGTAATTTTGCATGCTTTTTCTCAAATACTTCAAGTAAATTATTTAAAGGGTTAAATAAAGTGACATCTAGATTTTGGAAAAAGGTATTACAAACGTGGCTAGATAATAACAAACACTACACTGACAACATTTGCTCTAGGTTATGGAATAATGTAAATGTAAAATATGCGGGAAATGTTCTGTATTTCGAGGACTGGGTTGTGGGGGGTTATACTTATATAAGAGATGTAGTCGATGGCATTGGCATGGTTTCTTATGGAGATAGTTGTCAGAGGTTAGGGAATTCTCCAAATAGGATTTTAGAATACATAACAGTACGTGCAGCAGTTGCCAGGTTCTTACAATTGTTTCCATCTTGTTCACAGAACGAAGCATACCCTAGCACTCCCTTATTTCATAATAAAACCCTGGTAAGGGCTCGTGACTTTATGAAAGAATTAATTGCTACAAAAAGAACCCAGCCTTGTGCTGTTGGATTCTGGAAAAGAAAATTTGATATTGACATAGATAAACATTACTGGGTTATTGCAAAAATAGCCACCATGGAAACGAGACTTAGAGTTCTTCATTGGAAAATACTGCATAATATATATCCTACTAATATTCTATTACACAAAATGAAGGTAGTTGATAATAATAAATTGTTTTTATTGCAAAGATATTGTGGATGTCATTGAACATTTCTTTTATTTTTGTCCAGTAATAATGATATTTTGGTCATATATAGAAACATACATTTTGTCTACGATAAATGTGAGTGTTAAATTAAGTGTTAGAGAAGCGATGTTTGGTATTTTGAATAACAGGGAAATTGGTAAAACAAACGTTGAGAAGGTTAATCATGTTATTTTGATAGCTAAAATGTGTATCAGTATTTATAAGAAAACTAAATCGGTGTTCTCACCTATGCATATTTTTGAAAGACAAATGTTGATTAGAAATCTGTAAAAGCCATTTTATTTTGTTTGTGCCCCTTTTGAAAGGAACCAAAAAAAAAGAACCAATGAAGAAGGCCTTGAGCTAAAATAAGATTTAAAAAAAAAGAAAAAAAAAAGCTTGGCCTGCCAACTGAGGTTCACCAAAAAAAAAAAAAAGACATTCGTGCTTTGTCCAAAGATATCAAGGAAGTTCGTCTACGTATTGCCCGTGCCAAGAATCGAGCAAAGAACAAGCTGAGCTTTGCCTATGTGGAGTTCCCTTCTGAGGCCTTGGCAGACAAAAACTACAAAATCCTGCAGGGTGCCAAGCTGAAAGATACAGAGATTGTTGTAGACTATGTTGGAGCTAAGAGCCAGTTCAAGCCAGATAAGAAAGAGACTGCTGATCCTGACCCTCTGCGTCTGTACGTTACTGGATTCGGAACAGACATCAAGGAAGCTGACATGTACACACTCTTCCCCAAGGCTAGCGAGGTCACCATCCCTATAAGGAAGAAGGACAAAGCACCTATTGGCTTTGCATTCGTTGCATTCACTTCACCAGATCAGTGCAAGACAGCACATGACAAATGCCAGGGTGCCAAGATCCGTGACAACAATCTGGCGATACTGATTGCCAAGAAACGCTCTCTTGCCCAGCAGCAGAAAGACCAGAAGAAGTCAGAGTTTTCAAAGCAGCCACAGAAGAAAAAGGGTGAACCTCCAACAAAAAAAGCCAAGGTCGATGCACAGAAGAAGGCTGAGGACGACGATGAAGATGATGAGGATGACGAGTATTCAATCAAAAACAACAAAAGTCTTCTTTTGTTTTTTATCATTCCAAGTTTCAGTATGTAGTGTGAGTTTATTGTTTATTTAATATATATATCGAACGCTGCTTCGTTACACACCCCCAAAAAATGAGCATTGAGCAAGTACCGGAAGACATGGCAACACTCATGTGCTTCCAAAGTGCTGTCACCCTTCAACTTGGCTCTGGCTCTCTCTGTTGCAGGCATGAATGTCATGAATGAACAGTTTTGGATTTCCTAAGGTCCACCATTCTGCGGAGTTTCCGTGACCAACACAGACATGAACAGTCATACTGGGTGAGAGAGAACTTCCCAGAACAACGCAATATTCAAGAAATAATTCAAGAAACGGTTTCCAGCAGTTCATCAGGCTAAGAGCATGTATCTCGTGCTGAAATCGATCAATAATCACAACAAGGAAAAAAAAAAGATCAGTAGCCAATAAGACTGAAACCTAAACTGTGGATTAGAGTTTCATAATGGCTTAAACATAGGTGTTATAGTTACTATAGCACATAATGTATTTTTTGTTGGTTTTAAAGTTTGTATGCTACAATTGTATATTAGTATCGTTGGATTATATTTAAAAAAAAACGAAGGCTTTAGTTGCCTTTTTTTTTTAAAGAGAAAGGGAGTATTGTAAGGAATTGACTTACATAAAAGTATGTTCAACTCTCCATACAAGTGCAAAATAAAATTGTTTTACGTCATTACATGATGAGGCACATTTTGCCATTTTTGGCGTTCATTATAACGATCTGAAGAAAATTGGCGTGTGAATGTAGAGCTGTGTGTTTGTTAATGTAATAGTCGTGTCCAGCCCTCTTTGGAGGTACGTAGACCAATAGATAATATATAGAATAAGTATTTGGATATTAAGGAATGATAATAATATAGATTTTGATGGAAATATATTTAGAATAGGGACTTGAATAGTCAAGGTCATAAAATGGAGAAAATGACCGTTGTTTTGCCCCAAGAAGAGCAGCGAATGTTCAGTATGAATAAATTTAAGGTAGAAATAATATTACGACATAACGTTAAGGATTTTGTTCACATTGTCTTTTTTATGGGTTTTATGTTGGATGTAATCAAGGGAAAATAATGCGGTAATCTTTTCATCGACATTGGGGAGCTGATAATCATCATCGTGCCATAGCCATAGGACTGCCATCTTCATCGAACATTGACTGTGCAACTGAGACAAGATCATCTGCCATCCATACAAGGTCTTCATCATCCTGAAAATTTATAATGTGATTAATTCTAATTCAACGTCAATATCGTCTTCGTGAGGAATGAAAGAGTGTGAATTAAGTATTCAATCAAAAACAACAAAAGTCTTCTTTTGTTTTTTATCATTCCAAGTTTCAGTATGTAGTGTAAGTTTATTGTTTATTTAATATATATAACGAACGCTGCTTCGTTACACCCCCCCCCCCCCAAAAAAAAATGAGCATTGAGTAAGTACCGGAAGACATGGCAACACTCATGTGCTTCCAAAGTGCTGTCACCCTTCAACTTGGCTCTGGCTCTATCTGTTGCAGGCATGAATGTCATGAATGAACAGATTTTGGATTTCCTAAGGTCCACCATTCTGCAGAGTTTCCGTGACCAACACAGACATGAACAGTCATACTGGGTGAGAGAGAACTTCCCAGAACAACGCAATATTCAAGAAATAATTCAAGAAACGGTTTCCAGCAGTTCATCAGGCTAAGAGCATGTATCTCGTGCTGAAATCGATCAATAATCACAACAAGGAAAAAAAAAGATCAGTAGCCAATAAGACTGAAACCTAAACTGTGGATTAGAGTTTCATAAGGGCTTAAACATAGGTGTTATAGTTACTATAGCACATCATGTATTTTTTGTTGGTTTTAAAGTTTGTATGCTACAATAGTATATTGGTATCGTTGGATTATATTTTAAAAAAAACAACGAAGGCTTTAGTTGCCTTTTTTGTTCTTAAAGAGAAAGGGAGTATTGTAAGGAATTGACTTACATAAAAAAGTATGTTCAACTCTCCATACTAGTGTCAAATAAAATTGTTTTACGTCATTACATGATGAGGCACATTTCGCCATTTTCGGTGTTCGTTATAATGATCTGAAGAAAATTGGCATGTGAATGTAGAGCTGTGTGTTTGTTAATGTAATAGTCATGTCCAGCCCTCTTTGGAGGTACGTAGACAACTAGATAATATATAGAATAAGTATTTGGATATTAAGGAATGATAATAATATAGATTTTGATGGAAATGTATTTAGAATAGGGACTTGAATAGTCAAGGTCATAAAATGGAGAAAATGACCGTTGTTTTGCCCCAAGAAGAGCGGCGAATGTTCAGTATGAATAGATTTAAGGTAGAAATAATATTATGACATAACGTTAAGGATTGTGTTCACATTGTCTGTTTTAGGGTTTTTATGTTGGATGTAATCAAGGGAAAATAATGCGGTAATCTTTTCATCGACATTGGGGAGCTGATAATCATCATCGTGCCATAGCCATAGGACTGCCATCTTCATCGAACATTGACTGTGCAACTGAGACAAGATCATCTGCCATCCATACAAGTTCTTCATCATCCTGAAAATTTATAATGTGATTAATTCTAATTCAACGTCAATATCGTCTTCGTGAGGAATAAAAGAGTGTGAATTAAGTATTTAATCAAAAACAACAAGTCTTCTTTTGTTTTTTATCATTCCAAGTTTCAGTATGTAGTGTAAGTTTATTGTTTATTTAATATATATAACGAACGCTGCTTCATTACACCCCCCCCCCAAAAAAAAAAGAGCATTGAGTAAGTACCGGAAGACATGGCAACACTCATGTGCTTCCAAAGTGCTGTCACCCTTCAACTTGGCTCTGGCTCTCTCTGTTGCAGGCATGAATGTCATGAATGAACAGATTTTGGATTTCCTAAGGTCCACCATTCTGCAGAGTTTCCGTGACCAACACAGACATGAACAGTCATACTGGGTGAGAGAGAACTTCCCAGTAACACGCAATATTCAAGAAATAATTCAAGAAACGATTTCCAGCAGTTCATCAGGCTAAGAGCATGTATCTCGTGCTGAAATCGATCAATAATCACAACAAGGAAAAAAAAAAGATCAGTAGCCAATAAGACTGAAACCTAAACTGTGGATTAGAGTTTCATAAGGGTTTAAACATAGGTGTTATAGTTACTATAGCACATAATGTATTTTTTGTTGGTTTTAAAGTTTGTATGCTACAATAGTATATTGGTATCGTTGGATTATATTTTTAAAAAAACAACGAAGGCTTTAGTTGCCTTTTTTTTTCTTAAAGAGAAAGGGAGTATTGTAAGGAATTGACTTACATAAAAAGTATGTTCAACTCTCCATACTAGTGTCAAATAAAATTGTTTTACGTCATTACATGGAGGCACATTTCGCCATTTTTCGGTGTTCGTTATAATGATCTGAAGAAAATTGGCATGTGAATGTAGAGCTGTGTGTTTGTTAATGTAATAGTCATGTCCAGCCCTCTTTGGAGGTACGTAGACAACTAGATAATATATAGAATAAGTATTTGGATATTAAGGAATGATAATAATATAGATTTTGATGGAAATGTATTTAGAATAGGGACTTGAATAGTCAAGGTCATAAAATGGAGAAAATGACCGTTGTTTTGCCCCAAGAAGAGCGGCGAATGTTCAGTATGAATAGATTTAAGGTAGAAATAATATTATGACATAACGTTAAGGATTGTGTTCACATTGTCTGTTTTAGGGTTTTTATGTTGGATGTAATCAAGGGAAAATAATGCGGTAATCTTTTCATCGACATTGGGGAGCTGATAATCATCATCGTGCCATAGCCATAGGACTGCCATCTTCATCGAACATTGACTGTGCAATTGAGACAAGATCATCTGCCATCCATACAAGTTCTTCATCATCCTGAAAATTTATAATGTGATTAATTCTATTTCAACGTCAATATCGTCTTCGTGAGGATTAAAAGAGTGTGAGTTAAGTATTCAATCAAAAACAACAAAAGTCTTCTTTTGTTTTTTATCATTCCAAGTTTCAGTATGTAGTGTAAGTTTATTGTTTATTTAATATATATAACGAACGCTGCTTCGTTACACACCCCAAAAAAATGAGCATTGAGCAAGTACCGGAAGACATGTCAACACTCTTGTGCTTCCAAAGTGCTGTCACCCTTCAACTTGGCTCTGGCTCTCTCTGTTGCAGGCATGAATGTCATGAATGAACAGATTTTGGATTTCCTAAGGTCCACCATTCTGCGGAGTTTCCTTGACCAACACAGACATGAACAGTCATACTGGGTGAGAGAGAACTTTCCAGAACAACGCAATATTCAAGAAATAATTCAAGAAACGGTTTCCAGCAGTTCATCAGGCTAAGAGCATGTATCTCGTGCTGAAATCGATCAATAATCACAACAAGGAAAAAAAAAAGATCAGTTGCAAGCATTTATTGCCCCAGACTGTATTCTCAATGAAGTGAATACTTTGCTGTACAGGCTTTTGTGGCGTAAAAAAGAATGTAACCGAAGAGCATTTGAGAAAGTGAAAAGAACTGTCTGTTTTTTTTTTTTTTTTTTTTTTTTCTTTTTTTTTTTTTTTTTTTTTTCTTCCGGTTGCTGCGCTCGTGGCGACTAGTCTGTCAACTTTGAAGAATTTTTTTGGATGTACTGAGAGATAGTGACTTGTTGGACATAAATGGCTGTGGAAATGAAAGTGAAGATAGCGAGGATGCTGCTGGTGTTTTTGTTTTGTGTGTTGCTTGTGTCAGTGCCGAGCGATGCCGTGTTTGTGCCTGTCACCGGCGACAGCCCTGTTAGTCCGCCATTACAACAATACAGTTTGCAAGAATTATTAGGCCTACGTGAGTCCCCGCTTGTTGTGAAGCCTGTGCTGGATCTACCAAATGAAATGAAGCCAAGAAAACGGGGGAAGAAGGGAGGGGTGCGGCAGAGAAACAAACAGAGAAAATATAAACCTTATCTTCCATCTGTATTGATAGGCAACGTCCGATCTATTACAAATAAATTAGATGAACTTTCTGCCAACACTAAACACTTCGAAGAATTTAGAACAGCGAGTCTAATGTGCTTTTCAGAGACATGGCTAAATGATAAAGTTTCAGACACACACGTAGACATCGATGGATTTTCAGTCTTTCGGGGAGATCGAACAAAAGAATCAGGAAAGAAAGGAGTGGGTGGAGGAGTAATGGTTTATGTGAATAAGCAATGGTGTCATCCGAATAACATTACAATCAAACACAGATCATGCACTCCAATATTAGAAATGCTCACTATAAGCCTAAGACCTTATTATCTTCCAAGAGAATTTTCTCATGTGCTAGTAACTGTTGTGTATGTAAGGCCAGATAAAACTAACGCTACAGCTGCTAGTGAAGAAATAGCATCACATATCTTAGATCTAGAGACCAAGGCTCCTGATGCAGTGAAGATTATTACAGGTGATTTAAACCAGTGTTCTCTAAAGAAAACTTTGCCTAAATATCAACAATATGTGACCTGTCCTACACGTGAAAATGCCATCCTAGATCTTTTTTACACTAATATAAAAGATGCATATAGATGTGTGCCTATGCCACCTCTTGGGCGCTCCGACCATGACCTTGTTTACCTTCGACCATCATACCGCCCACTCGTGCACCGGGTGCGACCAATGAAACGGACAGTTTACAAATACAACATGGAAAGTGTGGAAGAACTACAAACGTGTTTTGAGACAACAGACTGGAGTGTGTTTATCGACAGTGCTAAAAACATAAATGAAGCAGTGGAAAGCGTTACAGACTATATCCGATACTGTGAAGAAACTATAATACCTAAAAAGACTGTGAAGATATATGCCAACAACAAACCCTACATCACCAAGGAGAAACTAAATTAACTTTGAACAAAAAGAAACAGGCTTACAAGAACAATTTAGATAAAGAAACTAAGAAACAGATACAGAAAGAAATAAACAAGGACATTCGAAAAGGGAAAGAAAAATACAAGGAAAAAATTGAGGAACATTTTACAGAGAATAATATACAAAGAGTGTGGGAGGGAATGGGATTAATGTCTGGGTTCAAAGGTAAGAAAGGGGGGAGTGCACAACTTGGGGAATGTACTCAAGAATATGTAAATGACCTCAATAAGTTCTACTGTCGTTTTGACTGTCAAGATTTTTCTAGTCAGAGAGAGCAGTTAAGGGAAGGATTAATGGGGAGGAAAGGGGAGGAAGGAGAGGTTGAAAGTCAATTAGTTAGTGAGGAGGATGTAAGCTTAGCATTTACTAAGTTAAACACTCGAAAGGCTGCTGGTCCTGACAAAGTTACACCTAAGTTACTAAAAACATGTGCTAACCAACTTGCTGGTATTTTTACTGTTCTTTTTAACATGTCTTTTACTCAGTCTGTTGTACCTAATCTTTGGAAGATGTCATGCATAGTACCTGTTCCTAAAAAGAATCCAGTCAAAGTTTTTAATGATCTTCGCCCTGTTGCTTTAACCTCTGTCACGATGAAAGTTTTTGAAAAATTTGTTCTTAATAAGTTATTGACCCACTGCAGTTTGCCTATAGAAGTAAGAGAAATGTTGAAGACGCTGTTCTTTTTGTTCTCAACAAAATGTACTCACATTTAGAAAATGCAAATTCTTGTGTCAGGCTTATGTTCTTTGATTTTAGTAGTGCTTTTAATACTATGCAATGCCATTCACTTGTTCAAAAACTAGCAGGCATGAATGTTGATATTAGAACTATTCTATGGATTTTTGACTATCTTACAAATAGACCTCAGTTTGTCAGAGTTCAAAACAATTCCAATTCTATTGTATACAATTCTAATATTGTGTTGACTAATACAGGAGCCCCTCAAGGAACTGTTCTAAGCACCTTTTTTGTTTTCTTTGTACACCGCAGACCATAGACAAAAGCACGAATCCTGTCCCTTGATAAAATTTGCAGACGACACGGCACTCTCTGGTCTTATTACCAACAACATGGACAACATGTACAGAGATGAAATAGATAGCTTTGTCAACTGGTGTGATTCGAATTTTCTAGATCTAAATGTAAGCAAAACAAAAGAAATGATAATTGATTTTAGGAAGGGAAACAAGTTTGATTTTAATCCTATCTTTATCAAAGGAGAAGAAGTAGAGAGAGTGCATGCATATAAGTATTTAGGTGTGGTTATCGATGATAGATTCACTTGGAAAGATAACACAAACTACATTTACAAGCGACTGCAAAGTAGAATGTTTTGTTTAAGAAAACTGAGATCCTTTAATGTAAAACAGGAAATTTTACAAATGTTTTATACAGCTGTAATAGGAAGCATCATTTCTTTTGGAATCTCATGTTGGGGAGGAAACGTATCACAAACAGGAAAAACGAAGATTGGACAAACAGATAAAAAGGGCTAGTGGGGTGATTGGGAGGGAACAGGATGACATGGCGACGATACATAGCAGACAAGTGACAAAAAAGCTGACTGCAATTTTGGCTGACAGTAACCATCCACTTTTCTTGGAATTTGACTCTCGACGGATAGACAGGAGTGGACGTTTTAGGGCACCAGCGGGAACATCAAATAGGTACAGGAACTCATTCATACCACTTGCCATTCAAGCACATAACAAACAAGTCGGTAGGTCTTACTAAACATACTCTACAACTCTCATGCAGCTTAGTTAGTTTTTTTTTGGTTTTTTTTTAGTTTTTTTTTTCTTTATTTATTTATTTATTTTTAAAACTGCTTAATTGAAATATCTGCATTATGAAAATATGTCCAAGTGTTTGAAGATCATTAATAATGTATAAATATTTATGTGTGTGTAAAAGAAGAATGAATGGACATGTTTAATTGACAGACAATGTAATTTCCATGCTTTTGGATTAATAAAGTAATATCTTATCTTATCTTATCTTATGTGACAGTGTTGAAAACGGAGGGGTTAACATGATAGATATAAGACAACTGCAGATTTCTTTTATACTCCAGTGGGTAACAAAATTATTTAAGACCTCACCGCATGAAAAATGGACTGTCACTCCCACCCTGCTGTTTTCGCACTTTGGTGGTAATTTTGCATGCTTTTTCTCAAATACTTCAAGTAACTTATTTAAAGGGTTAAATAAAGTGACATCTAGATTTTGGAAAAAGGTATTACAAACGTGGCTAGATAATAACAAACACTACACTGACAACATTTGCTCTAGGTTATGGAATAATGTAAATGTAAAATATGCGGGAAATGTTCTGTATTTCGAGACTGGGTTGTGGGGGGTTATACTTATATAAGAGATGTAGTCGATGGCATTGGCATGGTTTCTTATGGAGATAGTTGTCAGAGGTTAGGGAATTCTCCAAATAGGATTTTAGAATACATAACAGTACGTGCAACAGTTGCCAGGTTCTTACAATTGTTTCCATCTTGTTCACAGAACGAAGCATACCCTAGCACTCCCTTATTTCATAATAAAACCCTGGTAAGGGCTCGTGACTTTATGAAAGAATTAATTGCTACAAAAAGAACCCAGCCTTGTGCTGTTGGATTCTGGAAAAGAAAATTTGATATTGACATAGATAAACATTACTGGGTTATTGCAAAAATAGCCACCATGGAAACGAGACTTAGAGTTCTTCATTGGAAAATACTGCATAATAATATCCTACTAATATTCTATTACACAAAATGAAGGTAGTTGATAATAATAAATGGTTTTATTGCAAAGATATTGTGGATGTCATTGAACATTTCTTTTATTTTTGTCCAGTAATAATGATATTTTGGTCATATATAGAAACATACATTTTGTCTACGATAAATGTGAGTGTTAAATTAAGTGTTAGAGAAGTGATGTTTGGTATTTTGAATAACAGGGAAATTGGTAAAACAAACGTTGAGAAGGTTAATCATGTTATTTTGATAGCTAAAATGTGTATCAGTATTTATAAGAAAACTAAATCGGTGTTCTCACCTATGCATATTTTTGAAAGACAAATGTTGATTAGAAATCTGTAAAAGCCATTTTATTTTGTTTGTGCCCCTTTTGAAAGGAACCAAAAAAAAAAGAACCAATGAAGAAGGCCTTGAGCTAAAATAAGATTTAAAAAGAAAGAAAAAAAATAGCTTGGCCTGCCAACTGAGGTTCACCAAAAAAAAAAAAAAAGACATTCGTGCTTTGTCCAAAGATATCAAGGAAGTTCGTCTACGTATTACTGCCCGTGCCAAGAATCGAGCAAAGAACAAGCTGAGCTTTGCCTATGTGGAGTTCCTTTCTGAGGCCTTGGCAGACAAAAACTACAAAATCCTGCAGGGTGCCAAGCTGAAAGATACAGAGATTGTTGTAGACTATGTTGGAGCTAAGAGCCAGTTCAAGCCAGATAAGAAAGAGACTGCTGATCCTGACCCTCTGCGTCTGTACGTTACTGGATTCGGAACAGACATCAAGGAAGCTGACATGTACAAACTCTTCCCCAAGGCTAGCGAGGTCACCATCCCTATAAGAAAGAAGGACAAAGCACCTATTGGCTTTGCATTCGTTGCATTCACTTCACCAGATCAGTGCAAGACAGCACATGACAAATGCCAGGGTGCCAAGATCCGTGACAACAATCTGGCGATACTGTTTGCCAAGAAACGCTCTCTTGCCCAGCAGCAGAAAGACCAGAAGAAGTCAGAGTTTTCAAAGCAGCCACAGAAGAAAAAGGGTGAACCTCCAACAAAAAAAGCCAAGGTCGATGCACAGAAGAAGGCTGAGAAAGATGATGAGGACGACGATGAAAATGATGAGGATGACGAGTATTCAATCAAAAACAACAAAAGTCTTCTTTTGTTTTTTATCATTCCAAGTTTCAGTATGTAGTGTAAGTTTATTGTTTATTTAATATATATAACGAACGCTGCTTCGTTACACCCCCCTCCCCCCCCCAAAAAAAAAAAAGAGCATTGAGCAAGTACCGGAAGACATGGCAACACTCATGTGCTTCCAAACTGCTGTCACACTTCAACTTGGCTCTGGCTCTCTCTGTTGCAGGCATGAATGTCATGAATGAACAGATTTTGGATTTCCTAAGGTCCACCATTCTGCGGAGTTTCCGTGACCAACACAGACATGAACAGTCATACTGGGTGAGAGAGAACTTCCCAGAACAACGCAATATTCAAGAAATAATTCTAGAAACGGTTTCCAGCAGTTCATCAAGCTAACATCTGCCACATCAACGACCTGCCGGACACAGTAAAATCAACAGTGCGACTCTTCGCAGACGATTGCCTACTCTACAGAGAGATCCGCTCCTTCCAGGATCACATCACACTCCAATCAGACCTCAAAGACCTAGAGAGATGGGCCAAGCAGTGGGGAATGCGATTTAATGCGCAAAAGTGCTACGTTCTCTCCACCAGACACAAGTCACAACACTTCTATAGCCTTGGAAACACTATACTCCAACAGACTGATACTACCCCCTACCTAGGCGTCCAAATTTCTGCGGACCTGAAATGGGCTAACCACATCACAAGCGCCTGCAAGAAAGCTGGATCCACACTGGGCTTCCTACGCCGAAATCTCCGGAACTGTCCACAAGAGTGCCGACGCCTAGCCTACATCGCACTTGTTAGATCCACTCTCGAGTATGCCGCAGTGGTGTGGGATCCTTACCTCCAACAAGACATCGACAAGCTGGAACGCATCCAACGCCAGGCTGCACGGTTCATTATGAGAGACTACAGATCCCGGGACCCAGGATGCATTGGCAGGATGCTTCACGAGCTCCACCTCCCACTACTTGCAATACGTCGCCAACAACTCAGGCTGACCATGCTCTACAAGATAACCAGAGGACTAGTTACTGCTCTCCCTCCCAACACCTTCCTTACTGCTGCCAAGAACAAACGGAAAATCCGCCCCACCACCTTTAAAGGATATGACACACAGAACATCATAGAGAGGCAGATAAACAACAACAACACATGCTTTATTTTACCACCCTCATCATCAGATCTCTACAGAAACTCCTTCTTCGTAAGGACAGTAGTGGAATGGAATAGCCTTCCCGATGACATCATCAACCTATCCTCACCTAGCTCATTCTCCACTGCAATCGGGAGGTACAGGGAGGCTGACAAGTTCTTATAGAGTCAACATAATAGAACTGTGATTTTAAACTTTTAATTGTACACATATCACCAGGCTTCCACAAGAGGAGCCCTTTTAAGAATATAATAGGCAATATGAAGTTAGTACAAAAAGAACTATGGAACATAATTTTTTCTTTTCTTTTCTTTTTTTTTTAAAATCAAATTAATTAGCGCGCACACACCACCACCACCACGTTAATAGCCATCTATGGCTCCTGTGGTGTTTTCTGCCAACAACATCATCGGCAGTATCCAGATCCAGATCCAGAAGAGCATGTATCTCGTGCTGAAATCGATCAATAATCACAACAAGAAAAAAAAAAGATCAGTAGCCAATAAGACTGAAACCTAAACTGTGGATTAGAGTTTCATAAGGGCTTAAACATAGGTGTTATAGTTACTATAGCACATAATGTATTTTTTGTTGGTTTTAAAGTTTGTATGCTACAATAGTATATTGGTATCGTTGGATTATATTTAAAAAAAAACAACGAAGGCTTTAGTTGCCTTTTTTTTCTTAAAGAGAAAGGGAGTATTGTAAGGAATTGACTTACATAAAAGTATGTTCAACTCTCCATACTAGTGTCAAATAAAATTGTTTTACGTCATTACATGATGAGGCACATTTCGCCATTTTCGGTGTTCGTTATAATGATCTGAAGAAAATTGGCATGTGAATGTAGAGCTGTGTGTTTGTTAATGTAATAGTCATGTCCAGCCCTCTTTGGAGGTACGTAGACAACTAGATAATATATAGAATAAGTATTTGGATATTAAGGAATTATAATAATATAGATTTTGATGGAAATGTATTTAGAATAGGGACTGAATAGTCAAGGTCATAAAATGGAGAAAATGACCGTTGTTTTGCCCCAAGAAGAGCGGCGAATGTTCAGTATGAATAGATTTAAGGTAGAAATAATATTATGACATAACGTTAAGGATTGTGTTCACATTGTCTGTTTTAGGGTTTTTATGTTGGATGTAATCAAGGGAAAATAATGCGGTAATCTTTTCATCGACATTGGGGAGCTGATAATCATCATTGTGCCATAGCCATAGGACTGCCATCTTCATCGAACATTGACTGTGCAACTGAGACAAGATCATCTGCCATCCATACAAGTTCTTCATCATCCTGAAAATGTATAATGTGATTAATTCTAATTCAACGTCAATATCGTCTTCGCGAGGAATAAAAGAGTGTGAATTAAGTATTCAATCAAAAACAACAAAAGTCTTCTTTTGTTTTTTATCATTCCAAGTTTCAGTATGTAGTGTAAGTTTATTGTTTATTTAATATATATAACGAACGCTGCTTCGTTACACACCCCAAAAAAATGAGCATTGAGCAAGTACCGGAAGACATGGCAACACTCTTGTGCTTCCAAAGTGCTGTCACCCTTCAACTTGGCTCTGGCTCTCTCTGTTGCAGGCATGAATGTCATGAATGAACAGATTTTGGATTTCCTAAGGTCCACCATTCTGCGGAGTTTCCGTGACCAACACAGACATGAACAGTCATACTGGGTGAGAGAGAACTTCCCAGAACAACGCAATATTCAAGAAATAATTCAAGAAACGGTTTCCAGCAGTTCATCAGGCTAAGAGCATGTATCTCGTGCTGAAATCGATCAATAATCACAACAAGGAAAAAAAAAAGATCAGTTGCAAGCATTTATTGCCCCAGACTGTATTCTCAATGAAGTGAATACTTTGCTGTACAGGCTTTTGTGGCGTAAAAAAGAATGTAACTGAAGAGCATTTGAGAAAGTGAAAAGAACTGTCTTATGTGACAGTGTTGAAAACGGAGGGGTTAACATGATAGATATAAGACAACTGCAGATTTCTTTTATACTCCAGTGGGTAACAAAATTATTTAAGACCTCACCGCATGAAAAATGGACTGTCACTCCCACCCTGCTGTTTTCGCACTTTGGTGGTAATTTTGCATGCTTTTTCTCAAATACTTCAAGTAACTTATTTAAAGGGTTAAATAAAGTGACATCTAGATTTTGGAAAAAGGTATTACAAACGTGGCTAGATAATAACAAACACTACACTGACAACATTTGCTCTAGGTTATGGAATAATGTAAATGTAAAATATGCGGGAAATGTTCTGTATTTCGAGGACTGGGTTGTGGGGGGTTATACTTATATAAGAGATGTAGTCGATGGCATTGGCATGGTTTCTTATGGAGATAGTTGTCAGAGGTTAGGGAATTCTCCAAATAGGATTTTAGAATACATAACAGTACGTGCAGCAGTTGCCAGGTTCTTACAATTGTTTCCATCTTGTTCACAGAACGAAGCATACCCTAGCACTCCCTTATTTCATAATAAAACCCTGGTAAGGGCTCGTGACTTTATGAAAGAATTAATTGCTACAAAAAGAACCCAGCCTTGTGCTGTTGGATTCTGGAAAAGAAAATTTGATATTGACATAGATAAACATTACTGGGTTATTGCAAAAATAGCCACCATGGAAACGAGACTTAGAGTTCTTCATTGGAAAATACTGCATAATATATATCCTACTAATATTCTATTACACAAAATGAAGGTAGTTGATAATAATAAATGTTTTTATTGCAAAGATATTGTGGATGTCATTGAACATTTCTTTTATTTTTGTCCAGTAATAATGATATTTTGGTCATATATAGAAACATACATTTTGTCTACGATAAATGTGAGTGTTAAATTAAGTGTTAGAGAAGTGATGTTTGGTATTTTGAATAACAGGGAAATTGGTAAAACAAACGTTGAGAAGGTTAATCATGTTATTTTGATAGCTAAAATGTGTATCAGTATTTATAAGAAAACTAAATCGGTGTTCTCACCTATGCATATTTTTGAAAGACAAATGTTGATTAGAAATCTGTAAAAGCCATTTTATTTTGTTTGTGCCCCTTTTGAAAGGAACCAAAAAAAAAAGAACCAATGAAGAAGGCTTTGAGCTAAAATAAGATTTAAAAAAAAAGAAAAAAAAAGCTTGGCCTGCCAACTGAGGTTCACCAAAAAAAAAAAAAAAGACATTCGTGCTTTGTCCAAAGATATCAAGGAAGTTCGTCTACGTATTACTGCCAGTGCCAAGAATCGAGCAAAGAACAAGCTGAGCTTTGCCTATGTGGAGTTCCCTTCTGAGGCCTTGGCAGACAAAAACTACAAAATCCTGCAGGGTGCCAAGCTGAAAGATACAGAGATTGTTGTAGACTATGTTGGAGCTAAGAGCCAGTTCAAGCCAGATAAGAAAGAGACTGCTGATCCTGACCCTCTGCGTCTGTACGATACTGGATTCGGAACAGACATCAAGGAAGCTGACATGTACAAACTCTTCCCCAAGGCTAGCGAGGTCACCATCCCTATAAGGAAGAAGGACAAAGCACCTATTGGCTTTGCATTCGTTGCATTCACTTCACCAGATCAGTGCAAGACAGCACATGACAAATGCCAGGGTGCCAAGATCCGTGACAACAATCTGGCGATACTGTTTGCCAAGAAACGCTCTCTTGCCCAGCAGCAGAAAGACCAGAAGAAGTCAGAGTTTTCAAAGCAGCCACAGAAGAAAAAGGGTGAACCTCCAACAAAAAAGGCCAAGGTCGATGCACAGAAGAAGGCTGAGAAAGATGATGAGGACGACGATGAAGATGATGAGGATGACGAGTATTCAATCAAAAACAACAAAAGTCTTCTTTTGTTTTTTATCATTCCAAGTTTCAGTATGTAGTGTGAGTTTATTGTTAATTTAATATATATATCGAACGCTGCTTCGTTACACACCCCAAAAAAATGAGCATTGAGCAAGTACCGGAAGACATGGCAACACTCATGTGCTTCCAAAGTGCTGTCACCCTTCAACTTGGCTCTGGCTCTCTCTGTTGCAGGCATGAATGTCATGAATGAACAGATTTTGGATTTCCTAAGGTCCACCATTCTGCGGAGTTTCCGTGACCAACACAGACATGAACAGTCATACTGGGTGAGAGAGAACTTCCCAGAACAACGCAATATTCAAGAAATAATTCAAGAAACGGTTTCCAGCAGTTCATCAGGCTAAGAGCATGTATCTCGTGCTGAAATCGATCAATAATCACAACAATGAAAAAAAAAAGATCAGTAGCCAATAAGACTGAAACCTAAACTGTGGATTAGAGTTTCATAATTGCTTAAACATAGGTGTTATAGTTACTATAGCACATAATGTATTTTTTGTTGGTTTTAAAGTTTGTATGCTACAATTGTATATTAGTATCGTTGGATTATATTTTAAAAAAAAACGAAGGCTTTAGTTGCCTTTTTTTTTTTTTTAAAGAGAAAGGGAGTATTGTAAGGAATTGACTTACATAAAAGTATGTTCAACTCTCCATACTAGTGCAAAATAAAATTGTTTTATGTCATTACATGATGAGGCACATTTTGCCATTTTCGGCGTTCATTATAACGATCTGAAGAAAATTGGCGTGTGAATGTAGAGCTGTGTGTTTGTTAATGTAATAGTCGTGTCCAGCCCTCTTTGGAGGTACGTAGACCAATAGATAATATATAGAATAAGTATTTGGATATTAAGGAATGATAATAATATAGATTTTGATGGAAATATATTTAGAATAGGGACTTGAATAGTCAAGGTCATAAAATGGAGAAAATGACCATTGTTTTGCCCCAAGAAGAGCAGCGAATGTTCAGTATGAATAGATTTAAGGTAGAAATAATATTACGACATAACGTTAAGGATTTTGTTCACATTGTCTTTTTTATGGGTTTTATGTTGGATGTAATCAAGGGAAAATAATGCGGTAATCTTTTCATCGACATTGGGGAGCTGATAATCATCATCGTGCCATAGCCATAGGACTGCCATCTTCATCAAACATTGACTGTGCAACTGAGACAAGATCATCTGCCATCCATACAAGGTCTTCATCATCCTGAAAATTTATAATGTGATTAATTCTAATTCAACGTCAATATCGTCTTCGTGAGGAATAAAAGAGTGTGAATTAAGTATTCAATCAAAAACAACAAAAGTCTTCTTTTGTTTTTTATCATTCCAAGTTTCAGTATGTAGTGTAAGTTTATTGTTTATTTAATATATATAACGAACGCTGCTTCGTTACACCCCCCCTCAAAAAAAAAATGAGCATTGAGTAAGTACCGGAAGACATGGCAACACTCATGTGCTTCCAAAGTGCTGTCACCCTTCAACTTGGCTCTGGCTCTCTCTGTTGCAGGCATGAATGTCATGAATGAACAGATTTTGGATTTCCTAAGGTCCACCATTCTGCAGAGTTTCCGTGACCAACACAGACATGAACAGTCATACTGGGTGAGAGAGAACTTCCCAGAACAACGCAATATTCAAGAAATAATTCAAGAAACGGTTTCCAGCAGTTCATCAGGCTAAGAGCATGTATCTCGTGCTGAAATCGATCAATAATCACAACAAGGAAAAAAAAAAAAAGATCAGTAGCCAATAAGACTGAAACCTAAACTGTGGATTAGAGTTTCATAAGGGCTTAAACATAGGTGTTATAGTTACTATAGCACATAATGTATTTTTTGTTGGTTTTAAAGTGTGTATGCTACAATAGTATATTGGTATCGTTGGATTATATTTAAAAAAAAAACAAAGGCTATAGTTGCCTTTTTTTTTCTTAAAGAGAAAGGGAGTAATCTAAGGAATTGACTTACATAAAAGAATGTTCAACTTTCCATACTAGTGTGAAATAAAATTGTTTTACGTCATTACATGATGAAACACATTTCGCCATTTTCGGTGTTCGTTATAATGATCTGAAGAAAATTGGCATGTGAATGTAGAGCTGTGTGTTTGTTAATGTAATAGTCGTGTCGAGCCCTCTTTGGAGGTACGTAGACCAATAGATAATATATAGAATAAGTATTTGGATATTAAAGAATGATAATAATATAGATTTTGATGGAAATATATTTAGAATAGGGACTTGAATAGTCAAGGTCATAAAATGGAGAAAATGACCGTTGTTTTGCCCCAAGAAGAGCGGCGAATGTTCAGTATGAATAGATTTAAGGTAGAAATAATATTACGACATAACGTTAAGGATTTTGTTCACATTGTCTTTTTTAGGGTTTTTATGTTGGATGTAATCAAGGGAAAATAATGCGGTAATCTTTTCATCGACATTGGGGAGCTGATAATCATCATCGTGCCATAGCCATAGGACTGCCATCTTCATCGAACATTGACTGTGCAACTGAGACAAGATCATCTGCCATCCATACAAGTTCTTCATCATCCTGAAAATTTATAATGTGATTAATTCTAATTCAACATCAATATTGTCTTCGTGAGGAATAAAAGAGTGTGAATTAAGTATTCAATCAAAAACAACAAAAGTCTTCTTTTGTTTTTTATCATTCCAAGTTTCAGTATGTAGTGTAAGTTTATTGTTTATTTAATATATATATATATAACGAACGCTGCTTCGTTACACACCCCAAAAAAATGAGCATTGAGCAAGTACCGGAAGACATGGCAACACTCTTGTGCTTCCAAAGTGCTGTCACCCTTCAACTTGGCTCTGGCTCTCTCTGTTGCAGGCATGAATGTCATGAATGAACAGATTTTGGATTTCCTAAGGTCCACCATTCTGCGGAGTTTCCGTGACCAACACAAACATGAACAGTCATACTGGGTGAGAGAGAACTTCCCAGAACAACGCAATATTCAAGAAATAATTCAAGAAACGGTTTCCAGCAGTTCATCAGGCTAAGAGCATGTATCTCGTGCTGAAATCGATCAATAATCACAACAAGGAAAAAAAATCAGTAGCCAATAAGACTGAACCTAAACTGTGGATTAGAGTTTCATAAGGGCTTAAACATAGGTGTTATAGTTACTATAGCACATAATGTATTTTTTTTTTGTTTTAAAGTTTGTATGCTACAATTGTATATTAGTATCGTTGGATTCTATTAAAAAAAAAACGAAGGCTTTAGATGCCTTTTTTTTTTTAAAGAGAAAGGGAGTATTGTAAGGAATTGAATTACATAAAAGTATGTTCAACTCTCCATACTAGTGCAAAATAAAATTGTTTTCCGTCATTACATGATGAGGCACATTTTGCCATTTTCGGGGTTCGTTATAATGATCTGAAGAAAATTGGCGTGTGAATGTAGAGCTGTGTGTTTGTTAATGTAATAGTCGTGTCCAGCCCTCTTTGGAGGTACGTAGACCAATAGATAATATATAGAATAAGTATTTGGATATTAAGGAATGATAATAATATAGATTTGATGGAATATATTTAGAATAGGGACTTGAATAGTCAAGGTCATAAAAGGGAGAAAATGACCGTTGTTTTGCCCCAAGAAGAGCGGCGAATGTTCAGTATGAATAGATTTAAGGTAGAAATAATATTACCACATAACGTTAAGGATTTTGTTCACATTGTCTTTTTTAGGGGTTTTATGTTGGATGTAATCAAGGGAAAAAAATGCGGTAATCTTTTCATCGACATTGGGGAGATGATATGCATCATCGTGCCATAGCCATAGGACTGCCATCTTCATCGAACATTGACTGTGCAACTGAGACAAGATCATCTGCCATCCATACAAGTTCTTCATCATCCTGAAAATTTATAATGTGATTAATTCTAATTCAACGTCAATATCGTCTTCGTGAGGAATAAAAGAGTGTGAATGAAGTATTCAATCAAAAACAACAAAAGTCTCCTTTTGTTTCTTATCATTCCAAGTTTCAGTATGTAGTGTAAGTTTATTGTTTATTTAATATATATAACGAACGCTGCTTCGTTACACACCCCAAAAAAATTAGCATTCAGCAAGTACCGGAAGACATGGCAACACTCTTGTGCTTCCAAAGTGCTGTCACCCTTCAACTTGGCTCTGGCTCTCGATCAATAATCCCAACAAGGAAAAAAAAAGATCAGTAGCCAATAAGACTGAAACCTAAACTGTGGATTAGAGTTTCATAAGGGCTTAAACATAGGTGTTATAGTTACTATAGCACATAATGTATTTTTTGTTGGTTTTAAAGTGTGAATGCTACAATTGTATATTGGTATCGTTGGATTATATTTTTAAAAAAAAAAAGGCTATAGTTGCCTTTTTTTTCTTAAAGAGAAAGGGAGTATTCTAAGGAATTGACTTACATAAAAGTATGTTCAACTTTCCATACTAGTGTGAAATAAAATTGTTTTACGTCATTACATGATGAAACACATTTCGCAATTTTCGGTGTTCGTTATAATGATCTGAAGAAAATTGGCATGTGAATGTAGAGCTGTGTGTTTGTTAATGTAATAGTCGTGTCCAGCCCTCTTTGGAGGTACGTAGACAAATAGATAATATATAGAATAAGTATTTGGATATTAAGGAATGATAATAATATAGATTTTGATGGAAATGTATTTAGAGTAGGGACTTGAATAGTCAAGGTCATAAAATGGAGAAAATGACCGTTGTTTTGCCCCAAGAAGAGCGGCGAATGTTCAGTATGAATAGATTTAAGGTAGAAATAATATTATGACATAACGTTAAGGATTGTGTTCACATTGTCTGTTTTAGGGTTTTTATGTTGGATGTAATCAAGGGAAAATAATGCGGTAATCTTTTCATCGACATTGGGGAGCTGAGAATCATCATCGTGCCATAGCCATAGGACTGCCATCTTCATCGAACATTGACTGTGCAACTGAGACAAGATCATCTGCCATCCATACAAGGTCTTCATCATCCTGAAAATTTATAATGTGATTAATTCTAATTCAACGTCAATATCGTCTTCGTGAGGAATAAAAGAGTGTGAATTAAGTATTCAATCAAAACCAACAAAAGTCTTCTTTTGTTTTTTATCATTCCAAGTTTCAGTATGTAGTGTAAGTTTATTGTTTTTTTAATATATATAACGAACTCTGCTTCGTTATACCCCCCCCCCCAAAAAAAAAAAAATGAGCATTGAGCAAGTACCGGAAGACATGGCAACACTCATGTGCTTCCAAAGTGCTGTCACCCTTCAACTTGGCTCTGGCTCTCTCTGTTGCAGGCATGAATGTCATGAATGAACAGATTTTGGATTTCCTAAGGTCCACCATTCTGCGGAGTTTCCGTGACCAACACAGACATGAACAGTCATACTGGGTGAGAGAGAACTTCCCAGAACAACGAAATATTCAAGAAATAATTCAAGAAACGGTTTCCAGCAGTTCATCAGGCTAAGAGCATGTATCTCGTGCTGAAATCGATCAATAATCACAACAATGAAAAAAAAAAGATCAGTAGCCAATAAGACTGAAACCTAAACTGTGGATTAGAGTTTCATAATGGCTTAAACATAGGTGTTATAGTTACTATAGCACATAATGTATTTTTTGTTGGTTTTAAAGTTTGTATGCTACAATTGTATATTAGTATCGTTGGATTATATTTAAAAAAAAACAAACAAAGGCTATAGTTGCCTTTTTTTTCTTAAAGAGAAAGGGAGTATTCTAAGGAATTGACTTACATAAAAGAATGTTCAACTTTCCATACTAGTGTGAAATAAAATTGTTTTACGTGATTACATGATGAAACACATTTCGCCATTTTCGGTGTTCGTTATAATGATCTGAAGAAAATTGGCATGTGAATGTAGAGCTGTGTGTTTGTTAATGTAATAGTCGTGTCTAGCCCTCTTTGGAGGTACGTAGACCAATAGATAATAAATAGAATAAGTATTTGGATATTAAAGAGTGATAATAATATAGATTTTGATGGAAATATATTTAGAATAGGGACTTGAATAGTCAAGGTCATAAAATGGAGAAAATGACCGTTGTTTTGCCCCAAGAGGAGCGGCGAATGTTCAGTATGAATAGATTTAAGGTAGAAATAATATTACGACATAACGTTAAGGATTTTGTTCACATTGTCTTTTTTAGGGGTTTTATGTTGGATGTAATCAAGGGAAAATAATGCGGTAATCTTTTCATCGACATTGGGGAGCTGATAATCATCATCGTGCCATAGCCATAGGACTGCCATCATCATCGAACATTGACTGCGCAACTGAGACAAGATCATCTGCCATCCATACAAGGTCTTCATCATCCTGAAAATTTATAATGTGATTATTTCCAATTCAACATCAATATCGTCTTCGTGAGGAATAAAAGAGTGTGAATGAAGTATTCAATCAAAAACAACAAAAGTCTTCTTTTGTTTTTTATCATTCCAAGTTTCAGTATGTAGTGTAAGTTTATTGTTTATTTAATATATATAACGAACGCTGCTTCGTTACACCCCCCCCCCCCAAAAAAAAAGAGCATTGAGCAAGTACCGGAAGACATGGCAACACTCATGTGCTTCCAAACTGCTGTCACACTTCAACTTGGCTCTGGCTCTCTCTGTTGCAGGCATGAATGTCATGAATGAACAGATTTTGGATTTCCTAAGGTCCACCATTCTGCGGAGTTTCCGTGACCAACACAGACATGAACAGTCATACTGGGTGAGAGAGAACTTCCCAGAACAACGCAATATTCAAGAAATAATTCAAGAAACGGTTTCCAGCAGTTCATCAGGCTAAGAGCATGTATCTCGTGCTGAAATCGATCAATAATCACAACAAGGAAAAAAAAATCAGTAGCCAATAAGACTGAAACCTAAACTGTGGATTAGAGTTTCATAAGGGCTTAAACATAGGTGTTATAGTTACTATAGCACATAATGCATTTTTTTTTGGTTTTAAAGTTTGTATGCTACAATTGTATATTAGTATCGTTGGATTATATTTTAAAAAAAAACGAAGGCTTTAGTTGCCTTTGTTTTTTTTTTTTTTTTTAAAGAGAAAGGGAGTATTGTAAGGAATTGACTTACATAAAAGTATGTTCAACTCTCCATACTAGTGTAAAATAAAATTGTTTTACGTCATTACATGATGAGGCACATTTCGCCATTTTCGGTGTTCGTTATAATGATCTGAAGAAAATTGGCATGTGAATGTAGAGCTGTGTGTTTGTTAATGTAATAGTCATGTCCAGCCCTCTTTGGAGGTACGTAGACAACAAAATAATATATAGAATAAGTATTTGGATATTAAGGAATGATAATAATATAGATTTTGATGGAAATGTATTTATAGTAGGGACTTTAATAGTCAAGGTCATAAAATGGAGAAAATGACCGTTGTTTTGCCCCAAGAAGAGCGGCGAATGTTTAGTATGAATAGATTTAAGGTAGAAATAATATTATGACATAACGTTAAGGATTGTGTTCACATTGTCTGTTTTAGGGTTTTTATGTTGGATGTAATCGAGGGAAAATAATGCGGTAATCTTTTCATCGACATTGGGGAGCTGATAATCATCATCGTGCCATAGCCATAGGACTGCCATCTTCATCAAACATTGACTGTGCAACTGAGACAAGATCATCTGCCATCCATACAAGTTCTTCATCATCCTGAAAATTTATAATGTGATTAATTCTAATTCAACGTCAATATCGTCTTCGTGAGGAATAAAAGAGTGTGAATGAAGTATTCAATCAAAAACAACAAAAGTCTTCTTTTGTTTTTTATCATTCCAAGTTTCAGTATGTAGTGTAAGTTTATTGTTTATTTAATATATATAACGAACGCTGCTTCGTTACACACCCCAAAAAAATGAGCATTGAGCAAGTACCGGAAGACATGGCAACACTCTTGTGCTTCCAAAGTGCTGTCACCCTTCAACTTGGCTCTGGCTCTCTCTGTTGCAGGCATGAATGTCATGAATGAACAGATTTTGGATTTCCTAAGGTCCACCATTCTGCGGATTTTCCGTGACCAACACAGACATGAACAGTCATAATGGGTGAGAGAGAAATTCCCAGATCAGCGCAATATTCAAGAAATAATTCAAGAAACGGTTTCCAGCAGTTCATCAGGCTAAGAGCATGTATCTCGTGCTGAAATCGAACAATAATCACAACAAGGAAAAAAAAAAGATCAGTAGCCAATAAGACTGAAACCTAAACTGTGGATTAGAGTTTCATAAGGGCTTAAACATAGGTGTTATAGTTACTATAGCACATAATGTATTTTTTGTTGGTTTTAAAGTTTGTATGCTACAATTGTATATTGGTATCGTTGGATTATATTTAAAAAAAAAACCAAAGGCTATAGTTGACTTTTTTTTTCTTAAAGAGAAAGGGAGTATTCTAAGGAATTGACTTACATAAAAGAATGTTCAACTTTCCATACTAGTGTGAAATAAAATTGTTTTACGTCATTACATGATGAAACACATTTCGCCATTTTCGGTGTTCGTTATAATGATCTGAAGAAAATTGGCATGTGAATGTAGAGCTGTGTGTTTGTTAATGTAATAGTCATGTCGAGCCCTCTTTGGAGGTGCGTAGACCAATAGATAATATATAGAATAAGTATTTGGATATTAAAGAATGATAATAATATAGATTTTGATGGAAATATATTTAGAATAGGGACTTGAATAGTCAAGGTCATAAAATGGAGAAAATGACCGTTGTTTTGCCCCAAGAAGAGCGGCGAATGTTCAGTATGAATAGATTTAAGGTAGAAATAATATTATGACATAACGTTAAGGATTGTGTTCACATTGTCTTTTTTAGGGGTTTTATGTTGGATGTAATCAAGGGAAAATAATGCGGTAATCTTTTTATCGACATTGGGGAGCTGATAATCATCATCGTGCCATAGCCATAGGACTGCCATCATCATCGAACATTGACTGTGCAACTGAGACAAGATCATCTGCCATCCATACAAGGTCTTCATCATCCTGAAAATTTATAATGTGATTAATTCCAATTCAACGTCAATATCGTCTTCGTGAGGAATAAAAGAGTGTGAATGAAGTATTCAATCAAAAACAACAAAAGTCTTCTTTTGTTTTTTATCATTCCAAGTTTCAGTATGTAGTGTTAGTTTATTGTTTATTTAATATATATAACGAACGCTGCTTCGTTACACCCCCCCCCAAAAAAAAAAAAAAAGAGCATTGAGCAAGTACCGGAAGACATGGCAACACTCATGTGCTTCCAAAGTGCTGTCACCCTTCAACTTGGCTCTGGCTCTCTCTGTTGCAGGCATGAATGTCATGAATGAACAGATTTTGGATTTCCTAAGGTCCACCATTCTGCGGAGTTTCCGTGACCAACACAGACATGAACAGTCATACTGGGTGAGAGAGAACTTCCCAGAACAACGCAATATTCAAGAAATAATTCAAGAAACGGTTTCCAGCAGTTCATCAGGCTAAGAGCATGTATCTCGTGCTGAAATCGATCAATAATCACAACAATGAAAAAAAAAGATCAGTAGCCAATAAGACTGAAACCTAAACTGTGGATTAGAGTTTCATAATGGCTTAAACATAGGTGTTATAGTTACTATAGCACATAATGTATTTTTTGTTGGTTTTAAAGTTTGTATGCTACAATTGTATATTAGTATCGTTGGATTATATTTTTAAAAAAAAACGAAGGCTTTAGTTGCCTTTTTTTTTTTTAAAGAGAAAGGGAGTATTGTAAGGAATTGACTTACATAAAAGTATGTTCAACTCTCCATACTAGTGCAAAATAAAATTGTTTTATGTCATTACATGATGAGGCACATTTTGCCATTTTCGGCGTTCATTATAACGATCTGAAGAAAATTGGCGTGTGAATGTAGAGCTGTGTGTTTGTTAATGTAATAGTCGTGTCCAGCCCTCTTTGGAGGTACGTAGACCAATAGATAATATATAGAATAAGTATTTGGATATTAAGGAATGATAATAATATAGATTTTGATGGAAATATATTTAGAATAGGGACTTGAATAGTCAAGGTCATAAAATGGAGAAAATGACCATTGTTTTGCCCCAAGAAGAGCAGCGAATGTTCAGTATGAATAGATTTAAGGTAGAAATAATATTACGACATAACGTTAAGGATTTTGTTCACATTGTCTTTTTTAGGGTTTTTATGTTGGATGTAATCAAGGGAAAATAATGCGGTAATCTTTTCATCGACATTGGGGAGCTGATAATCATCATCGTGCCATAGCCATAGGACTGCCATCTTCATCGAACATTGACTGTGCAACTGAGACAAGATCATCTGCCATCCATACAAGTTCTTCATCATCCTGAAAATGTATAATGTGATTAATTCTAATTCAACGTCAATATTGTCTTTGTGAGGAATAAAAGAGTGTGAATTAAGTATTCAATCAAAAACAACAAAAGTCTTCTTTTGTTTTTTATCATTCCAAGTTTCAGTATGTAGTGTAAGTTTATTGTTTATTTAATATATATAACGAACGCTGCTTCGTTACACACCCCAAAAAAATGAGCATTGAGCAAGTACCGGAAGACATGGCAACACTCTTGTGCTTCCAAAGTGCTGTCACCCTTCAACTTGGCTCTGGCTCTCTCTGTTGCAGGCATGAATGTCATGAATGAACAGATTTTGGATTTCCTAAGGTCCACCATTCTGCGGAGTTTCCGTGACCAACACAGACATGAACAGTCATACTGGGTGAGAGAGAACTTCCCAGAACAACGCAATATTCAAGAAATAATTCAAGAAACGGTTTCCAGCAGTTCATCAGGCTAAGAGCATGTATCTCGTGCTGAAATCGATCAATAATCCCAACAAGGAAAAAAAAAGATCAGTTGCCAATAAGACTGAAACCTAAACTGTGGATTAGAGTTTCATAATGGCTTAAACATAGGTGTTATAGTTACTATAGCACATAATGTATTTTTTGTTGGTTTTAAACTTTGTATGCTACAATTGTATATTAGTATCGTTGGATTATATATAAAAAAAGAAGGCTTTAGATGCCTTTTTTTTTAAAGAGAAAGGGAGTATTGTAAGCAATTGACTTACATAAAAGTATGTTCAACTCTCCATACTAGTGCAAAATAAAATTGTTTTACGTCATTACATGATGAGGCACATTTCGCCATTTTCGGTGTTCATTATAATGATCTGAAGAAAATTGGCGTGTGAATGTAGAGCTGTGTGTTTGTTAATGTAATAGTCGTGTCCAGCCCTCTTTGGAGGTACGTAGACCAATAGATAATATATAGAATAAGTATTTAGATATTAAGGAATGATAATAATATAGATTTTGATGGAAATGTATTTAGAATAGGGACTTGAATAGTCAAGGTCATAAAATGGAGAAAATGACCGTTGTTTTGCCCCAAGAAGAGCGGCGAATGTTCAGTATGAATAGATTTAAGATAGAAATAATATTACGACATAACGTTAGGGATTTTGTTCACATTGTCTGTTTTAGGGTTTTTATGTTGGATGTAATCAAGGGAAAATAATGCAGTAATCTTTTCATCGACATTGGGGAGCTGATAATCATCATTGTGCCATAGCCGTAGGACTGCCATCTTCATCGAACATTGACTGTGCAACTGAAACAAGATCATCTGCCATCCATACAAGGTCTTCATCATCCTGAAAATTTATAATGTGATTAATTCTAATTCAACGTCAATATCGTCTTCGTCAGGAATAAAAGAGTGTGAATTAAGTATTCAATCAAAAACAACAAAATTCTTCTTTTGTTTTTTATCATTCCAAGTTTCAGTATGTAGTGTAAGTTTATTGTTTATTTAATATATATAACGAACGCTGCTTCGTTACACCCCCACCCCCCAAAAAAAAAAGAGCATTGAGCAAGTACCGGAAGACATGGCAACACTCATGTGCTTCCAAAGTGCTGTCACCCTTCAACTTGGCTCTGGCTCTCTCTGTTGCAGGCATGAATGTCATGAATGAACAGATTTTGGATTTCCTAAGGTCCACCATTCTGCGGAGTTTCCGTGACCAACACAAACATGAACAGTCATACTGGGTGAGAGAGAACTTCCCAGAACAACGCAATATTCAAGAAATAATTCAAGAAACGGTTTCCAGCAGTTCATCAGGCTAAGAGCATGTATCTCGTGCTGAAATCGATCAATAATCACAACAAGGAAAAAAAAATCAGTAGCCAATAAGACTGAAACCTAAACTGTGGATTAGAGTTTCATAAGGGCTTAAACATAGGTGTTATAGTTACTATAGCACATAATGTATTTTTTTTTTGTTTTAAAGTTTGTATGCTACAATTGTATATTAGTATCGTTGGATTCTATTAAAAAAAAAAAACGAAGGCTTTAGATGCCTTTTTTTTTTTTTAAAGAGAAAGGGAGTATTGTAAGGAATTGAATTACATAAAAGTATGTTCAACTCTCCATACTAGTGCAAAATAAAATTGTTTTCCGTCATTACATGATGAGGCACATTTTGCCATTTTCGGGGTTCGTTATAATGATCTGAAGAAAATTGGCGTGTGAATGTAGAGCTGTGTGTTTGTTAATGTAATAGTCGTGTCCAGCCCTCTTTGGAGGTACGTAGACCAATAGATAATATATAGAATAAGTATTTGGATATTAAGGAATGATAATAATATAGATTTGATGGAATATATTTAGAATAGGGACTTGAATAGTCAAGGTCATAAAAGGGAGAAAATGACCGTTGTTTTGCCCCAAGAAGAGCGGCGAATGTTCAGTATGAATAGATTTAAGGTAGAAATAATATTACCACATAATGTTAAGGATTTTGTTCACATTGTCTTTTTTAGGGGTTTTATGTTGGATGTAATCAAGGGAAAAAAATGCGGTAATCTTTTCATCGACATTGGGGAGATGATATGCATCATCGTGCCATAGCCATAGGACTGCCATCTTCATCGAACATTGACTGTGCAACTGAGACAAGATCATCTGCCATCCATACAAGTTCTTCATCATCCTGAAAATTTATAATGTGATTAATTCTAATTCAACGTCAATATCGTCTTCGTGAGGAATAAAAGAGTGTGAATGAAGTATTCAATCAAAAACAACAAAAGTCTCCTTTTGTTTCTTATCATTCCAAGTTTCAGTATGTAGTGTAAGTTTATTGTTTATTTAATATATATAACGAACGCTGCTTCGTTACACACCCCAAAAAAATGAGCATTGAGCAAGTACCGGAAGACATGGCAACACTCTTGTGCTTCCAAAGTGCTGTCACCCTTCAACTTGGCTCTGGCTCTCTCTGATGCAGGCATGAATGTCATGAATGAACAGATTTTGGATTTCCTAAGGTCCACCATTCTGCGGAGTTTCCGTGACCAACACAGACATGAACAGTCATACTGGGTGAGAGAGAACTTCCCAGAACAACGCAATATTCAAGAAATAATTCAAGAAACGGTTTCCAGCAGTTCATCAGGCTAAGAGCATGTATCTCGTGCTGAAATCGATCAATAATCACAACAAGAGAAAAAAAAAAAGATCAGTAGCCAATAAGACTGAAACCTAAACTGTGGATTAGAGTTTCATAAGGGCTTAAACATAGGTGTTATAGTTACTATAGCACATAATGTATTTTTTGTTGGTTTTAAAGTGTGAATGCTACAATTGTATATTGGTATCGTTGGATTATATTAAAAAAAAAAAAAGGCTATAGTTGCCTTTTTTTTCTTAAAAAGAAAGGGAGTATTCTAAGGAATTGACTTACATAAAAGTATGTTCAACTTTCCATACTAGTGTGAAATAAAATTGTTTTACGTCATTACATGATGAAACACATTTCGCAATTTTCGGTGTTCGTTATAATGATCTGAAGAAAATTGGCATGTGAATGTAGAGCTGTGTGTTTGTTAATGTAATAGTCGTGTCCAGCCCTCTTTGGAGGTACGTAGACAAATAGATAATATATAGAATAAGTATTTGGATATTAAGGAATGATAATAATATAGATTTTGATGGAATGTATTTAGAGTAGGGACTTGAATAGTCAAGGTCATAAAATGGAGAAAATGACCGTTGTTTTGCCCCAAGAAGAGCGGCGAATGTTCAGTATGAATAGATTTAAGGTAGAAATAATATTATGACATAACGTTAAGGATTGTGTTCACATTGTCTGTTTTAGGGTTTTTATGTTGGATGTAATCAAGGGAAAATAATGCGGTAATCTTTTCATCGACATTGGGGAGCTGAGAATCATCATCGTGCCATAGCCATAGGACTGCCATCTTCATCGAACATTGACTGTGCAACTGAGACAAGATCATCTGCCATCCATACAAGGTCTTCATCATCCTGAAAATTTATAATGTGATTAATTCTAATTCAACGTCAATATCGTCTTCGTGAGGAATAAAAGAGTGTGAATTAAGTATTCAATCAAAACCAACAAAAGTCTTCTTTTGTTTTTTATCATTCCAAGTTTCAGTATGTAGTGTAAGTTTATTGTTTTTTTAATATATATAACGAACTCTGCTTCGTTATACCCCCCCCCCCAAAAAAAAAAAAAAAGAGCATTGAGCAAGTACCGGAAGACATGGCAACACTCATGTGCTTCCAAAGTGCTGTCACCCTTCAACTTGGCTCTGGCTCTCTCTGTTGCAGGCATGAATGTCATGAATGAACAGATTTTGGATTTCCTAAGGTCCACCATTCTGCGGAGTTTCCGTGACCAACACAGACATGAACAGTCATACTGGGTGAGAGAGAACTTCCCAGAACAACGCAATATTCAAGAAATAATTCAAGAAACGGTTTCCAGCAGTTCATCAGGCTAAGAGCATGTATCTCGTGCTGAAATCGATCAATAATCACAACAATGAAAAAAAAAAGATCAGTAGCCAATAAGACTGAAACCTAAACTGTGGATTAGAGTTTCATAATGGCTTAAACATAGGTGTTATAGTTACTATAGCACATAATGTATTTTTTGTTGGTTTTAAAGTTTGTATGCTACAACTGTATATTAGTATCGTTGGATTATATTTTAAAAAAACAACAACAAAGGCTATAGTTGCCTTTTTTTTTCTTAAAGAGAAAGGGAGTATTCTAAGGAATTGACTTACATAAAAGAATGTTCAACTTTCCATACTAGTGTGAAATAAAATTGTTTTACGTGATTACATGATGAAACACATTTCGCCATTTTCGGTGTTCGTTATAATGATCTGAAGAAAATTGGCATGTGAATGTAGAGCTGTGTGTTTGTTAATGTAATAGTCGTGTCTAGCCCTCTTTGGAGGTACGTAGACCAATAGATAATAAATAGAATAAGTATTTGGATATTAAAGAATGATAATAATATAGATTTTGATGGAAATATATTTAGAATAGGGACTTGAATAGTCAAGGTCATAAAATGGAGAAAATGACCGTTGTTTTGCCCCAAGAGGAGCGGCGAATATTCAGTATGAATAGATTTAAGGTAGAAATAATATTACGACATAACGTTAAGGATTTTGTTCACATTGTCTTTTTTAGGGGTTTTATGTTGGATGTAATCAAGGGAAAATAATGCGGTAATCTTTTCATCGACATTGGGGAGCTGATAATCATCATCGTGCCATAGCCATAGGACTGCCAACATCATCGAACATTGACTGTGCAACTGAGACAAGATCATCTGCCATCCATACAAGGTCTTCATCATCCTGAAAATTTATAATGTGATTATTTCCAATTCAACGTCAATATCGTCTTCGTGAGGAATAAAAGAGTGTGAATGAAGTATTCAATCAAAAACAACAAAAGTCTTCTTTTGTTTTTTATCATTCCAAGTTTCAGTATGTAGTGTAAGTTTATTGTTTATTTAATATATATAACGAACGCTGCTTCGTTACACTCCCCCCCCCCAAAAAAAAAAAGTGAGCATTGAGCAAGTACCGGAAGACATGGCAACACTCATGTGCTTCCAAACTGCTGTCACACTTCAACTTGGCTCTGGCTCTCTCTGTTGCAGGCATGAATGTCATGAATGAACAGATTTTGGATTTCCTAAGGTCCACCATTCTGCGGAGTTTCCGTGACCAACACAGACATGAACAGTCATACTGGGTGAGAGAGAACTTCCCAGAACAACGCAATATTCAAGAAATAATTCAAGAAACGGTTTCCAGCAGTTCATCAGGCTAAGAGCATGTATCTCGTGCTGAAATCGATCAATAATCACAACAAGGAAAAAAAAATCAGTAGCCAATAAGACTGAAACCTAAACTGTGGATTAGAGTTTCATAAGGGCTTAAACATAGGTGTTATAGTTACTATAGCACATAATGCATTTTTTTTTTGGTTTTAAAGTTTGTATGCTACAATTGTATATTAGTATCGTTGGATTATATTTTTAAAAAAAAACGAAGGCTTTAGTTGCCTTTGTTTTTTTGTTTTTTTTAAAGAGAAAGGGAGTATTGTAAGGAATTGACTTACATAAAAGTATGTTCAACTCTCCATACTAGTGTAAAATAAAATTGTTTTACGTCATTACATGATGAGGCACATTTCGCCATTTTCGGTGTTCGTTATAATGATCTGAAGAAAATTGGCATGTGAATGTAGAGCTGTGTGTTTGTTAATGTAATAGTCATGTCCAGCCCTCTTTGGAGGTACGTAGACAACTAAATAATATATAGAATAAGTATTTGGATATTAAGGAATGATAATAATATAGATTTTGATGGAAATGTATTTATAGTAGGGACTTTAATAGTCAAGGTCATAAAATGGAGAAAATGACCGTTGTTTTGCCCCAAGAAGAGCGGCGAATGTTTAGTATGAATAGATTTAAGGTAGAAATAATATTATGACATAACGTTAAGGATTGTGTTCACATTGTCTGTTTTAGGGTTTTTATGTTGGATGTAATCGAGGGAAAATAATGCGGTAATCTTTTCATCGACATTGGGGAGCTGATAATCATCATCGTGCCATAGCCATAGGACTGCCATCTTCATCAAACATTGACTGTGCAAGCAACTGAGACAAGATCATCTGCCATCCATACAAGTTCTTCATCATCCTGAAAATTTATAATGTGATTAATTCTAATTCAACGTCAATATCGTCTTCGTGAGGAATAAAAGAGTGTGAATGAAGTATTCAATCAAAAACAACAAAAGTCTTCTTTTGTTTTTTATCATTCCAAGTTTCAGTATGTAGTGTAAGTTTATTGTTTATTTAATATATATAACGAACGCTGCTTCGTTACACACCCCAAAAAAATGAGCATTGAGCAAGTACCGGAAGACATGGCAACGCTCTTGTGCTTCCAAAGTGCTGTCACCCTTCAACTTGGCTCTGGCTCTCTCTGTTGCAGGCATGAATGTCATGAATGAACAGATTTTGGATTTCCTAAGGTCCACCATTCTGCGGAGTTTCCGTGACCAACACAGACATGAACAGTCATAATGGGTGAGAGAGAAATTCCCAGATCAGCGCAATATTCAAGAAATAATTCAAGAAACGGTTTCCAGCAGTTCATCAGGCTAAGAGCATGTATCTCGTGCTGAAATCGAACAATAATCACAACAAGGAAAAAAAAAAGATCAGTAGCCAATAAGACTGAAACCTAAACTGTGGATTAGAGTTTCATAAGGGCTTAAACATAGGTGTTATAGTTACTATAGCACATAATGTATTTTTTGTTGGTTTTAAAGTTTGTATGCTACAATTGTATATTGGTATCGTTGGATTATATTTAAAAAAAAAACAAAGGCTATAGTTGACTTTTTTTTTCTTAAAGAGAAAGGGAGTATTCTAAGGAATTGACTTACATAAAAGAATGTTCAACTTTCCATACTAGTGTGAAATAAAATTGTTTTACGTCATTACATGATGAAACACATTTCGCCATTTTCGGTGTTCGTTATAATGATCTGAAGAAAATTGGCATGTGAATGTAGAGCTGTGTGTTTGTTAATGTAATAGTCGTGTCGAGCCCTCTTTGGAGGTACGTAGACCAATAGATAATATATAGAATAAGTATTTGGATATTAAAGAATGATAATAATATAGATTTTGATGGAAATATATTTAGAATAGGGACTTGAATAGTCAAGGTCATAAAATGGAGAAAATGACCATTGTTTTGCCCCAAGAAGAGCGGCGAATGTTCAGTATGAATAGATTTAAGGTAGAAATAATATTATGACATAACGTTAAGGATTGTGTTCACATTGTCTTTTTTATGGGTTTTATGTTGGATGTAATCAAGGGAAAATAATGCGGTAATCTTTTTATCGACATTGGGGAGCTGATAATCATCATCGTGCCATAGCCATAGGACTGCCATCATCATCTAACATTGACTGTGCAACTGAGACAAGATCATCTGCCATCCATACAAGGTCTTCATCATCCTGAAAATTTATAATGTGATTAATTCCAATTCAACGTCAATATCGTCTTCGTGAGGAATAAAAGAGTGTGAATGAAGTATTCAATCAAAAACAACAAAAGTCTTCTTTTGTTTTTTATCATTCCAAGTTTCAGTATGTAGTGTAAGTTTATTGTTTATTTAATATATATAACGAACGCTGCTTCGTTACACCCCCCCCCAAAAAAAAAAAAAAAGAGCATTGAGCAAGTACCGGAAGACATGGCAACACTCATGTGCTTCCAAACTGCTGTCACACTTCAACTTGGCTCTGGCTCTCTCTGTTGCAGGCATGAATGTCATGAATGAACAGATTTTGGATTTCCTAAGGTCCACCATTCTGCAGAGTTTCCGTGACCAACACAGACATGAACAGTCATACTGGGTGAGAGAGAACTTCCCAGAACAACGCAATATTCAAGAAATAATTCAAGAAACGGTTTCCAGCAGTTCATCAGGCTAAGAGCATGTATCTCGTGCTGAAATCGATCAATAATCACAACAAGAAAAAAAAAAGATCAGTAGCCAATAAGACTGAAACCTAAACTGTGGATTAGAGTTTCATAAGGGCTTAAACATAGGTGTTATAGTTACTATAGCACATAATGTATTTTTTGTTGGTTTTAAAGTTTGTATGCTACAATAGTATATTGGTATCGTTGGATTATATTTTAAAAAAAACAACGAAGGCTTTAGTTGCCTTTTTTTTCTTAAAGAGAAAGGGAGTATTGTAAGGAATTGACTTACATAAAAGTATGTTCAACTCTCCATACTAGTGTCAAATAAAATTGTTTTACGTCATTACATGATGAGGCACATTTCGCCATTTTCGGTGTTCGTTATAATGATCTGAAGAAAATTGGCATGTGAATGTAGAGCTGTGTGTTTGTTAATGTAATAGTCATGTCCAGCCCTCTTTGGAGGTACGTAGACAACTAGATAATATATAGAATAAGTATTTGGATATTAAGGCATGATAATAATATAGATTTTGATGGAAATGTATTTAGAATAGGGACTTGAATAGTCAAGGTCATAAAATGGAGAAAATGACCGTTGTTTTGCCCCAAGAAGAGCGGCGAATGTTCAGTATGAATAGATTTAAGGTAGAAATAATATTATGACATAACGTTAAGGATTGTGTTCACATTGTCTGTTTTAGGGTTTTTATGTTGGATGTAATCAAGGGAAAAAAATGCGGTAATCTTTTCATTGACATTGGGGAGCTGATAATCATCATCGTGCCATAGCCATAGGACTGCCATCTTCATCGAACATTGACTGTGCAACTGAGACAAGATCATCTGCCATCCATACAAGTTCTTCATCATCCTGAAAATTTATAATGTGATTAATTCTAATTCAACGTCAATATCGTCTTCGCGAGGAATAAAAGAGTGTGAATTAAGTATTCAATCAAAAACAACAAAAGTCTTCTTTTGTTTTTTATCATTCCAAGTTTCAGTATGTAGTGTAAGTTTATTGTTTATTTAATATATATAACGAACGCTGCTTCGTTACACACCCCAAAAAAATGAGCATTGAGCAAGTACCGGAAGACATGGCAACACTCTTGTGCTTCCAAAGTGCTGTCACCCTTCAACTTGGCCCTGGCTCTCTCTGTTGCAGGCATGAATGTCATGAATGAACAGATTTTGGATTTCCTAAGGTCCACCATTCTGCAGAGTTTCCGTGACCAACACAGACATGAACAGTCATACTGGGTGAGAGAGAACTTCCCAGAACAACGCAATATTCAAGAAATAATTCAAGAAACGGTTTCCAGCAGTTCATCAGGCTAAGAGCATGTATATCGTGCTGAAATCGATCAATAATCACAACAAGGAAAAAAAAAAAGATCAGTAGCCAATAAGACTGAAACCTAAACTGTGGATTAGAGTTTCATAAGGGCTTAAACATAGGTGTTATAGTTACTATAGCACATAATGTATTTTTTGTTGGTTTTAAAGTGTGTATGCTACAATAGTATATTGGTATCGTTGGATTATATTTTAAAAAAAACAAAGGCTATAGTTGCCTTTTTTTTCTTAACGAGAAAGGGAGTAATCTAAGGAATTGACTTACATAAAAGAATGTTCAACTTTCCATACTAGTGTGAAATAAAATTGTTTTACGTCATTACATGATGAAACACATTTCGCCATTTTCGGTGTTCGTTATAATGATCTGAAGAAAATTGGCATGTGAATGTAGAGCTGTGTGTTTGTTAATGTAATAGTCGTGTCGAGCCCTCTTTGGAGGTACGTAGACCAATAGATAATATATAGAATAAGTATTTGGATATTAAAGAATGATAATAATATAGATTTTGATGGAAATATATTTAGAATAGGGACTTGAATAGTCAAGGTCATAAAATGGAGAAAATGACCGTTGTTTTGCCCCAAGAAGAGCGGCGAATGTTCAGTATGAATAGATTTAAGGTAGAAATAATATTACGACATAACGTTAAGGATTTTGTTCACATTGTCTTTTTTAGGGTTTTTATGTTGGATGTAATCAAGGGAAAATAATGCGGTAATCTTTTCATCGACATTGGGGAGCTGATAATCATCATCGTGCCATAGCCATAGGACTGCCATCTTCATCGAACATTGACTGTGCAACTGAGACAAGATCATCTGCCATCCATACAAGTTCTTCATCATCCTGAAAATTTATAATGTGATTAATTCTAATTCAACGTCAATATTGTCTTCGTGAGGAATAAAAGAGTGTGAATTAAGTATTCAATCAAAAACAACAAAAGTCTTCTTTTGTTTTTTATCATTCCAAGTTTCAGTATGTAGTGTAAGTTTATTGTTTATTTAATATATATAACGAACGCTGCTTCGTTACACCCCCCCCAAAAAAAAAAAGAGCATTGAGCAAGTACCGGAAGACATGGCAACACTCATGTGCTTCCAAAGTGCTGTCACCCTTCAACTTGGCTCTGGCTCTCTCTGTTGCAGGCATGAATGTCATGAATGAACAGATTTTGGATTTCCTAAGGTCCACCATTCTGCGGAGTTTCCGTGACCAACACAGACATGAACAGTCATACTGGGTGAGAGAGAACTTCCCAGAACAACGCAATATTCAAGAAATAATTCAAGAAACGGTTTCCAGCAGTTCATCAGGCTAAGAGCATGTATCTCGTGCTGAAATCGATCAATAATCACAACAAGGAAAAAAAAAAGATCAGTTGCAAGCATTTATTGCCCCAGACTGTATTCTCAATGAAGTGAATACTTTGCTGTACAGGCTTTTGTGGCGTAAAAAAGAATGTAACCTGAAGAGCATTTGAGAAAGTGAAAAGAACTGTCTTATGTGACAGTGTTGAAAACGGAGGGGTTAACATGATAGATATAAGACAACGGCAGATTTCTTTTATACTCCAGTGGGTAACAAAATTATTGAAGACCTCACCGCATGAAAAATGGACTGTCACTCCCACCCTGCTGTTTTCGCACTTTGGTGGTAATTTTGCATGCTTTTTCTCAAATACTTCAAGTAACTTATTTAAAGGGTTAAATAAAGTGACATCTAGATTTTGGAAAAAGGTATTACAAACGTGGCTAGATAATAACAAACACTACACTGACAACATTTGCTCTAGGTTATGGAATAATGTAAATGTAAAATATGCGGGAAATGTTCTGTATTTCGAGGACTGGGTTGTGGGGGGTTATACTTATATAAGAGATGTAGTCGATGGCATTGGCATGGTTTCTTATGGAGATAGTTGTCAGAGGTTAGGGAATTCTCCAAATAGGATTTTAGAATACATAACAGTACGTGCAGCAGTTGCCAGGTTCTTACAATTGTTTCCATCTTGTTCACAGAACGAAGCATACCCTAGCACTCCCTTATTTCATAATAAAACCCTGGTAAGGGCTCGTGACTTTATGAAAGAATTAATTGCTACAAAAAGAACCCAGCCTTGTGCTGTTGGATTCTGGAAAAGAAAATTTGATATTGACATAGATAAACATTACTGGGTTATTGCAAAAATAGCCACCATGGAAACGAGACTTAGAGTTCTTCATTGGAAAATACTGCATAATATAAATATATATCCTACTAATATTCTATTACACAAAATGAAGGTAGTTGATAATAATAAATGTTTTTATTGCAAAGATATTGTGGATGTCATTGAACATTTCTTTTATTTTTGTCCAGTAATAATGATATTTTGGTCATATATAGAAACATACATTTTGTCTACGATAAATGTGAGTGTTAAATTAAGTGTTAGAGAAGTGATGATGTTTGGTATTTTGAATAACAGGGAAATTGGTAAAACAAACGTTGAGAAGGTTAATCATGTTATTTTGATAGCTAAAATGTGTATCAGTATTTATAAGAAAACTAAATCGGTGTTCTCACCTATGCATATTTTTGAAAGACAAATGTTGATTAGAAATCTGTAAAAGCCATTTTATTTTGTTTGTGCCCCTTTTGAAAGGAACCAAAAAAAAAGAACCAATGAAGAAGGCCTTGAGCTAAAATAAGATTTTAAAAAAAGAAAAAAAAAAGCTTGGCCTGCCAACTGAGGTTCACCAAAAAAAAAAAAAAGACATTCGTGCTTTGTCCAAAGATATCAAGGAAGTTCGTCTACGTATTACTGCCCGTGCCAAGAATCGAGCAAAGAACAAGCTGAGCTTTGCCTATGTGGAGTTCCCTTCTGAGGCCTTGGCAGACAAAAACTACAAAATCCTGCAGGGTGCCAAGCTGAAAGATACAGAGATTGTTGTAGACTATGTTTGGAGCTAAGAGCCAGTTCAAGCCAGATAAGAAAGAGACTGCTGATCCTGACCCTCTGCGTCTGTACGATACTGGATTCGGAACAGACATCAAGGAAGCTGACATGTACAAACTCTTCCCCATGGCTAGCGAGGTCACCATCCCTATAAGGAAGAAGGACAAAGCACCTATTGGCTTTGCATTCGTTGCATTCACTTCACCAGATCAGTGCAAGACAGCACATGACAAATGCCAGGGTGCCAAGATCCGTGACAACAATCTGGCGATACTGTTTGCCAAGAAACGCTCTCTTGCCCAGCAGCAGAAAGACCAGAAGAAGTCAGAGTTTTCAAAGCAGCCACAGAAGAAAAAGGGTGAACCTCCAACAAAAAAAGCCAAGGTCGATGCACAGAAGAAGGCTGAGAAAGATGATGAGGACGACGATGAAGATGATGAGGATGACGAGTACTCAATCAAAAACAACAAAAGTCTTCTTTTGTTTTTTATCATTCCAAGTTTCAGTATGTAGTGTAAGTTTATTGTTTATTTAATATATATATCGAACGCTGCTTCGTTACACACCCCAAAAAAATGAGCATTGAGCAAGTACCGGAAGACATGGCAACACTCATGTGCTTCCAAAGTGCTGTCACCCTTCAACTTGGCTCTGGCTCTCTCTGTTGCAGGCATGAATGTCATGAATGAACAGATTTTGGATTTCCTAAGGTCCACCATTCTGCGGAGTTTCCGTGACCAACACAGACATGAACAGTCATACTGGGTGAGAGAGAACTTCCCAGAACAACGCAATATTCAAGAAATAATTCAAGAAACGGTTTCCAGCAGTTCATCAGGCTAAGAGCATGTATCTCGTGCTGAAATCGATCAATAATCACAACAATGAAAAAAAAAAGATCAGTAGCCAATAAGACTGAAACCTAAACTGTGGATTAGAGTTTCATAATGGCTTAAACATAGGTGTTATAGTTACTATAGCACATAATGTATTTTTTGTTGGTTTTAAAGTTTGTATGCTACAATTGTATATTAGTATCGTTGGATTATATTTTTAAAAAAAACGAAGGCTTTAGTTGCCTTTTTTTTTTTTTTAAAGAGAAAGGGAGTATTGTAAGGAATTGACTTACATAAAAGTATGTTCAACTCTCCATACTAGTGCAAAATAAAATTGTTTTATGTCATTACATGATGAGGCACATTTTGCCATTTTCGGCGTTCATTATAACAATCTGAAGAAAATTGGCGTGTGAATGTAGAGCTGTGTGTTTGTTAATGTAATAGTCGTGTCCAGCCCTCTTTGGAGGTACGTAGACCAAAAGATAATATATAGAATAAGTATTTGGATATTAAGGAATGATAATAATATAGATTTTGATGGAAATATATTTAGAATAGGGACTTGAATAGTCAAGGTCATAAAATGGAGAAAATGACCATTGTTTTGCCCCAAGAAGAGCAGCAAATGTTCAGTATGAATAGATTTAAGGTAGAAATAATATTACGACATAACGTTAGGGATTTTGTTCACATTGTCTTTTTTATGGGTTTTATGTTGGATGTAATCAAGGGAAAATAATGCGGTAATCTTTTCATCGACATTGGGGAGCTGATAATCATCATCGTGCCATAGCCATAGGACTGCCATCTTCATCAAACATTGACTGTGCAACTGAGACAAGATCATCTGCCATCCATACAAGGTCTTCATCATCCTTAAAATTTATAATGTGATTAATTCTAATTCAACGTCAATATCGTCTTCATGAGGAATAAAAGAGTGTGAATTAAGTATTCAATCAAAAACAACAAAAGTCTTCTTTTGTTTTTTATCATTCCAAGTTTCAGTATGTAGTGTTAGTTTATTGTTTATTTAATATATATAACGAACGCTGCTTCGTTACACCCCCCCCCCAAAAAAAAAAAGAGCATTGAGTAAGTACCGGAAGACATGGCAACACTCATGTGCTTCCAAAGTGCTGTCACCCTTCAACTTGGCTCTGGCTCTCTCTGTTGCAGGCATGAATGTCATGAATGAACAGATTTTGGATTTCCTAAGGTCCACCATTCTGCAGAGTTTCCGTGACCAACACAGACATGAACAGTCATACTGGGTGAAAGAGAACTTCCCAGAACAACGCAATATTCAAGAAATAATTCAAGAAACGGTTTCCAGCAGTTCATCAGGCTAAGAGCATGTATCTCGTGCTGAAATCGATCAATAATCACAACAAGGAAAAAAAAAAGTGTGAATGAAGTATTCAATCAAAAACAACAAAAGTCTTCTTTTGTTTTTTATCATTCCAAGTTTCAGTATGTAGTGTAAGTTTATTGTTTATTTAATATATATAACGAACGCTGCTTCGTTACACACCCCAAAAAAATGAGCATTGAGCAAGTACCGGAAGACATGGCAACACTCTTGTGCTTCCAAAGTGCTGTCACCCTTCAACTTGGCTCTGGCTCTCTCTGTTGCAGGCATGAATGTCATGAATGAACAGATTTTGGATTTTCTAAGGTCCACCATTCTGAGGAGTTTCCGTGACCAACACAGACATGAACAGTCATAATGGGTGAGAGAGAAATTCCCAGATCAGCGCAATATTCAAGAAATAATTCAAGAAACGGTTTCCAGCAGTTCATCAGGCTAAGAGCATGTATCTCGTGCTGAAATCGATCAATAATCACAACAAGGAAAAAAAAAAGATCAGTAGCCAATAAGACTGAAACCTAAACTGTGGATTAGAGTTTCATAAGGGCTTAAACATAGGTGTTATAGTTACTATAGCACAGAATGTATTTTTTGTTGGTTTTAAAGTTTGTATGCTACAATTGTATATTGGTATCGTTGGATTATATTTAAAAAAAAAAACAAAGGCTATAGTTGCCTTTTTTTTCTTAAAGAGAAAGGGAGTAATCTAAGGAATTGACTTACATAAAAGAATGTTCAACTTTCCATACTAGTGTGAAATAAAATTGTTTTATGTCATTACATGATGAAACACATTTCGCCATTTTCGGTGTTCGTTATAATGATCTGAAGAAAATTGGCATGTGAATGTAGAGCTGTGTGTTTGTTAATGTAATAGTCGTGTCGAGCCCTCTTTGGAGGTACGTAGACCAATAGATAATATATAGAATAAGTATTTGGATATTAAAGAATGATAATAATATAGATTTTGATGGAAATAGATTTAGAATAGGGACTTGAATAGTCAAGGTCATAAAATGGAGAAAATGACCGTTGTTTTGCCCCAAGAAGAGCGGCGAATGTTCAGTATGAATAGATTTAAGGTAGAAATAATATTACGACATAACGTTAAGGAGTTTGTTCACATTGTCTTTTTTAGGGTTTTTATGTTGGATGTAATCAAGGGAAAATAATGCGGTAATCTTTTCATCGACATTGGGGAGCTGATAATCATCATCGTGCCATAGCCATAGGACTGCCATCTTCATCGAACATTGACTGTGCAACTGAGACAAGATCATCTGCCATCCATACAAGTTCTTCATCATCCTGAAAATTTATAATGTGATTAATTCTAATTCAACGTCAATATCGTCTTCGTGAGGAATAAAAGAGTGTGAATTAAGTATTCAATTAAAAACAACAAAAGTCTTCTTTTGTTTTTTATCATTCCAAGTTTCAGTATGTAGTGTAAGTTTATTGTTTATTTAATATATATAACGAACGCTGCTTCGTTACACACCCCAAAAAAATTAGCATTGAGCAAGTACCGGAAGACATGGCAACACTCTTGTGCTTCCAAAGTGCTGTCACCCTTCAACTTGGCTCTGGCTCTCTCTGTTGCAGGCATGAATGTCATGAATGAACAGATTTTGGATTTCCTAAGGTCCACCATTCTGCGGAGTTTCCGTGACCAACACAGACATGAACAGTCATAATGGGTGAGAGAGAACTTCCCAGAACAACGCAATATTCAAGAAATAATTCAAGAAACGGTTTCCAGCAGTTCATCAGGCTAAGAGCATGTATCTCGTGCTGAAATCGATCAATAATCCCAACAAGGAAAAAAAAAGATCAGTTGCCAATAAGACTGAAACCTAAACTGTGGATTAGAGTTTCATAATGGCTTAAACATAGGTGTTATAGTTACTATAGCACATAATGTATTTTTTGTTGGTTTTAAACTTTGTATGCTACAATTGTATATTAGTATCGTTGGATTATATATAAAAAACAAGGCTTTAGCTGCCTTTTTTTTTTTAAAGAGAAAGGGAGTATTGTAAGCAATTGACTTACATAAAAGTATGTTCAACTCTACATACTAGTGCAAAATAAAATTGTTTTACGTCATTACATGATGAGGCACATTTCGCCATTTTCGGTGTTCATTATAATGATCTGAAGAAAATTGGCGTGTGAATGTAGAGCTGTGTGTTTGTTAATGTAATAGTCGTGTCCAGCCCTCTTTGGAGGTACGTAGACCAATAGATAATATATAGAATAAGTATTTGGATATTAAGGAATGATAATAATATAGATTTTGATGGAAATGTATTTAGAATAGGGACTTGAATAGTCAAGGTCATAAAATGGAGAAAATGACCGTTGTTTTGCCCCAAGAAGAGCGGCGAATGTTCAGTATGAATAGATTTAAGATAGAAATAATATTACGACATAACGTTAGGGATTTTGTTCACATTGTCTGTTTTAGGGTTTTTATGTTGGATGTAATCAAGGGAAAATAATGCGGTAATCTTTTCATCGACATTGGGGAGCTGATAATCATCATCGTGCCATAGCCATAGGACTGCCATCTTCATCGAACATTGACTGTGCAACTGAAACAAGATCATCTGCCATCCATACAAGGTCTTCATCATCCTGAAAATTTATAATGTGATTAATTCTAATTCAACGTCAATATCGTCTTCGTCAGGAATAAAAGAGTGTGAATTAAGTATTCAATCAAAAACAACAAAATTCTTCTTTTGTTTTTTATCATTCCAAGTTTCAGTATGTAGTGTAAGTTTATTGTTTATTTATTATATATAACGAACGCTGCTTCGTTACACCCCCCCCCCAAAAAAAAAATGAGCATTGAGCAAGTACCGGAAGACATGGCAACACTCATGTGCTTCCAAAGTGCTGTCACCCTTCAACTTGGCTCTGGCTCTCTCTGTTGCAGGCATGAATGTCATGAATGAACAGATTTTGGATTTCCTAAGGTCCACCATTCTGCGGAGTTTCCGTGACCAACACAGACATGAACAGTCATACTGGGTGAGAGAGAACTTCCCAGAACAACGCAATATTCAAGAAATAATTCAAGAAACGGTTTCCAGCAGTTCATCAGGCTAAGAGGCACTGTGGTCTAATGGTAGTGCTTCGGCTTGCGGATCTGAAGGTCCCGGGTTCAAGCCCTGGCCGGGCCATTGTGTTGTGTCCCTGGGAAAGACACTTTACTCCTGTTTTCCTACTCCTTCGGATGAGAGTATAAACCGAGGTCTAGTCTGTGTCGCATGCATTCCACCATAACGGACTTTAAAGATCCTGACGCTCATGTCCTAGACGGGTGAGCGCCGGTAACAAGAACACACCCAGCATGCACTTGGTCCTTCTCCTCCATCCCTGGCTGCCCAGGATTGTGCTCAGTTGTCCGGGCGTCAGACCATGCGCCCAAAGGCTGCGGGTGGGCGTCTCGGGCGGTTTGAGTTAGATCCTGTATCGGCCAGCGCCTTGATCCTTAAGCTAAGGCGCCTTACAAATGACGAACATTATTATTATTATGTATTTATATGTAATGACTATGTAAAGCGTGGTGAGTCTGGTCATAGGCTGGAGTACCCGCTATATAAAAATCCGTTATTATTAATTATTATTATTATTATTAAGAGCATGTATCTCGTGCTGAAATCGATCAATAATCACAACAAGAGAAAAAAAATAAAAGATCAGTAGCCAATAAGACTGAAACCTAAACTGTGGATTAGAGTTTCATAAGGGCTTAAACATAGGTGTTATAGTTACTATAGCACATAATGTATTTTTTGTTGGTTTTAAAGTGTGAATGCTACAATTGTATATTGGTATCGTTGGATTATATTTAAAAAAAACAAACAAAGGCTATAGTTGCCTTTTTTTTTCTTAAAAAGAAAGGGAGTATTCTAAGGAATTGACTTACATAAAAGTATGTTCAACTTTCCATACTAGTGTGAAATAAAATTGTTTTACGTCATTACATGATGAAACACATTTCGCAATTTTCGGTGTTCGTTATAATGATCTGAAGAAAATTGGCATGTGAAAGTAGAGCTGTGTGTTTGTTAATGTAATAGTCGTGTCCAGCCCTCTTTGGAGGTACGTAGACAAATAGATAATATATAGAATAAGTATTTGGATATTAAGGAATGATAATAATATAGATTTTGATGGAAATGTATTTAGAGTAGAGACTTGAATAGTCAAGGTCATAAAATGGAGAAAATGACCGTTGTTTTGCCCCAAGAAGAGCGGCGAATGTTCAGTATGAATAGATTTAAGGTAGAAATAATATTATGACATAACGTTAAGGATTGTGTTCACATTGTCTGTTTTAAGGTTTTTATGTTGGATGTAATCAAGGGAAAATAATGCGGTAATCTTTTCATTGACATTGGGGAGCTGATAATCATCATCGTGCCATAGCCATAGGACTGCCATCTTCATCGAACATTGACTGTGCAACTGAGACAAGATCATCTGCCATCCATACAAGGTCTTCATCATCCTGAAAATTTATAATATGATTAATTCTAATTCAACGTCAATATCGTCTTCGTGAGGAATAAAAGAGTGTGAATTAAGTATTCAATCAAAACCAACAAAAGTCTTCTTTTGTTTTTTATCATTCCAAGTTTCAGTATGTAGTGTAAGTTTATTGTTTATTTAATATATATAACGAAGTCTGCTTCGTTACACCCCCCCCCAAAAAAAAAAAAAATGAGCATTGAGCAAGTACCGGAAGACATGGCAACACTCATGTGCTTCCAAAGTGCTGTCACCCTTCAACTTGGCTCTGGCTCTCTCTGTTGCAGGCATGAATGTCATGAATGAACAGATTTTGGATTTCCTAAGGTCCACCATTCTGCGGAGTTTCCGTGACCAACACAGACATGAACAGTCATACTGGGTGAGAGAGAACTTCCCAGAACAACGCAATATTCAAGAAATAATTCAAGAAACGGTTTCCAGCAGTTCATCAGGCTAAGAGCATGTATCTCGTGCTGAAATCGATCAATAATCCCAACAAGGAAAAAAAAAGATCAGTTGCCAATAAGACTGAAACCTAAACTGTGGATTAGAGTTTCATAATGGCTTAAACATAGGTGTTATAGTTACTATAGCACATAATGTATTTTTTGTTGGTTTTAAACTTTGTATGCTACAATTGTATATTAGTATCGTTGGATTATATATAAAAAAGAAGGCTTTAGCTGCCTTTTTTTTTAAAGAGAAAGGGAGTATTGTAAGCAATTGACTTACATAAAAGTATGTTCAACTCTACATACTAGTGCAAAATAAAATTGTTTTACGTCATTACATGATGAGGCACATTTCGCCATTTTCGGTGTTCATTATAATGATCTGAAGAAAATTGGCGTGTGAATGTAGAGCTGTGTGTTTGTTAATGTAATAGTCGTGTCCAGCCCTCTTTGGAGGTACGTAGACCAATAGATAATATATAGAATAAGTATTTGGATATTAAGGAATGATAATAATATAGATTTTGATGGAAATGTATTTAGAATAGGGACTTGAATAGTCAAGGTCATAAAATGGAGAAAATGACCGTTGTTTTGCCCCAAGAAGAGCGGCGAATGTTCAGTATGAATAGATTTAAGATAGAAATAATATTACGACATAACGTTAGGGATTTTGTTCACATTGTCTGTTTTAGGGTTTTTATGTTGGATGTAATCAAGGGAAAATAATGCGGTAATCTTTTCATCGACATTGGGGAGCTGATAATCATCATCGTGCCATAGCCATAGGACTGCCATCTTCATCGAACATTGACTGTGCAACTGAAACAAGATCATCTGCCATCCATACAAGGTCTTCATCATCCTGAAAATTTATAATGTGATTAATTCTAATTCAACGTCAATATCGTCTTCGTCAGGAATAAAAGAGTGTGAATTAAGTATTCAATCAAAAACAACAAAATTCTTCTTTTGTTTTTTATCATTCCAAGTTTCAGTATGTAGTGTAAGTTTATTGTTTATTTATTATATATAACGAACGCTGCTTCGTTACACCCCCCCCCAAAAAAAAAAAAAAGAGCATTGAGCAAGTACCGGAAGACATGGCAACACTCATGTGCTTCCAAAGTGCTGTCACCCTTCAACTTGGCTCTGGCTCTCTCTGTTGCAGGCATGAATGTCATGAATGAACAGATTTTGGATTTCCTAAGGTCCACCATTCTGCGGAGTTTCCGTGACCAACACAGACATGAACAGTCATACTGGGTGAGAGAGAACTTCCCAGAACAACGCAATATTCAAGAAATAATTCAAGAAACGGATTCCAGCAGTTCATCAGGCTAAGAGCATGTATCTCGTGCTGAAATCGATCAATAATCACAACAAGGAAAAAAAATCAGTAGCCAATAAGACTGAAACCTAAACTGTGGATTAGAGTTTCATAAGGGCTTAAACATAGGTGTTATAGTTACTATAGCACATAATGTATTTTTTGTTTGTTTTAAAGTTTGTATGCTACAATTGTATATTAGTATCGTTGGATTCTATTAAAAAAAAAACGAAGGCTTTAGATGCCTTTTTTTTTTAAAGAGAAAGGGAGTATTGTAAGGAATTGAATTACATAAAAGTATGTTCAACTCTCCATACTAGTGCAAAATAAATTTGTTTTCCGTCATTACATGATGAGGCACATTTTGCCATTTTCGGGGTTCGTTATAATGATCTGAAGAAAATTGGCGTGTGAATGTAGAGCTGTGTGTTTGTTAATGTAATAGTCGTGTCCAGCCCTCTTTGGAGGTACGTAGACCAATAGATAATATATAGAATAAGTTTTTGGATATTAAGGAATGATAATAATATAGATTTGATGGAATATATTTAGAATAGGGACTTGAATAGTCAAGGTCATAAAAGGGAGAAAATGACCGTTGTTTTGCCCCAAGAAGAGCGGCGAATGTTCAGTATGAATAGATTTAAGGTAGAAATAATATTACCACATAATGTTAAGGATTTTGTTCACATTGTCTTTTTTAGGGGTTTTATGTTGGATGTAATCAAGGGAAAAAAATGCGGTAATCTTTTCATCGACATTGGGGAGCTGATATGCATCATCGTGCCATAGCCATAGGACTGCCATCTTCATCAAACATTGACTGTGCAACTGAGACAAGATCATCTGCCATCCATACAAGTTCTTCATCATCCTGAAAATTTATAATGTGATTAATTCTAATTCAACGTCAATATCGTCTTCGTGAGGAATAAAAGAGTGTGAATGAAGTATTCAATCAAAAAACAACAAAAGTCTCCTTTTGTTTCTTATCATTCCAAGTTTCAGTATGTAGTGTAAGTTTATTGTTTATTTAATATATATAACGAACGCTGCTTCGTTACACACCCCCAAAAAATGAGCATTGAGCAAGTACCGGAAGACATGGCAACACTCTTGTGCTTCCAAAGTGCTGTCACCCTTCAACTTGGCTCTGGCTCTCTCTGTTGCAGGCATGAATGTCATGAATGAACAGATTTTGGATTTCCTAAGGTCCACCATTCTGCGGAGTTTCCGTGACCAACACAGACATGAACAGTCATACTGGGTGAGAGAGAACTTCCCAGAACAACGCAATATTCAAGAAATAATTCAAGAAACGGTTTCCAGCAGTTCATCAGGCTAAGAGCATGTATCTCGTGCTGAAATCGATCAATAATCACAACAAGAGAAAAAAAAAAAAGATCAGTAGCCAATAAGACTGAAACCTAAACTGTGGATTAGAGTTTCATAAGGGCTTAAACATATAGGTGTTATAGTTACTATAGCACATAATGTATTTTTTGTTGGTTTTAAAGTGTGAATGCTACAATTGTATATTGGTATCGTTGGATTATATTTAAAAAAACAAACAAAGGCTATAGTTGCCTTTTTTTTTCCTAAAAAGAAAGGGAGTATTCTAAGGAATTGACTTACATAAAAGTATGTTCAACTTTCCATACTAGTGTGAAATAAAATTGTTTTACGTCATTACATGATGAAACACATTTCGCAATTTTCGGTGTTCGTTATAATGATCTGAAGAAAATTGGCATGTGAATGTAGAGCTGTGTGTTTGTTAATGTAATAGTCGTGTCCAGCCCTCTTTGGAGGTACGTAGACAAATAGATAATATATAGAATAAGTATTTGGATATTAAGGAATGATAATAATATAGATTTTGATGGAAATGTATTTAGAGTAGGGACTTGAATAGTCAAGGTCATAAAATGGAGAAAATGACCGTTGTTTTGCCCCAAGAAGAGCGGCCGAATGTTCAGTATGAATAGATTTAAGGTAGAAATAATATTATGACATAACGTTAAGGATTGTGTTCACATTGTCTGTTTTAAGGTTTTTATGTTGGATGTAATCAAGGGAAAATAATGCGGTAATCTTTTCATCGACATTGGGGAGCTGATAATCATCATCGTGCCATAGCCATAGGACTGCCATCTTCATCGAACATTGACTGTGCAACTGAGACAAGATCATCTGCCATCCATACAAGGTCTTCATCATCCTGAAAATTTATAATATGATTAATTCTAATTCAACGTCAATATCGTCTTCGTGAGGAATAAAAGAGTGTGAATTAAGTATTCAATCAAAACCAACAAAAGTCTTCTTTTGTTTTTTATCATTCCAAGTTTCAGTATGTAGTGTAAGTTTATTGTTTATTTAATATATATAACGAACTCTGCTTCGTTACACCCCCCCCCAAAAAAAAAAAAATGAGCATTGAGCAAGTACCGGAAGACATGGCAACACTCATGTGCTTCCAAAGTGCTGTCACCCTTCAACTTGGCTCTGGCTCTCTCTGTTGCAGGCATGAATGTCATGAATGAACAGATTTTGGATTTCCTAAGGTCCACCATTCTGCGGAGTTTCCGTGACCAACACAGACATGAACAGTCATACTGGGTGAGAGAGAACTTCCCAGAACAACGCAATATTCAAGAAATAATTCAAGAAACGGTTTCCAGCAGTTCATCAGGCTAAGAGCATGTATCTCGTGCTGAAATCGATCAATAATCACAACAATGAAAAAAAAAGATCAGTAGCCAATAAGACTGAAACCTAAACTGTGGATTAGAGTTTCATAATGGCTTAAACATAGGTGTTATAGTTACTATAGCACATAATGTATTTTTTGTTGGTTTTAAAGTTTGTATGCTACAATTGTATATTAGTATCGTTGGATTATATTTTAAGAAAAAACGAAGGCTTTAGTTGCCTTTTTTTTTTTTTTTTTTTAAAGAGAAAGGGAGTATTGTAAGGAATTGACTTACATAAAAGTATGTTCAACTCTCCATACTAGTGTAAAATAAAATTGTTTTACGTCATTACATGATGAGGCACATTTCGCCATTTTCGGTGTTCGTTATAATGATCTGAAGAAAATTGGCATGTGAATGTAGAGCTGTGTGTTTGTTAATGTAATAGTCATGTCCAGCCCTCTTTGGAGGTACGTAGACAACTAGATAATATATAGAATAAGTATTTGGATATTAAGGAATGATAATAATATAGATTTTGATGGAAATGTATTTATAGTAGGGACTTGAATAGTCAAGGTCATAAAATGGAGAAAATGACCGTTGTTTTGCCCCAAGAAGAGCGGCGAATGTTTAGTATGAATAGATTTAAGGTAGAAATAATATTATGACATAACGTTAAGGATTGTGTTCACATTGTCTGTTTTAGGGTTTTTATGTTGGATGTAATCGAGGGAAAATAATGCGGTAATCTTTTCATCGACATTGGGGAGCTGATAATCATCATCGTGCCATAGCCATAGGACTGCCATCTTCATCAAACATTGACTGTGCAACTGAGACAAGATCATCTGCCATCCATACAAGTTCTTCATCATCCTGAAAATTTATAATGTGATTAATTCTAATTCAACGTCAATATCGTCTTCGTGAGGAATAAAAGAGTGTGAATGAAGTATTCAATCAAAAACAACAAAAGTCTTCTTTTGTTTTTTATCATTCCAAGTTTCAGTATGTAGTGTAAGTTTATTGTTTATTTAATATATATAACGAACGCTGCTTCGTTACACACCCCCAAAAAATGAGCATTGAGCAAGTACCGGAAGACATGGCAACACTCTTGTGCTTCCAAAGTGCTGTCACCCTTCAACTTGGCTCTGGCTCTCTCTGTTGCAGGCATGAATGTCATGAATGAACAGATTTTGGATTTCCTAAGGTCCACCATTCTGCGGAGTTTCCGTGACCAACACAGACATGAACAGTCATACTGGGTGAGAGAGAACTTCCCAGAACAACGCAATATTCAAGAAATAGTTCAAGAAACGGTTTCCAGCAGTTCATCAGGCTAAGAGCATGTATCTCGTGCTGAAATCGATCAATAATCACAACAAGGAAAAAAAAAGATCAGTAGCCAATAAGACTGAAACCTAAACTGTGGATTAGAGTTTCATATAGGTGTTATAGTTACTATAGCACATAATGTATTTTTTGTTGGTTTTAAAGTTTGTATGCTACAATTGTATATAAGTATCGTTGGATTCTATTAAAAAAAACGAAGGCTTTAGATGCCTTTTTTTTTAAAGAGAAAGGGAGTATTGTAAGGAATTGACTTACATAAAAGTATGTTGAACTCTCCATACTAGTGCAAAATAAAATTGTTTTCCGTCATTACATGATGAGGCACATTTTGCCATTTTCGGGGTTCGTTATAATGATCTGAAGAAAATTGGCGTGTGAATGTAGAGCTGTGTGTTTGTTAATACAATAGTCGTGTCCAGCCCTCTTTGGAGGTACGTAGACCAATAGATAATATATAGAATAAGTATTTGGATATTAAGGAATGATAATAATATAGATTTGATGGAAATATATTTAGAATAGGGACTTGAATAGTCAAGGTCATAAAATGGAGAAAATGACCGTTGTTTTGCCCCAAGAAGAGCGGCGAATGTTCAGTATGAATAGATTTAAGGTAGAAATAATATTACGACATAATGTTAAGGATTTTGTTCACATTGTCTTTTTTAGTGGTTTTATGTTGGATGTAATCAAGGGGAAAAAAATGCGGTAATCTTTTCATCGACATTGGGTAGCTGATAATCATCATCGTGCCATAGCCATAGGACTGCCATCTTCATCGAACATTGACTGTGCAACTGAGACAAGATCATCTGCCATCCATACAAGTTCTTCATCATCCTGAAAATTTATAATGTGATTAATTCTAATTCAACGTCAATATCGTCTTCGTGAGGGCATGCTTCAAATGTGATAGTATGAACTGCAACACCTTCACCTTTCACAGTTATTGTCTTGACATCAGTAATGTCTACGAGCCCCTGTCCAACCTGTCCGTTGACTCGTTTCATTCCCATCATTTCAGTCCCCTGAAAACGAGCAGCCCAAAAATACCAGCGCCTCACCACCAGGCGCAGATTCCAACAGATCCATCGACCCTCACACGTCCAACTCAATACCACGTAGATCGACGGAGAAAACACGACCTTCCCCGAGGCACGACACATTAGGTGACAATTCCCGGCTTCTCCCACCACCAGAGAAACAAAACCTCCGGCTCCTGAATATAAACTGCCGCAGTGTTATTCGGAATCGGGCAGAATTCCTGGCTATCATCAACTTCACCAAGCCGGATGTAGTATGCGGCACAGAGTCTTGGTTGGGCCCGGATTTCAAGTCCAGCGAGGCATTCCCCCCCGACTACGTCGCCTACAGGAAAGACAGGGGCACCATCGCAGGTGGAGTGTTCATTTTGGTACACACAAGACTTTGGTCTCGTCGGCAGCTCCAGAGCTACAAGCAGACTGCGAAATGACCTGGGCCAAGATCCACCTGAAGAGAAACAACGACTTGTTAGTTGGATGTTTCTACATGCCCCATCGCTCCCATAAGGACCTCGCTGAGCTTGACCAAACACTGCAAAGGATCACAGGCGGAAAGAAGCGCCAACAAGTTTTACTAGCTGGCGATTTCAACTGCCCAAATATCAACTGGGACAACGCTAGTGTACCCTCAAACTCGCCAGATCGACAAGTGCAGCTTAACCTCGTTGACATCTGCACTGCAGCGCAACTCACACAAGTACATGATCAACCGACAAGAGATGACAACATACTAGATCTTGTATTTGTCACCAACCCCACGTTAACCAGGAGTTCCACCTCCATCCCTGGAATCTCTGACCATCATGCAGTAATAACAGACTTTGACGCACAGCCGCAGCGAGTGAGAGAAAAACCAAGAAGAGTGTACTTGTACTCCAAAGCCAAGTGGGACGACTTGAACTCCGATTTTGATTCCTTGTCCGAGAAGATCGAGACCATGAACAATGACGACGCAGACATTGAGACCATGTGGACTGAGTTTAAGACATCTTTAATGTCAGCCGTTGAGAAGCATATCCCATCAAAGCTCCGGCGGGTAAACTCTAACCTACCTTGGATCAACTGGCGCGTCAAGAAACTATTAAGACGAAAGAAACGTCTTTACAAACAAGCCAAGAAGACTGGGAACTGGGCGAATTATAAATTTTTCCAACGGGAATGCCGACGCAAAACAAGACGGGCAGAGTGGGACTACGTGAACACCACCATTGAAGAGGGACTGCAGGCAAATGACACCAAGCCTTTTTGGAAGTATGTCAAATCCAGGCGCCAAGACAACCTAGGGGTAGCTCCCCTAAAGAAGGGCCCGTCCCTCCTCAGTGACAGCCTCTCCAAAGCCCAGATCCTCTTGACCCAGTTTAAGTCCGTATTCACCCAAGGATGACGGCTCCCCCCCTCCAGAAATCAAAGCCCCTCCTTATCCCAGCATCGGAAAACTCACTATAAATATCCATGGCATCACCAAACTCCTCCAAAACCTCAACGCTTCTAAGGCCTCTGGGCCGGACAGTATCCCAAACAAGATTTTGAAGACCTGTGCCGTGTCCATCGCCCCAGCCCTGACAATCATTTTCAAACGTTCGCTGGAAACTGGTCAACTCCCTGGCGACTGGCTATCCGCAAACATCTCGGCGGTATTCAAGAAAGGCGATAGGAATCAGGCAGAAAACTACAGACCAGTCTCCCTAACATCAGTGGCCTGTAAGCTCCTGGAGCATGTTATTTGTCGGCACATCCGGAACCATCTTGAAATGTATAACATCCTAACCGACCGGAACCATGGATTCAGATCTGGCCACTCCTGCGAGACGCAACTCCTCACCACATCGAATGATTTACTGAAGTCCTTCGATAATGGGGCCCAGGTGGATGTCGCCATACTTGAATTTTCCAAGGCGTTTGACACCGTTCCACACGCCAAGCTTATGCAGAAGATGGATCATTACGGTGTGCGTGGACCAATCCATGTATGGCTGACCCAGTTCTTGACGAAGCGAACGATGAGAGTGGTGGTGGAGGGAGAGGCATCGGAAGTGGCGCCGGTCGAGTCAGGCGTACCACAGGGAACGGTGTTGGGACCACTCTTGTTCCTCTGCCACATCAACGATTTGCCACAGTCTGTGAGGTCTACAGTCAGACTGTTTGCTGACGACTGCCTCCTTTACCGGACTATACGCACCTTCCAAGATCACCTCAAGCTCCAGGCCGACCTCCGACAGCTGGAAATCTGGGCTACCAAGTGGGGCATGCGCTTTAATGCGCAGAAGTGCTACATCCTCTCCATCAGAAATAAGTCATCCTACTTATATAGCCTAGACAGAGTAATCCTGCAACATGTACAACAGAGCCCATATCTTGGCATCCTACTGTCAGCTGACCTCAAATGGTCCGCCCACATCTCCAACACATGCAGCAAAGCAGCATCGACAGTGGGCTTCCTACGCCGGAACCTCCGGAACTGCCCCCAAGAGTGCAGGCGCCTGGCGTATATCTCACTCGTACGATCCAAGCTAGAATACGGAGCAACGGTGTGGGATCCCCATCTACAACAGGACATCGACAGACTAGAGAGAGTGCAGCGCCAGGCCGCCTGCTTCATTACGCGTGACTACAAGTCCCGAAGCCAGGGCTGCATGAGCAACATCCTCAGAGACCTGAACCTCCCCCCACTAGAAGAGCGCCGTAGGCAACTACGCCTCAACCTTCTGAATAGGGTCGCAGAGGGGTTGGTCCCAGCGCTACCTCCAGAGAAGTTCCTCACCCCTGCTGTCGGCGGTCGACGAAGAGTCATTCCTACGAGGTTTCAGGGGTTCGACAGCATCAACATCATCGAACGACAGGCTGTGAACAACACACGAGGCTTTATCATCCCTACCAGCAAGACTGACCAGTACAGGAATTCTTTTAGTGTCCGTACTGTAGCTGAGTGGAATCAGCTGAGTGACACAGACTTGCCAGCCAAACCAGCCCGACCTGCCGTCGCAGCATCATCGGCGACGAAGGTGTCAGGGCTCTCACCCCCCCCTCTCCGCTGAACGCTCACACTGATATGTTTTTAGCCAGCTTTTAAAGACACTATGAATAATTATGTTTTAGCTGGGCACCTTGCCTTTATATTAGGGCCACGAATTTATAAATCATGCGCTTCCCCCAGTTGCAAAGATAACCGACATTGGTTCCTGCAACTATACGACCAGATCCAGAACGTCAATATCGTCTTCGTGAGGAATAAAAGAGTGTGAATTAAGTATTCAATCAAAACCAACAAAAGTCTTCTTTTGTTTTTTATCATTCCAAGTTTCAGTATGTAGTGTAAGTTTATTGTTTATTTAATATATATAACGAACTCTGCTTCGTTACACCCCCCCCCCCAAAAAAAAAAAATGAGCATTGAGCAAGTACCGGAAGACATGGCAACACTCTTGTGCTTCCAAAGTGCTGTCACCCTTCAACTAGGCTCTGGCTCTCTCTGTTGCAGGCATGAATGTCATGAATGAACAGATTTTGGATTTCCTAAGGTCCACCATTCTGCGGAGTTTCCGTGACCAACACAGACATGAACAGTCATACTGGGTGAGAGAGAACTTCCCAGAACAACGCAATATTCAAGAAATAATTCAAGAAACGGTTTCCAGCAGTTCATCAGGCTAAGAGCATGTATCTCGTGCTGAAATCGATCAATAATCACAACAAGGAAAAAAAAAAGATCAGTAGCCAATAAGACTGAAACCTAAACTGTGGATTAGAGTTTCATAAGGGCTTAAACATAGGTGTTATAGTTACTATAGCACATAATGTATTTTTTGTTGGTTTTAAAGTTTGTATCCTACAATTGCATATTGGTATCTTTGGATTATATTTTTAAAAAAACAACGAAGGCTTTAGTTGCCTTTTTTTTTCTTAAAGAGAAAGGGAGTATTGTAAGGAATTGACTTACATAAAAGTATGTTCAACTCTCCATACTAGTGTAAAATAATATTGTTTTACGTCATTACATGATGAGGCACATTTCACCATTTTCGGTGTTCGTTATAATGATCTGAAGAAAATTGGCATGTGAATGTAGAGCTGTGTGTTTGTTAATGTAATAGTCATGTCCAGCCCTCTTTGGAGGTACGTAGACAACTAGATAATATATAGAATAAGTATTTGGATATTAAGGAATGATAATAATATAGATTTTGATGGAAATGTATTTATAGTAGGGACTTGAATAGTCAAGGTCATAAAATTGAGAAAATGACCGTTGTTTTGCCCCAAGAAGAGCGGCGAATGTTCAGTATGAATAGATTTAAGGTAGAAATAATATTATGACATAACGTTAAGGATTGTGTTCACATTGTCTGTTTTAGGGTTTTTATGTTGGATGTAATCGAGGGAAAATAATGCGGTAATCTTTTCATCGACATTGGGGAGCTGATAATCATCATCGTGCCATAGCCATAGGACTGCCATCTTCATCAAACATTGACTGTGCAACTGAGACAAGATCATCTGCCATCCATACAAGTTCTTCATCATCCTGAAAATTTATAATGTGATTAATTCTAATTCAACGTCAATATCGTCTTCGTGAGGAATAAAAGAGTGTGAATTAAGTATTCAATCAAAAACAACAAAAGTCTTCTTTTGTTTTTTATCATTCCAAGTTTCAGTATGTAGTGTAAGTTTATTGTTTATTTAATATATATAACGAACGCTGCTTCGTTACACACTCCAAAAAAATGAGCATTGAGCAAGTACCGGAAGACATGGCAACACTCTTGTGCTTCCAAAGTGCTGTCACCCTTCAACTTGGCTCTGGCTCTCTCTGTTGCAGGCATGAATGTCATGAATGAACAGATTTTGGATTTCCTAAGGTCCACCATTCTGCGGAGTTTCCGTGACCAACACAGACATGAACAGTCATACTGGGTGAGAGAGAACTTCCCAGAACAACGCAATATTCAAGAAATAATTCAAGAAACGGTTTCCAGCAGTTCATCAGGCTAAGAGCATGTATCTCGTGCTGAAATCGATCAATAATCACAACAAGGAAAAAAAAAAGATCAGTTGCCAATAAGACTGAAACCTAAACTGTGGATTAGAGTTTCATAAGGGCTTAAACATAGGTGTTATAGTTACTATAGCACGTAATGTATTTTTTGTTGGTTTTAAAGTTTGTATGCTACAATTGTATATTAGTATCGTTGGATTATATAAAAAAAGAAGGCTTTAGTTGCCTTTTTTTTAAAATAGAAAGGGAGTATTGTAAGGAATTGATTTACATAAAAGTATGTTCAACTCTCCATACTAGTGCAAAATAAAATTGTTTTACGTCATTACATGATGAGGCACATATCGCCATTTTCGGTGTTCATTATAATGATCTGAAGAAAATTGGCATGTGAATGTAGAGCTGTGTGTTTGTTAATGTAATAGTCGTGTCCAGCCCTCTTTGGAGGTACGTAGACCAATAGATAATATATATAGAATAAGTATTTGGATATTAAGGAATGATAATAATATAGATTTTGATGGAAATGTATTTAGAATAGGGACTTGAATAGTCAAGGTCATAAAATGGAGAAAATGGCCGTTGTTTTGCCCCAAGAAGAGCGGCGAATGTTCAGTATGAATAGATTTAAGATAGAAATAATATTACGACATAACGTTAGGGATTTTGTTCACATTGTCTGTTTTAGGGTTTTTATGTTGGATGTAATCAAGGGAAAATAATGCGGTAATCTTTTCATCGACATTGGGGAGCTGATAGTCATCATCGTGCCATAGCCATAGGACTGCCATCTTCATCGAACATTGACTGTGCAACTGAAACAAGATCATCTGCCATCCATACAAGGTCTTCATCATCCTGAAAATTTATAATGTGATTAATTCTAATTCAACGTCAATATCGTCTTCGTGAGGAATAAAAGAGTGTGAATTAAGTATTCAATCAAAAACAACAAAAGTCTTCTTTTGTTTTTTATTATTCCAAGTTTCAGTATGTAGTGTAAGTTTATTGTTTATTTAATATATATAACGAACGCTGCTTCGTTACACCCCCCTCCCAAAAAAAAAATGAGCATTGAGCAAGTACCGGAAGACATGGCAACACTCATGTGCTTCCAAAGTGCTGTCACCCTTCAACTTGGCTCTGGCTCTCTCTGTTGCAGGCATGAATGTCATGAATGAACAGATTTTGGATTTCCTAAGGTCCACCATTCTGCGGAGTTTCCGTGACCAACACAGACATGAACAGTCATACTGGGTGAGAGAGAACTTTTCAGAACAGCGCAATATTCAAGAAATAATTCAAGAAACGGTTTCCAGCAGTTCATCAGGCTAAGAGCATGTATCTCGTGCTGAAATCGATCAATAATCACAAGAAAAAAAAAAGATCAGTAGCCAATAAGACTGAAACCTAAACTGTGGATTAGAGTTTCATAAGGGCTTAAACATAGGTGTTATAGTTACTATAGCACATAATGTATTTTTTGTTGGTTTTAAAGTTTGTATGCTACAATTGTATATTAGTATCGTTGGATTCTATTAAAAAAAACGAGGGCTTTAGATGCCTTTTTTTTTAAAGAGAAAGGGAGTATTGTAAGGAATTGAATTACATAAAAGTATGTTCAACTCTCCATACTAGTGCAAAATAAAATTGTTTTCCGTCATTACATGATGAGGCACATTTTGCCATTTTTTTCGGGGTTCGTTATAATGATCTGAAGAAAATTGGCATGTGAATGTAGAGCTGTGTGTTTGTTAATGTAATAGTCGTGTCCAGCCCTCTTTGGAGGTACGTAGACCAATAGATAATATATAGAATAAGTATTTGGATATTAAGGAATGATAATAATATAGATTTTGATGGAAATATATTTAGAATAGGGACTTGAATAGTCAAGGTCATAAAATGGAGAAAATGACCGTTGTTTTGCCCCAAGAAGAGTGGCGAATGTTCAGTATGAATAGATTTAAGGTAGAAATAATATTACGACATAACGTTAAGGATTTTGTTCACATTGTCTTTTTTAGGGGTTTTATGTTGGATGTAATCAAGGGAAAATAATGCGGTAATCTTTTCATCGACATTGGGGAGCTGATAATCATCATCGTGCCATAGCCATAGGACTGCCATCTTCATCGAACATATACTGTGCAACTGAGGCAAGATCATCTGCCATCCATACAAGTTCTTCATCATCCTGAAAATTTATAATGTGATTAATTCTAATTCAACGTCAATATCGTCTTCGTGAGGAATAAAAGAGTGTGAATGAAGTATTCAATCAAAAACAACAAAAGTCTCCTTTTGTTTTTTATCATTCCAAGTTTCAGTATGTAGTGTAAGTTTATTGTTTATTTAATATATATAACGAACGCTGCTTCGTTACACACCCCAAAAATATGAGCATTGAGCAAGTACCGGAAGACATGGCAACACTCTTGTGCTTCCAAAGTGCTGTCACCCTTCAACTTGGCTCTGGCTCTCTCTGTTGCAGGCATGAATGTCATGAATGAACAGATTTGGGATTTCCTAAGGTCCACCATTCTGCGGAGTTTCCTTGATCAACACAGACATGAACAGTCATACTGGGTGAGAGAGAACTTCCCAGAACAACGCAATATTCAAGAAATAATTCAAGAAACGGTTTCCAGCAGTTCATCAGGCTAAGAGCATGTATCTCGTGCTGAAATCGATCAATAATCACAACAAGGGGAAAAAAAGATCAGTAGCCAATAAGACTGAAACCTAAACTGTGGATTAGAGTTTCATAAGGGTTAAACATAGCTGTTATAGTAACTATTGCACATAATGTATTTTTTGTTGGTTTTAAAGTGTGTATGCTACAATTGTATATTGGTATCGTTGGATTATATTTAAAAAAAAACAAAGGCTATAGTTGCCTTTTTTTTCTTAAAGAGAAAGGGAGTATTCTAAGGAATTGACTTACATAAAAGTATGTTCAGCTTTCCATACTAGTGTGAAATAAAATTGTTTTACGTCATTACATGATGAAACACATTTCGCCATTTCCGGTGTTCGTTATAATGATCTGAAGAAAATTGGCATGTTAATGTAGAGCTGTGTGTTTGTTAATGTAATAGTCGTGTCCAGCCCTCTTTGGAGGTACGTAGACAAATAGATAATATATAGAATAAGTATTTAGATATTAAGGAATGATAATAATATAGATTTTGATGGAAATGTATTTAGAATAGGGACTGGAATAGTCAAGGTCATAAAATGGAGAAAATGACCGTTGTTTTGCCCCAAGAAGAGCGGCGAATGTTCAGTATGAATAGATTTAAGATAGAAATAATATTACGACATAACGTTAGGGATTTTGTTCACATTGTCTGTTTTAGGGTTTTTATGTTGGATGTAATCAAGGTAAAATAATGCGGTAATCTTTTCATCGACATTGGGGAGCTGATAGTCATCATCGTGCCATAGCCATAGGGCTGCCATCTTCATCGAACATTGACTGTGCAACTGAAACAAGATCATCTGCCATCCATACAAGGTCTTCATCATCCTGAAAATTTATAATGTGATTAATTCTCATTCAACGTCAATATTGTCTTCGTGAGAAATAAAAGAGTGTGAATTAAGTATTCAATCAAAAACAACAAAAGTCTTCTTTTGTTTTTTATCATTCCAAGTTTCAGTATGTAGTGTAAGTTTATTGTTTATTTAATATATATAACGAAATCTGCTTCGTTACACCCCCCCCCCCCAAAAAAAAAAAAGAGCATTGAGCAAGTACCGGAAGACATGGCAACACTCATGTGCTTCCAAAGTGCTGTCACCCTTCATCTTGGCTCTGGCTCTCTCTGTTGCAGGCATGAATGTCATGAATGAACAGATTTTGGATTTCCTAAGGTTCCACCATTCTGCGGAGTTTCCGTGACCAACACAGACATGAACAGTCATACTGGGTGAGAGAGAACTTCCCAGAACAACGCAATATTCAAGAAATAATTCAAGAAACGGTTTCCAGCAGTTCATCAGGCTAAGAGCATGTATCTCGTGCTGAAATCGATCAATAATCACAACAAGGAAACAAAAAAGATCAGTAGCCAATAAGACTGAAACATAAACTGTGGATTAGAGTTTCATAAGGGCTTAAACATAGGTGTTATAGTTACTATAGCACATAATGTATTTTTTGTTGGTTTTAAAGTTTGTATGCTACAATTGCATATTGGTATTGTTGGATTATATGTTAAAAAAAAACAACGAAGGCTTTAGTTGCCTTTATTTTTCTTAAAGAGAAAGGGAGTATTGTAAGGAATTGACTTACATAAAAGTATGTTCAACTCTCCATACTAGTGTAAAATAAAATTGTTTTACGTCATTACATGATGAGGCACATTTCGCCATTTCGGTGTTCGTTATAATGATCTGAAGAAAATTGGCATGTGAATGTAGAGCTGTGTGTTTGTTAATGTAATAGTCATGTCCAGCCCTCTTTGGAGGTACGTAGACAACTAGATAATATATAGAATAAGTATTTGGATATTAAGGAATGATAATAATATAGATTTTGATGGAAATGTATTTAGAATAGGGACTTGAATAGTCAAGGTCATAAAATGGAGAAAATGACCGTTGTTTTGCCCCAAGAAGAGCGGCGAATGTTCAGTATGAATAGATTTAAGGTAGGAATAATATTATGACATAACGTTAAGGATTGTGTTCACATTGTCTGTTTTAGGGTTTTTATGTTGGATGTAATCGAGGGAAAATAATGCGGTAATCTTTTCATCGACATTGGGGAGCTGATAATCATCATCGTGCCAAAGCCATAGGACTGCCATCTTCATCAAACATTCACTGCGCAACTGAGAGAAGATCATCTGCCATCCATACAAGTTCTTCATCATCCTGAAAATTTATAATGTGATTAATTCTAATTCAACGTCAATATCGTCTTCGTGAGGAATAAAAGAGTGTGAATTAAGTATTCAATCAAAAACAACAAAAGTCTTCTTTTGTTTTTTATCATTCCAAGTTTCAGTATGTAGTGTGAGTTTATTGTTTATTTAATATATATATCGAACGCTGCTTCGTTACACACCCCAAAAAAATGAGCATTGAGCAAGTACCGGAAGACATGGCAACACTCATGTGCTTCCAAAGTGCTGTCACCCTTCAACTTGGCTCTGGCTCTCTCTGTTGCATGCATGAATGTCATGAATGAACAGATTTTGGATTTCCTAAGGTCCACCATTCTGCGGAGTTTCCGTGACCAACACAGACATGAACAGTCATACTGGGTGAGAGAGAACTTCCCAGAACAACGCAATATTCAAGAAATAATTCAAGAAACGGTTTCCAGCAGTTCATCAGGCTAAGAGCATGTATCTCGTGCTGAAATCGATCAATAATCACAACAATGAAAAAAAAAAGATCAGTAGCCAATAAGACTGAAACCTAAACTGTGGATTAGAGTTTCATAATGGCTTAAACATAGGTGTTATAGTTACTATAGCACATAATGTATTTTTTGTTGGTTTTAAAGTTTGTATGCTACAATTGTATATTAGTATCGTTGGATTATATTTTAAAAAAAAACGAAGGCTTTAGTTGACTTTTTTTTTTTTTTTAAAGAGAAAGGGAGTATTGTAAGGAATTGACTTACATAAAAGTATGTTCAACTCTCCATACTAGTGCAAAATAAAATTGTTTTACGTCATTACATGATGATGCACATTTTGCCATTATCGGCGTTCATTATAACGATCTGAAGAAAATTGGCGTGTGAATGTAGAGCTGTGTGTTTGTTAATGTAATAGTCGTGTCCAGCCCTCTTTGGAGGTACGTAGACCAATAGATAATATATAGAATAAGTATTTGGATATTAAGGAATGATAATAATATAGATTGATGGAAATATATTTAGAATAGGGACTTGAATAGTCAAGGTCATAAAATGGAGAAAATGACCATTGTTTTGCCCCAAGAAGAGCAGCGAATGTTCAGTATGAATAGATTTAAGGTAGAAATAATATTACGACATAACGTTAAGGATTTTGTTCACATTGTCTTTTTTGTGGGTTTTATGTTGGATGTAATCAAGGGAAAAAAATGCGGTAATCTTTTCATCGACATTGGGGAGCTGATAATCATCATCGTGCCATAGCTATAGGACTGCCATCTTCATCGAACATTGACTGTGCAACTGAAACAAGATCATCTGCCATCCATACAAGGTCTTCATCATCCTGAAAATTTATAATGTGATTAATTCTAATTCAACGTCAATATCGTCTTCGTGAGGAATAAAAGAGTGTGAATTAAGTATTCAATCAAAAACAACAAAAGTCTTCTTTTGTTTTTTATCATTCCAAGTTTCAGTATGTAGTGTTAGTTTATTGTTTATTTAATATATATAACGAATGCTGCTTCGTTACACCCCCCCCAAAAAAAAATGAGCATTGAGTAAGTACCGGAAGACATGGCAACACTCATGTGCTTCCAAAGTGCTGTCACTCTTCAACTTGGCTCTGGCTCTCTCTGTTGCAGGCATGAATGTCATGAATGAACAGATTTTGGATTTCCTAAGGTCCACCATTCTGCAGAGTTTCCGTGACCAACACAGACATGAACAGTCATACTGGGTGAGAGAGAACTTCCCAGAACAACGCAATATTCAAGAAATAATTCAAGAAACGGTTTCCAGCAGTTCATCAGGCTAAGAGCATGTATCTCGTGCTGAAATCGATCAATAATCACAACAAGGAAAAAAAAAAAGATCAGTAGCCAATAAGACTGAAACCTAAACTGTGGATTAGAGTTTCATAAGGGCTTAAACATAGGTGTTATAGTTACTATAGCACATAATGTACTTTTTGTTGGTTTTAAAGTGTGTATGCTACAATAGTATATTGGTATCCTCGGATTATATTTAAAAAAAACAATGAAGGCTTTAGTTGCCTTTTTTTTTCTTAAAGAGAAAGGGAGTATTGTAAGGAATTGACTTACATAAAAGTATGTTCAACTCTCCATACTAGTGTAAAATAAAATTGTTTTACGTCATTACATGATGAGGCACATTTCGCCATTTTCGGTGTTCGTTATAATGATCTGAAGAAAATTGGCATTTTAAGGAATGATAATAATATAGATTTTGATGGAAATGTATTTAGAGTAGGGACTTGAATAGTCAAGGTCATAAAATGGAGAAAATGACCGTTGTTTTGCCCCAAGAAGAGCGGCGAATGTTCAGTATGAATAGATTTAAGGTAGAAATAATATTACGACATAACGTTAAGGATTTTGTTCACATTGTCTTTTTTAGGGGTTTTATGTTGGATGTAATCAAGGGAAAATAATGCAGTAATCTTTTCATCGACATTGGGGAGCTGATAATCATCATCGTGCCATAGCTATAGGACTGCCATCTTCATCGAACATTGACTGTGCAACTGAGGCAAGATCATCTGCCATCCATACAAGTTCTTCATCATCCTGAAAATTTATAATGTGATTAATTCTAATTCAACGTCAATATCGTCTTCGTGAGGAATAAAAGAGTGTGAATGAAGTATTCAATCAAAAACAACAAAAGTCTCCTTTTGTTTTTTATCATTCCAAGTTTCAGTATGTAGTGTAAGTTTATTGTTTATTTAATATATATAACGAACGCTGCTTCGTTACACACCCCAAAAAAATTAGCATTGAGCAAGTACCGGAAGACATGGCAACACTCTTGTGCTTCCAAAGTGCTGTCACCCTTCAACTTGGCTCTGGCTCTCTCTGTTGCAGGCATGAATGTCATGAATGAACAGATTTTGGATTTCCTAAGGTCCACCATTCTGCGGAGTTTCCGTGACCAACACAGACATGAACAGTCATACTGGGTGAGAGAGAACTTCCCAGAACAACGCAATATTCAAGAAATAATTCAAGAAACGGTTTCCAGCAGTTCATCAGGCTAAGAGCATGTATCTCGTGCTGAAATCGATCAATAATCGATCATAAATTGGCTCTGGCTCTCTCTGTTGCAGGCATGAATGTCATGAATGAACAGATTTGGGATTTCCTAAGGTCCACCATCAGTATGAATAGATTTAAGGTAGAAATAATATTACGACATAACGTTAAGGATTTTGTTCACATTGTCTTTTTTAGGGGTTTTATGTTGGATGTAATCAAGGGAAAATAATGCGGTAATCTTTTCATCGACATTGGGGAGCTGATAATCATCATCGTGCCATAGCTATAGGACTGCCATCTTCATCGAACATTGACTGTGCAACTGAAACAAGATCATCTGCCATCCATACAAGGTCTTCATCATCCTGAAAATTTATAATGTGATTAATTCTAATTCAACGTCAATATTGTCTTCGTGAGAAATAAAAGAGTGTGTCTTCTTTTGTTTTTTATCATTCCAAGTTTCAGTATGTAGTGTAAGTTTATTGTTTATTTAATATATATAACGAAATCTGCTTCGTTACACCCCCCCCCCCCCAAAAAAAAAAAAGAGCATTGAGCAAGTACCGGAAGACATGGCAACACTCATGTGCTTCCAAAGTGCTGTCACCCTTCATCTTGGCTCTGGCTCTCTCTGTTGCAGGCATGAATGTCATGAATGAACAGATTTTGGATTTCCTAAGGTCCACCATTCTGCGGAGTTTCCGTGACCAACACAGACATGAACAGTCATACTGGGTGAGAGAGAACTTCCCAGAACAACGCAATATTCAAGAAATAATTCAAGAAACGGTTTCCAGCAGTTCATCAGGCTAAGAGCATGTATCTCGTGCTGAAATCGATCAATAATCACAACAAGGAAAAAAAAAGATCAGTAGCCAATAAGACTGAAACAAAAACTGTGGATTAGAGTTTCATAAGGGCTTAAACATAGGTGTTATAGTTACTATAGCACATAATGTATTTTTTGTTGGTTTTAAAGTTTGTATGCTACAATTGCATATTGGTATCGTTGGATTATATTTTTAAAAAAACAATGAAGGCTTTAGTTGCCTTTATTTTTCTTAAAGAGAAATTGAGTATTGTAAGGAATTGACTTACATAAAAGTATGTTCAACTCTCTATACTAGTGTAAAATAAAATTGTTTTACGTCATTACATGATGAGGCACATTTCGCCATTTTCGGTGTTCGTTATAATGATCTGAAGAAAATTGGCATGTGAATGTTGAGCTGTGTGTTTGTTAATGTAATAGTCATGTCCAGCCCTCTTTGGATGTACGTAGACAACTAGATAATATATAGAATAAGTATTTGGATATTAAGGAATGATAATAATATAGATTTTGATGGAAATGTATTTAGAATAGGGACTTGAATAGTCAAGGTCATAAAATGGAGAAAATGACCGTTGTTTTGCCCCAAGAAGAGCGGCGAATGTTCAGTATGAATAGATTTAAGGTAGAAATAATATTATGACATAACGTTAAGGATTGTGTTCACATTGTCTGTTTTAGGGTTTTTATGTTGGATGTAATCGAGGGAAAATAATGCGGTAATCTTTTCATCGACATTGGGGAGCTGATAATCATCATCGTGCCAAAGCCATAGGACTGCCATCGTCATCAAACATTCACTGTGCAACTGAGACAAGATCATCTGCCATCCATACAAGTTCTTCATCATCCTGAAAATTTATAATGTGATTAATTCTAATTCAACGTCAATATCGTCTTCGTGAGGAATAAAAGAGTGTGAATTAAGTATTCAATCAAAAACAACAAAAGTCTTCTTTTGTTTTTTATCATTCCAAGTTTCAGTATGTAGTGTAAGTTTATTGTTTAGTTAATATATATAACGAACGCTGCTTCGTTACACACCCCAAAAAATGAGCATTGAGCAAGTACCGGAAGACATGGCAACACTTTTGTGCTTCCAAAGTGCTGTCACCCTTCAACTTGGCTCTGGCTCTCTCTGTTGCAGGCATGAATGTCATTTCAAGGCAAGGCAAGGCAAATTTTATTCCAGAAAAACCCATTAAGGGCACATGGACATGGTTAAAATAATATACACAAAAATGCAAAATAATTAATTAACATTTTAGATTAAAAAAAATAAAATAAAAATTTTAAACTATTTATTTATACAGCGGGATAGCGTGGAGTGGGGGGGGGGGGGTGGCAGGGGGGAGGTATGGAGTGGGGGAAAGAAAAAAAAAAGAACTTGATTGGGGACAACAACTATGAATCATAACTAACAATACAATTCAACCTAAACACATCAATGACAAACTATTGAAATAATTTTTATTACACATAACCTGTCAACATCAGAGCTATATTAATTTTTGACATGGGATAAAAACGTTACATTTGTTTAATTATTAATTTCATTAAACTTACAAGCTTTAATAATTCTGACTTTTTGTTAGATGACAAAAATTCTTGAAATTTGATGGCATTGGGATATCTATAATAATATGATTTTAATAAATCTCTTCTCGAGTTACAAAAATGTGAACACAAAAATAAATAATGAAACTCATCACCAAGATCGCCACTATTACATTTTTGACATACACGTTCGTGTCTAGGAATGAACAGATTTTGGATTTCCTAAGGTCCACCATTCTGCGGAGTTTCCGTGACCAACACAGACATGAACAGTCATACTGGGTGAGAGAGAACTTCCCAGAACAACGCAATATTCAAGAAATAATTCAAGAAACGGTTTCCAGGAGTTCATCAGGCTAAGAGCATGTATCTCGTGCTGAAATCGATCAATAATCACAACAAGGAAAAAAAAAGATCAGTTGCCAATAAGACTGAAACCTAAACTGTGGATTAGAGTTTCATAAGGGCTTAAACATAGGTGTTATAGTTACTATAGCACATAATGTATTTTTTGTTTGTTTTAAAGTTTGTATGCTACAATTGTATATTAGTATCGTTGTATTATATAAAAAAAAGAAGGCTTTAGTTGCCTTTTTTTAAAGAGAAAGATAGTATTGTAAGAAATTGACTTACATAAAAGTATGTTCAACTCTCCATACTAGTGCAAAACAAAATTGTTTTACGTCATTACATGATGAGGCACATTTCGCCATTTTTGGTGTTCATTATAATGATCTGAAGAAAATTGGCGTGTGAATGTAGAGCTGTGTGTTTGTTAATGTAATAGTCGTGTCCAGCCCTCTTTGGAGGTACGTAGACCAATAGTTAATATATATAGAATAAGTATTTGGATATTAAGGAATGATAATAATATAGATTTTGATGGAAATGTATTTAGAATAGGGACTTGAATAGTCAAGGTCATAAAATGGAGAAAATGACCGTTGTTTTGCCCCAAGAAGAGCGGCGAATGTTCAGTATGAATAGATTTAAGATAGAAATAATATTACGACATAACGTTAAGGATTTTGTTCACATTGTCTGTTTTAGGGTTTTTATGTTGGATGTAATCAATGGAAAAAAATGCGGTAATCTTTTCATCGACATTGGGGAGCTGATAATCATCATCGTGCCATAGCCATAGGACTGCCATCTTCATCGAACATTGACTGTGCAACTGAAACAAGATCATCTGCCATTCATACAAGGTCTTCATCATCCTGAAAATTTATAATGTGATTAATTCTAATTCAACGGCAATATCGTCTTCGTCAGGAATAAAAGAGTGTGAATTAAGTATTCAATCAACAACAACAAAAGTCTTCTTTAGTTTTTTATCATTCCAAGTTTCAGTATGTAGTGTAAGTTTATTGTTTATTTAATATATATAACGAACGCTGCTTCGTTACACCCCCCCCCCAAAAAAAATGAGCATTGAGCAAGTACCGAAAGACATGACAACACTCTTGTGCTTCCAAAGTGCTGTCACCCTTCAACTTGGCTCTGGCTCTCTCTGTTGCAGGCTGGAATGTCATGAATGAACAGATTTTGGATTTCCTAAGGTCCACCATTCTGCGGAGTTTCCGTGACCAACACAGACATGAACAGTCATACTGGGTGAGAGAGAACTTCCCAGAACAGCGCAATATTCAAGAAATAATTCAAGAAACGGTTTCCAGCAGTTCATCAGGCTAAGAGCATGTAGCTCGTGCTGAAATCGATCAATAATCACAACAAGGGAAAAAAAAGATCAGTAGCCAATAAGACTGAAACCTAAACTGTGGATTAGAGTTTCATAAGGGCTTAAACATAGGTGTTATAGTTACTATAGCACATAATGTATTTTTTGTTGGTTTTAAAGTTTGTATGCTACAATTGTATATTGGTATCGTTGGATTATATTTTAAAAAAAACAACGAAGGCTTTAGTTGCCTTTTTTTTTGTTAAATAGAAAGGGAGTATTGTAAGGAATTGACTTACATAAAAGTATGTTCAACTCTCCATACTAGTGTAAAATAAAATTGTTTTACGTCATTACATGATGAGGCACATTTCGCCATTTTCGGTGTTCGTTATAATGATCTGAAGAAAATTGGCATGTGAATGTAGAGCTGTGTGTTTGTTAATGTAATAGTCATGTCCAGCCCACTTTGGAGGTACGTAGACAACTAGATAATATATAGAATAAGTATTTGGATATTAAGGAATGATAATAATATAGATTTTGATGGAAATGTATTTAGAGTAGGGACTTGAATAGTCAAGGTCATAAAATGGAGAAAATGACCGTTGTTTTGCCCCAAGAAGAGCGGCGAATGTTCAGTATGAATAGATTTAAGGTAGAAATAATATTATGACATAACGTTAAGGATTGTTTTCACATTGTCTGTTTTAGGGTTTTTATGTTGGATGTAATCAAGGGAAAATAATGCGGTAATCTTTTCATCGACATTGGGGAGCTGATAATCATCATCGTGCCATAGCCATAGGACTGCCATCTTCATCGAACATTGTGCAACTGAGACAAGATCATCTGCCATCCATACAAGGTCTTCATCATCCTGAAAATTTATAATGTGATTAATTCTAATTCAACGTGAATATCGTCTTCGTGAGGAATAAAAGAGTGTGAATTAAGTATTCAATCAAAAACAACAAAAGTCTTCTTTTGTTTTTTATCATTCCAAGTTTCAGTATGTAGTGTGAGTTTATTGTTTATTTAATATATATATCGAACGCTGCTTCGTTACACACCCCAAAAAAATGAGCATTGAGCAAGTACCGGAAGACATGGCAACACTCATGTGCTTCCAAAGTGCTGTCACCCTTCAACTTGGCTCTGGCTCTCTCTGTTGCAGGCATGAATGTCATGAATTAACAGATTTAGGATTTCCTAAGGTCCACCATTCTGCGGAGTTTCCGTGACCAACACAGACATGAACAGTCATACTGGGTGAGAGAGAACTTCCCAGAACAACGCAATTTTTAAGAAATAATCCAAGAAACGGTTTCCAGCAGTTCATCAGGCTAAGAGCATGTATCTCGTGCTGAAATCGATCAATAATCACAACAATGAAAAAAAAAAGATCAGTAGCCAATAAGACTGAAACCTAAACCGTGGATTAGAGTTTCATAATGGCTTAAACATAGGTGTTATATTTACTATAGCACATTATGTATTTTTTGTTGGTTTTAAAGTTTGTATGCTACAATTGTATATTAGTATCGTTGGATTATATTTAAAAAAAAACGAAGGCTTTAGTTGCCTTTTTTTTTTAAAGAGAAAGGGAGTATTGTAAGGAATTGACTTACATAAAAGTATGTTCAACTCTCCATACTAGTGCAAAATAAAATTGTTTTACGTCATTACATGATGAGGCACATTTTGCCATTTTCGGCGTTCATTAGGCCTATAACGATCTGAAGAAAATTGGCGTGTGAATGTAGAGCTGTGTGTTTGTTAATGTAATAGTCGTGTCCAGCCCTCTTTGGAGGTACGTAGACCAATAGATAATATATAGAATTAGTATTTGGATATTAAGGAATGATAATAATATAGATTTTGATGGAAATATATTTAGAATAGGGACTTGAATAGTCAAGGTCATAAAATGGAGAAGATGACCATTGTTTTGCCCCAAGAAGAGCGGCGAATGTTCAGTATGAATAGATTTAAGGTAGAAATAATATTACGACATAACGTTAAGGATTTTGTTCACATTGTCTTTTTTATGGGTTTTTATGTTGGATGTAATCAAGGGAAAATAATGCGGTAATCTTTTAATCGACATTATAGAGCTGATAATCACCATCGTGACATAGATAAACATTACTGGGTTATTGCAAAAATAGCCACCATGGAAACGAGACTTAGAGTTCTTCATTGGAAAATACTGCATAATATATATCCTACTAATATTCTATTACACAAAATGAAGGTAGTTGATAATAATAAATGTTTTTATTGCAAAGATATTGTGGATGTCATTGAACATTTCTTTTATTTTTGTCCAGTAATAATGATATTTTGGTCATATATAGAAACATACATTTTGTCTACGATAAATGTGAGTGTTAAATTAAGTGTTAGAGAAGTGATGTTTGGTATTTTGAATAACAGGGAAATTGGTAAAACAAACGTTGAGAAGGTTAATCATGTTATTTTGATAGCTAAAATGTGTATCAGTATTTATAAGAAAACTAAATCGGTGTTCTCACCTATGCATATTTTTGAAAGACAAATGTTGATTAGAAATCTGTAAAAGCCATTTTATTTTGTTTGTGCCCCTTTTGAAAGGAACCAAAAAAAAAAGAACCAATGAAGAAGGCCTTGAGCTAAAATAAGATTTAAAAAAAGAAAAAAAAAAGCTTGGCCTGCCAACTGAGGTTCACCAAAAAAAAAAAAAAGACATTCGTGCTTTGTCCAAAGATATCAAGGAAGTTCGTCTACGTATTACTGCCTGTGCCAAGAATCGAGCAAAGAACAAGCTGAGCTTTGCCTATGTGGAGTTCCCTTCTGAGGCCTTGGCAGACAAAAACTACAAAATCCTGCAGGGTGCCAAGCTGAAAGATACAGAGATTGTTGTAGACTATGTTGGAGCTAAGAGCCAGTTCAAGCCAGATAAGAAAGAGACTGCTGATCCTGACCCTCTGCGTCTGTACGTTACTGGATTCGGAACAGACATCAAGGAAGCTGACATGTACAAACTCTTCCCCAAGGCTAGCGAGGTCACCATCCCTATAAGGAAGAAGGACAAAGCACCTATTGGCTTTGCATTCGTTGCATTCACTTCACCAGATCAGTGCAAGACAGCACATGACAAATGCCAGGGTGCCAGATCCGTGACAACAATCTGGCGATACTGTTTGCCAAGAAACGCTCTCTTGCCCAGCAGCAGAAAGACCAGAAGAAGTCAGAGTTTTCAAAGCAGCCACAGAAGAAAAAGGGTGAACCTCCAACAAAAAAAGCCAAGGTCGATGCACAGAAAAGCGGAAATAGTGTAGAAATAATATACGATCATAATAGGATTCACAGGTAACGATGAGGAAGATAGATTAAATAGAAACAATGTCCAATGAATAGGATTTATGGGATGAAGATAAACTACGCTACGATTAATTTTATTAGATATGTACAAATTTATTAAACATCATGTACTGAATTAATGTCACTGTGTTTATTTTGTAGAAATGAATATTATGGTATAAACATTTTTTTTCAAATTATTAGAAATGTTGGATTTATGTTAAATTTAAAGAATGTAATTTATTGTGTGCTAAAAAAAAAAAAAAAAAAATCGGAGACCTCATGATATTTAAGATGTTGAAAAGCCTTTATCAAGCTTGGTTTCCCTAAGGAAAAAAAAGAACCAAAAGAATTTAGGAGTTTGTGAGATTGGAAGCCTCTGAACAGAACAGAGCAATTCCTACAGTGGAGTCCCTTTGGCAAAATCAGAAAATCGTGGAGTGTGGCTTGAAAGCAAAAAACAAAATCCTGCTGTGAGTGCCAGATACAGTGAGATGATGAGAGAAATACAAGAGATAAGAAGCTCAGATGAAATCTGCACAACCCTCTCGTCGTTGTTCGGAAGAAGGAAACCACATCAAGGAAATATTCTTACAAACTCTTCCCCAATCATGGAGGTCACCATCGCTTAAACAAAGGATTTGTGCAATATTGGTTTGCACACAATGCAGGTGTATGCAATGAACTGGCCAAGAAGTGCCCAGTCAAGAAGAGTTTGAAGAAAAGCTCAGAAGAGAAGGAAGAGTCCACACAAGGAAATAGAGACAGGATAGAACAGCAAGGTGATGCACTGATGAGGAATAAGATGATGAAGAATTACATGACGGAGGAGGAAGATGATGATAATGAGAATGAGAGATAGGAGGAAGATGATGGAAGAAGATGAATGGATGGTGATGATGATGACGATTGAAGGAGGGGGTAGGACGATGATGAAGATGAAATGATGACGATGATGATGAATGAAACTGTTGGACTGTTAAATAGACATCAGGAGTCGTAGTGAATCTAGGAGCAGTGTGTTTTTTTCGTCCCTGTAATGGTATTTAAGGAAATATTACGCTAAATCTACGTACTACTTATTATACAAGAACTTGAGTTTTCACCAGAAGTTCGAGAACGATGAGGGAGATGAATAAATTGAGAGTTATATGTTTGTTTTGACGAAAGAAGAGGACCGAAAAGAGAATGTTGCGGATAAGAACTCTTACCAATCATGTATCCTATTTCTAGTAGTGTAGTGTTTGTGATTTATTGTCATTTTGAGCTAGTATTTGGGTGTATTTGTTCATGATTATATATCTATATACATGTATTCATGGTTGGGCAAATTCATACATGCGTGAAATTTATATTTTGTTTATAAAACAAGAGTTGAGCGATTAAATTATTATGGAAAATATCTACTCAATCATAGAAACATATAAAAGTCAAATTCTTAAAGTGTATAGATTTGTGATTACAACACACACCTTTATTGGAAATCTTCAATCAATTTACCTTCAACTTATCTCTTAAAAAATGGGTTGAGTTTCATGCCATATTCAAGAGTTCTAATAAAACTTCGTTTTTGGAACTTTTTCACTTTTCACAATTTGTAAAATAGACTATGCCTACTTTAATTGGTGTCTAATGAAGCTCTCAACAAGTGACATTCGAGGTGTATGCACACGATTACATCTGAGGTGCTAGCATAGTTTACAGATTTGTGTGCACAATATGACTTCAGGGAGTTTAAATTCTTTGTGAGCGAGTTTTTTAGTGTTCGTTCGGGACGTTTTTTGTATGCAATGTTATTGTATCGCATGTGATATGTATTTTAAAACGGGTACTACTGTTATTATTCGTTATCATTTATAAGGTTAGTGCAAACACTCAAATAAGTTTGTGTGCGACCTTTGTTTGTTTTATTTTGTGTAGATTTAATATTTAATTTATTTATCAATCCTTTATATTTTAGTTATTCATGAATGTTATCATGTGAATATATTGTTCTACAATATTTCAACATATTGTTTTTCTATTTTGGAGAAGAAAGATGATTCGATATACCTGTATATGGTAGGAGAGAAACATAGCTTTGAGAGGATGGTGATGATGAACGATGAGGTGAAGTGTGGAAGAAGGTGAGAGAAGAATGATGGTATAATTTGATGAGTGGGGGGTGTGATGACATGATGTTGATGATGCGCTGAGGATGATAAATGGTGTGCAACTGATATAATATTTCGCAAAACACAACGTCTAGTGGTCGTCATGTTTGCGTACGTCATAGTAGAATCTGTTTGAACGTGCGTCAATATGTGGTGTGTGTGTGCAACATCAAAAAAGAGTCTGTACATAGAGAGACAGCTGAGATTGGAGACAGGCGTTGCAGTGGCTATGGAAGAAGCAGAGAAAAGTGGCTGTAGCTATTATAGTGGCGCAACTTCATCTTAGTGTATTGAAAGTTGAAAGTAATCCAAAAAGTGCACTTTGTGAAGATTCAGTTCGTGCGAAGATCTGAAATACCGAGAGAACGTGGAATGCTGGTTTTGTAAAGGCAAGGGACACTTGCAACGACAATGCCAAAAGTACCGCGAAGAGCGAGAAAGACTAGAGAGGGGGAAACAACCGCACACGAGAACACACGTGAGAATGTGGGCTTCGGAAGAAAGTGACGTGAAGTGTTCACTGTGTTCCGAACATCGAGTAAGGTGAAGCTTCGTGAAAATGTGAGTTGAGTTGAGATGGCGCCTGTAAATGTGGGGATTGCGAGTCATGACGGTGATGGTGGAGGAGACTCTGAGAAAACAACAGAAGGCCACAGATAATCACCTGCCGGAAGAATGAAGTGTAGGGGAGTGAGTGTTTGTGTTTAGGGTACATTTTGTGGATGTACAAAGGCACGCCAGTGACTGACCTGCGGATGGTAGAGGAAGATGTTGACCAAGCTTGCTCGGAAGATGGTCTTTGAAAAAGCTGGATTGGTCCGAGATTTTTGGAGTCAAAGAGGTGAGTGCAGATTTGGAAACAACCAGGAGGTTTGTAGTGGGAATTCATGGCACCAGCATTTGCCAGTCCCACAGCCTCGGTTTTTGTGAAAAGATTTCGACACGTGTGAAAAGATTGTTGTTGATAAGGGGTTTAGAAATTTAGACTGGGCGGCGGCGCCGATTGTTGTGGGTGAAACCTGACAAGAGCCTCCGCATCTGCATATGGTGATTACAAGGTCACAGTGAAATGCTGCCTCAAAGTTGGTAATTACCAATTCCAAAACAGAGGACTTGTTGGCTGAGCTTGGTGGGGGAAATATTTCTCCAAGCTGGATTTGACACAAGCGTATCATGCTCGATGATGTTTCAAAGAGTATACCACGATCAACACACACAAAGGTCTGTATCGCTACAACAGACTGCCTTATGGCGTGTCTTCAGCTCCGGGAATTTTTGAGTGATGGAAAATGATGGTGTACGTTCGCATTATGACATTCTTTGGAATTTGACACAGGGGGACACCTGGAGACATCACGAATGAGAAACATTGCGAACTGTGCTGCAAGACTGCCAAGATGGTGGGTCTTATTTAATTTAGATAGAAAAATGAAAATAGACAAATATGGATTCAAGAATGCCTGTTCCCAAAGATGTCAAGCAGCAAGCTTACCTGGGCATGGTCAACTACTATTCCAGGTTTCTTTCTTGTCACTGTGCTTGGTGAATACTTGCCGCAAGGAGTTGCTGAAGAATGGGGGTGATAAAGGCAACAAAGAGCTTGGGAACAGAGTAGAAAGATGTTGCAGTCACCACAAGTGCTTGTACATTTTGACTCCAGCAAGGACATAGTGATGTCATGTGGGTCAGCTACGGGGGGCGGTGGTGGGCTGATCCAAGCGCACAAGTAGCATTTGCAGTAGATCATGTGTAGAAGAATCGAGACAATGTGCGAGAAGAACTAAATGTGAGATGTGGAAAAAGTACTTTGGCAGTATCTTTGGAATAAAGAAATTAACCAGTACCTATGGCCACCGATTCGCACCGATCACAAAGCCATTATACTTGGATTGTTTGGCGAGAGATATAGCTGGTTATAAGCGATATTAGCCAGCATATGAACAATATAAGGTAAAGTTGGGTGGTTGATGGGTTGGTGGGGTGAGCCAGATGGTTGTGTGATGATGCTGGGTGGTGGAGTGAGGAGGCGTGTGGTTGTTGAAGAGAGAAAGTGCGTGAGGGTTATTTGTTGAAGGGGGGGGGTGTGGGTGGGGTGGGGAGCTGTAGAGTGTGTGGGTGGTGTCGGATGGGGGGGTTGCTGTGGTGTGGGGGGGGAGGTGTGGTGTGGTGGGGTGAGAGGTTGAGGGGGTGGGGTGGTGAAGATGCGGGCGGGATTTTGGTGGTTGGGTGTGAAGTGTGTGGTGTCATGTGTGAGAGGCAGCGAATTTGTCTGGTTGCATTGTGGGATGCGTGTTGATTTTGCAGGCGTTCCAGGGATGATGTCTTTGTGAGGTATGAGTGGATTGACAATTGAAGCGTCCAAGGATGAAATGAAGTCATGTTATATTGAGAGAGAACTTGTTGACAAATGGGGTTTAGAATTGGGACGATGTTTGGATTCATGCTGATTGAATGCATGAAATCAAGCATCAGGTCAGCTCCATACCACCCGCGACCAATGGGCTGGCGGAGCGGGCAGTACAGACGCTGAAGCAGGGCCTGAGGAAGATGAAGTCCGGCTCCTTGGAGAGCGGGTGTCGCGTTTCCTGTCCTTGTATCGGGTCACGCCGCAAACGACGACGGGACTGTCGCCTGCTGAGCTGCTCCTCAATCGGAAAGTGAGGACAAGACTGGATTTAGTACAGCCAAGTGTGGAACGGCAAGTCGTGCAGAAGCAGCAGCAGAAAAAGCTGAATCATGATCACGTTGAGGCCCGTCGATACGCTGTGGGTGACCATGTGTATGTCAAAAACTTTCTGACAGGCCCAAAGTGGTTGGCAGGAGTCATCACAACAATGACGGGGCCTGTGTCATACACTATTAGGCTGCCCGACGGACGGCAGCTAAAGAGGCACGTGGACCATGTACTGCCGCGTGTCCGAGAACCACCAGAGCCTGGAGAGGACGTGAATAAACCCAGTACCTCCCAGGCTGCGCTTTGCAGTGGACGTCCTTCACTGAAGTTGATCGATCCCCCTGCTGTTCCGCAAAAGCAGGGATTGCCACAGGCGGCAAGCCAGTTCCAGACGACACCAACGCGACCGCATGAGCTGTCTACCGAGGTTGCTTGCTCGAGAGATTCCGCGCCATCGCCGCAGTCTCCGAGTCTACCCGCAGTGTCCGCGGTGTCATCGCGCTTGCCGTTGCCATTTCAAAGTTCAGCCGCGGCACCCGTGTTGCCTCAGTGTCAGGGCCCAGCGGTTGTGCCTGCGGTGACGCAATGTCCGTCGACCGTACCAGATGGGCGTCCGAGCCGCACACGAAGGCTGCCCGCACGCTTCAAGGACTTTGTGCTCCAGTAGATCTCTAGTGTCCGCAAGTGAAGACTTAGACGGAAGAAAGGCGTGAAAAGATGCTGAGAGTCCAGTGACGTTATTTTCGTTATTGATTTTATAGTTTAGGGTTGTTTGTTATAGTTCCATTTGAAAAAGACCAGTAGAACAAAGTCTACGATCCAGGACTATAGACGACATCTTAACGGTGGGGATATGTGATAGATCTAATCTAGAGAGTATTTGGTTGCTTGGTTATGTTGCATGGTTACGAAGAAGGGACTGTACTCAAATAAAAGATGGCTTAGCTAACGAACACAGTACTACTCTTGATGCATCGTTTGGATTCTACCAAATTCCGCTACACGAAAAAACATGAAGCTCACTACTTTCATCACACCTTTCGGGAGATTCTGTTTCCAGAGAGTACCCATGGGCATATCGCTGGGTCCAGATGTGTTCCAGACGAAGATGAAAGAAATGCTCAATGGCCTGGAAGGATGTGAGACAATCATGGACGACACAATCGTGTATGGTCGTACCATGGAAGAGCATGACCGACGACTATACGCCGTTCTAGATAGAATTGAAACATCGGGACTAAAATTTAACAAAGCAAAATGTCCCATGAGACAGAAGGAGGTCAAATACTTTGGCCATGTGATCAGTGAGGTTGGTGTTAGTCCAGAGCCCGACAAAGTGAAAGCCATCATGGACATGCCTCCCCCTACCTCAGTGACAGAATTGCGTACGCTGTGTGGTATGTTGAACTATCTGTCCAAGTTTGTGCCACGTCTGGCGACAACGATGCAGCCTATCAACAATCTTCTGAAGAAGACGACAGCGTGGTGCTGGGGTCCAGCACAGCAAGAAGCCTTTGACAAAGTCAAGAGCCAGATATCATCACCGCCAGCGTTGGGTTTCTACAGCCTAGGTCGACGGACTGTTGTTAGTGCTGACAGCAGCAGTTACGGGCTGGGAGCGACGTTGATGCAGTGGAATGATAATAAGCTGATTCCAATTGCATATACTTCAAGAACACTGACTGAAGCAGAAAGGAAATATAGCCAGATTGAAAAAGAATGCCTCGCTTCAGTGTACGCTTGTGAGAAGTTCTCCAAGTATTTGATCGGGTTGGACAAATTTGAACTATTGACTGATCATAAACCTTTGGTGCCACTCATGAGCACGAAAGACATCGACAGTGCACCAATTCGTTGTCAGAGACTTCTTATTCGCCTCATGAGATTCAACTTTGAAGTGCACCACGTACCAGGAAAAGAAAACATCATTTCAGACGCCTTGTCCAGAAATCCTAGATTGCACACCGAAGACGACATCGAACTGTCCGAACAAGTGACGGCGTACGTAGACGCGGTGATGTCAACGCGACCAGTAACGTCACGCCGCATGGAAGCACTGCGTGCTGAAACGGTTCACGACGCCGAGCTCCAGCAAGTCATCCACTACATCCTGAACGGTTGGCCAGCAGTGGTAGTTGAACAACTCAGACCTCTTATCATCAGGTACAGGGAGAGTTGTCGCTAGTAGACGGGTTGGTACTGTACAACCATGGCATTGTTGTCCCTGCAGGTCAGCGAAAACACATTCTGTTTCAACTACATGAAACACACCAGGGACAAAACAAGTGCCGAGAGAATGCACAGGCTTCAGTGTGGTGGCCTGGTTTGAGCAGACAACTGAAGGAACTTGTTGACTCGTGCAGAGAGTGTCGAGAGAAACGACCAGCACAGCGACATGAACCACTACGTCCCACAGAGTTGCCGCAACGTCCGTGGCAACGACTGGGTGCCGACCTGTGTTCCCTTGGAGGGAAAGACTACCTGATAGTGGTGGACTATTATTCGCGCTGGCTGGAGATTCACCAGCTACGTTCTACGACATCGGCAGCTGTCATCAAGAAGTTCAAGTTGATTTTTGCAACGCACGGCATTCCAGAAGTCATTGTAAGTGACAATGGTCCGCAGTTTCAATGCCGTGAATTCAGCGAGTTTGCGAAAGACTTTGACTTTCACAGGCAAACCAGCAGCCCTGGTTTTCCCCAGGCTAATGGAGAAGCGGAGAGTGCGGTGAAGATTGCCAAGAAATTGCGTCAACAGGCAGATCCAGAACTAGCTTTGTTGAACTATAGAGCAACGCCCCACTCAAGTATTGGAGTCAGTCCTGCGGTCGCTTTGATGGGAAGACGACTGAGGACGAAAATTCCAACGATTCCACAGAATCTGATGTCACAACCGCGCGATGACGACTGCATCAGAAAGGCGGACAGAAAGGCGGACGGAAAGGCGAAAGAAACAGCGCGTCAGAACTACAACCGTCAGAAGGGAGCAATACCCTTGCCGCCTCTATATCCCGGTGATGTTGTCTTTCTTCATTCCAGCCCTAACGAGAAAAACTAGAATACTGACGGTACCTTGGTTGCCGCCGATCCCGAGAACAGGACCTACTTGGTAAACACACCCAGTGGCGTACTCCGACGTAACCGCAAAGACTTGCAGAAGTCGCCACCCAACATGACGACAACAACCCCTACGCCTCAATCGCAGGATGAGCCCAGGAAGGACATTTCCACTCACGTTCCCGACATCGGTGTTACAGAAACGCCAAAGCCAGTTACAAACCCATCTCTACCAGAAACCCCGAGGAGACCCGTGACTCGTTCAATGACAAGGAAAGGCGCCAGCCTTGTTGTTCCAAACTAATCCCATGCCAGTGACATTGTTGAGGATTATTGTTGTTGACTTGGGTTTTAAACATCCAGTGTTAATATGTTAGTCCGTTATAGACTGGTTCTAGTTATTCAAGTGTTTTACACAAGTTGCAGAGTTACAAAGAGGAACTGACAGAGGTGTAACAAGATTTAAAAGACTAACAGCGAAATAAGAATCATAACTTTTATGGTATATTAATTTCTTGACTTTGATAGATTGCATTCGATCATTTTGTGAAGTTCCTCCGAACTCAAAAGAAATGGAGAGGTTTAGGAATATTTCTATAAGAAGATAATGACGTCATTATATTAGGTACGTCATGTTAAGATTTTAAATTTTTATGTCATCAGAAACCGCAGACGAAGCCGGGTGCTGTTGCTTGGTCATTCAATAAAATTGTACTCTGCATAACAATACCTGGACTCCACTGTCTTAAATATTTGTGGTAAACAAGCAATGTGCTTTCAAAGTGCTGTCACCCTTCAACTTGGCTCTGGCTCTCTCTGTTGCAGACATGAATGTCATGATTGAACAGATTTTGGATTTCCTAAAGTCTACCATTCTGCGGAGTTTCCGTGACCAACACAGACATGAACAGTCATACTGGGTGAGAGAGAACTTCCCAGTACAGCGCAATATTCAAGAAATAATTCTAGAAACAATTTCCAGCAGTTCATCAGGCTGGGAGCATGTAGTGCAAGGTTTGTCGCAGTTAGGCTTCCTGCTGATGGACAGTTTTGGACCGCGCCTGGTCTTTGGAAATCTGGAAAATGTGGTTGCAAGGCACATGACACCCAACCAGTCTGCATGTGAACCTGGCAGCAAAATTCTTCTCATAATGTTCAATAATAGACCCAACGTTTCCAGGCGTGTCTGAGCTACCTTAGCCACACTTTATTACAAAATAATTTTCTCTTAGTACCGTGGTCCTGATTCGGCTGTTGGCAGTCCACTGAACCATATAAACAGTGAATATCTATCTTTTAATATCTCATGCTTGTCATTTGTTGTGAAATGTGATAATATACGAATTACTAATAAACAATTTTAAAACCAACCTCTTTACACTAAATAGGAATATGTATTGGGGCTAGCTAGCATGGTGGAAGGAAGCACAGCATATTGACAACATGCATTTTGATTTCATTTTGTAGGCATCGTTTTTTAAGTCATGGGCCTAGATGACTATTTTGACGTGATATTTTTTCGAAGGATAACTGACATAGCGTCAAAAAGAAAATAATGCGGAAGAAACTGGAAACAGGTTGAATTCTGAGTTTTCTTGAGATATTACAAATGTAAAGGAGTGGACAAAGAAAAGTTTTCAATGGCTACCGTTTGTTTTGTGTGAAAATAGTTTGTTGCCTCACCTGAAAAACCTCTTAAGTCTTGAGAGGTTTTGGTCATTACACCTGCCTTGATTAAAAGCCAGAAGATTGAAGGGGAACCCAGAATGTCGAACTCGAGGAGATGTGTGAGTGTGTGGGTGGAGGGAAGGAAGCGGAACATTTGTCCCCCAAACCACCCCCACTCCAATATTTTCATCAAAGCAAAAAAGAGAAGGGGGTGGGGGTGGTTGATTACATGTTCTGTTGGGGCTTTACAGAACATAGTCACTAAATGCATATCACAATTGTTGTTTCCATCATCTGTAATATTGGCGGCAAGGATTTCTTTTATAAACGCTTTTACCTCCCTTCGTACAACGTACGTAGACATCGCACTAGGCCGGCTTTAAGCACCTCGTACTTCGTACGTATACAGCGCAGCCTAAAGGTTAAGATTGCTTTATACGCCGATGATATAACCTTATTTTTATCAGGAGAACAGGATATGCATCATGCACTATTAACCATTCAACAATTTTCAGAGTTCTTGGGTTTATACATGAATAAAGAAAAATCAGAAGCCATGTGGCTTGGAAGTAAAAAAGGTTCTTCTGATACACCTCTAGATTTTAGATGGAAAAATCAATTAAAAATTCTTGGTGTATGTTTTTCTAACAGTAATACTGCTTCTCTTATTATGCAGAACTGGGCAGATAGACTAATTAAAATTAAAAGATTGATTGCTACATGGGAAAGGAGAAATCTAAGTATCATGGGACAAATGTGTATTATAAAAACCTTTTTAATTTCACAATTCGTATACATTATGCAAGCATTTATTGCCCCAGACTGTATTCTCAATGAAGTGAATACTTTGCTGTACAGGCTTTTGTGGCGTAAAAAAGAATGTAACCGAAGAGCATTTGAGAAAGTGAAAAGAACTGTCTCAAAAAAATGAGCATTGAGCAAGTACCGGAAGACATGGCAACACTCGGGTGCTTCCAAACTGCTGTCACACTTCAACTTGGCTCTGGCTCTCTCTGTTGCAGGCATGAATGTCATGAATGAACAGATTTTGGATTTCCTAAGGTCCACCATTCTGCGGAGTTTCCGTGACCAACACAGACATGAACAGTCATACTGGGTGGGAGAGAACTTCCCAGAACAACGCAATATTCAAGAAATAATTCAAGAAACGGTTTCCAGCAGTTCATCAGGCTAAGAGCATGTATCTCGTGCTGAAATCGATCAATAATCACAACAAGGAAAAAAAAAGATCAGTTGCAAGCATTTATTGCCCCAGACTGTATTCTCAATGAAGTGAATACTTTGCTGTACAGGCTTTTGTGGCATAAAAAAGAATGTAACCGAAGAGCATTTGAGAAAGTGAAAAGAACTGTCTTATGTGACAGTGTTAAAAACGGAGGGGTTAACATGATAGATATAAGACAACTGCAGATTTCTTTTATACTCCAGTGGGTAACAAAATTATTTAAGACCTCACCGCATGAAAAATGGACTGTCACTCCCACCCTGCTGTTTTCGCACTTTGGTGGTAATTTTGCATGCTTTTTCTCAAATACTTCAAGTAACTTATTTAAAGGGTTAAATAAAGTGACATCTAGATTTTGGAAAAAGGTATTACAAACGTGGCTAGATAATAACAAACACTACACTGACAACATTTGCTCTAGGTTATGGAATAATGTAAATGTAAAATATGCGGGAAATGTTCTGTATTTCGAGGACTGGGTTGTGGGGGGTTATACTTATATAAGAGATGTAGTCGATGGCATTGGCATGGTTTCTTATGGAGATAGTTGTCAGAGGTTAGGGAATTCTCCAAATAGGATTTTAGAATACATAACAGTACGTGCAGCAGTTGCCAGGTTCTTACAATTGTTTCCATCTTGTTCACAGAACGAAGCATACCCTAGCACTCCCTTATTTCATAATAAAACCCTGGTAAGGGCTCGTGACTTTATGAAAGAATTAATTGCTACAAAAAGAACCCAGCCTTGTGCTGTTGGATTCTGGAAAAGAAAATTTGATATTGACATAGATAAACATTACTGGGTTATTGCAAAAATAGCCACCATGGAAACGAGACTTAGAGTTCTTCATTGGAAAATACTGCATAATATATATCCTACTAATATTCTATTACACAAAATGAAGGTAGTTGATAATAATAAATGTTTTTATTGCAAAGATATTGTGGATGTCATTGAACATTTCTTTTATTTTTGTCCAGTAATAATGATATTTTGGTCATATATAGAAACATACATTTTGTCTACGATAAATGTGAGTGTTAAATTAAGTGTTAGAGAAGTGATGTTTGGTATTTTGAATAACAGGGAAATTGGTAAAACAAACGTTGAGAAGGTTAATCATGTTATTTTGATAGCTAAAATGTGTATCAGTATTTATAAGAAAACTAAATCGGTGTTCTCACCTATGCATATTTTTGAAAGACAAATGTTGATTAGAAATCTGTAAAAGCCATTTTATTTTGTTTGTGCCCCTTTTGAAAGGAACCAAAAAAAAAAGAACCAATGAAGAAGGCCTTGAGCTAAAATAAGATTTTAAAAAAAAGAAAAAAAAAAGCTTGGCCTGCCAACTGAGGTTCACCAAAAAAAAAAAATGACATTCGTGCTTTGTCCAAAGATATCAAGGAAGTTCGTCTACGTATTACTGCCCGTGCCAAGAATCGAGCAAAGAACAAGCTGAGCTTTGCCTATGTGGAGTTCCCTTCTGAGGCCTTGGCAGACAAAAACTACAAAATCCTGCAGGGTGCCAAGCTGAAAGATACAGAGATTGTTGTAGACTATGTTGGAGCTAAGAGCCAGTTCAAGCCAGATAAGAAAGAGACTGCTGATCCTGACCCTCTGCGTCTGTACGTTACTGGATTCGGAACAGACATCAAGGAAGCTGACATGTACAAACTCTTCCCCAAGGCTAGCGAGGTCACCATCCCTATAAGGAAGAAGGACAAAGCACCTATTGGCTTTGCATTCGTTGCATTCACTTCACCAGATCAGTGCAAGACAGCACATGACAAATGCCAGGGTGCCAAGATCCGTGACAACAATCTGGCCATACTGTTTGCCAAGAAACGCTCTCTTGCCCAGCAGCAGAAAGACCAGAAGAAGTCAGAGTTTTCAAAGCAGCCACAGAAGAAAAAGGGTGAACCTCCAACAAAAAAAGCCAAGGTCGATGCACAGAAGAAGGCTGAGAAAGATGATGAGGACGACGATGAAGATGATGAGGATGACGAGTATTCAATCAAAAACAACAAAAGTCTTCTTTTGTTTTTTATCATTCCAAGTTTCAGTATGTAGTGTGAGTTTATTGTTTATTTCGTTACACACCCCAAAAAAATGAGCATTGAGCAAGTACCGGAAGACATGGCAACACTCATGTGCTTCCAAAGTGCTGTCACCCTTCAACTTGGCTCTGGCTCTCTCTGTTGCAGGCATGAATGTCATGAATGAACAGATTTTGGATTTCCTAAGATCCACCATTCTGCGGAGTTTCCGTGACCAACACAGACATGAACAGTCATACTGGGTGAGAGAGAACTTCCCAGAACAACGCAATATTCAAGAAATAATCCAAGAAACGGTTTCCAGCAGTTCATCAGGCTAAGAGCATGTATCTCGTGCTGAAATCGATCAATAATCACAACAAGGAAAAAAAAAGATCAGTAGCCAATAAGACTGAAACCTAAACTGTGGATTAGAGTTTCATAATGGCTTAAACATAGGTGTTAAAGTTACTATAGCACATAATGTACTTTTTGTTGGTTTTAAAGTTTGTATGGTACAATTGTATATTAGTATCGTTGGATTATTTTTTTTTAAAAGAAGGCTTTAGTTGCCTTATTTTTTTTTTAAGAGAAAGGGAGTATTGTAAGGACTTGACTTACATAAAAGTATGTTCAACTCTGGATACTAGTGCAAAATAAAATTGTTTTACGTCATTAAATGATGACGCACATTTCGCCATTTTCATTGTTCCTTATAATGATCTGAAGAAAATGGGCGTGCGAATGTTTGTTAATGTAATAGTCGTGTCCAGCCCTCTTCGTAGGTACGTAGACCAATAGATAATATATAGAATAAGTATTTTGATATTAAGGAATGATAATAATATAGATTTTGATGGAAATGTATTTAGAATAGGGACTTGAATAGTCAAGATCATAAACTGGAGAAAATGGCACATGACACCCAACCAGTCTGCATGTGAACCTGGCAGCAAAATTCTTCTCATAATGTTCAAGAATAGACCCAACGTTTCCAGGCGTGTCAGAATGTTCAACTTTCCATACTAGTGTGAAATAAAATTGTTTTACGTCATTAAATGATGACGCACATTTCGCCATTTTCAGTGTTCCTTATAATGATCTGAAGAAAATGGGCTTGCGAATGTAGAGCTGTGTGTTTGTTAATGTAATAGTCGTGTCCAGCCCTCTTCGGAGGTACGTAGACCAATAGATAATATATAGAATAAGTATTTGGATATTAAGGAATGATAATAATATAGATTTTGATGGAAATGTATTTAGAATAGGGACTTGAATAGTCAAGATCATAAACTGGAGAAAATGGCACATGACACCCAACCAGTCTGCATGTGAACCTGGCAGCAAAATTCTTCTCATAATGTTCAAGAATAGACCCAACGTTTCCAGGCGTGTCTGAGCTACCTTAGCCACACTTTATAACAAAATAATTTTCTCTTAGTACCGTGGTCCTGATTCGGCTGTTGGCAGTCCACTGAACCATATAAACAGTGAATATCTATCTTTTAATATCTCATGCTTGTCATTTGTTGTGAAATGTGATAATATACGAATTACTAATAAACAATTTTAAAACCAACCTCTTTACACTAAATAGGAATATGTATTGGGGCTAGCTAGCATGGTGGAAGGAAGCACAGCATATTGACAACATGCATTTTGATTTCATTTTGTAGGCATCGTTTTTTAAGTCATGGGCCTAGATGACTATTTTGACGTGATATTTTTTCGAAGGATAACTGACATAGCGTCAAAAAAATAATGCGGAAGAAACTGGAAACAGGTTGAATTCTGAGTTTTCTTGAGATATTACAAATGTAAAGGAGTGGACAAAGAAAAGTTTTCAATGGCTACCGTTTGTTTTGTGTGAAAATAGTTTGTTGCCTCACCTGAAAAACCTCTTAAGTCTTGAGAGATTTTGGTCATTACACCTGCCTTGATTAAAAGCCAGAAGATTGATGGGGAACCCAGAATGTCGAACTCGAGGAGATGTGTGAGTGTGTGGGTGGAGGGAAGGAAGCGGAACATTTGTCCCCCAAACCACCCCCACTCCAATATTTTCATCAAAGCAAAAAAAGAGAAGGGGGTGGGGGTGGGTGATTACATGTTCTGTTGGGGCTTTACATAACACAGTCACTAAATGCATATCACACTTGTTGTTTGCATCATCTGTAATATTGGCGGCATGGATAGCTCAGTGGTCAGAGCGCACGACTTGTGTGAGTGCGTCTTGGGCGACGTGGGTTCGAATCCTGACTTCAGCAATCTATCAGTTTACTATCTCGTGCTGAAATCGATGAATAATCACAACAAGAAGAAAAAAAAAAGATCAGTAGCCAATAAGACTGAAACCTAAACTGTGGATTAGAGTTTCAATAGGGCTTAAACATAGGTGTTAAAGTTACTATAGCACATAATGTACTTTTTGTTGGTTTTAAAGTTCGTATGGTACAATTGTATATTAGTATCGTTGGATTATTTAAAAAAAAAGAAAGCTTTAGTTGCCTTATTTCTTTTAAGAGAAAAAGAGTATTGTAAGGAATTGACTTACATAAAAGTATGTTCAACTCTGGATACTAGTGCAAAATAAAATTGTTTTACGTCATTAAAGGATGACGCACATTTCGCCATTTTCAGTGTTCCTTATAATGATCTGAAGAAAATGGGCGTGCGAATGTTTGTTAATGTAATAGTCGTGTCCAGCCCTCTTCGTAGGTACGTAGACCAATAGATAATATATAGAATAAGTATTTTGATATTAAGGAATGATAATAATATAGATTTTGATGGAAATGTATTTAGAATAGGGACTTGAATAGTCAAGGTCATAAACTGGAGAAAATGGCACATGACACCCAACCAGTCTGCATGTGAACTTGGCAGCAAAATTCTTCTTATAATGTTAAAGAATAGACCCAACATTTCCAGGCGTGTCTAAGCTACCTTAGCCACACTTTATTACAAAATAATTTTCTCTTAGTACCGTGGTCCTGATTCGGCTGTTGGCAGTCCACTAGACCATATAAACATTGAATATCTATCTTTTAATATCTCATGCTTGTCATTTGTTGTGAAATGTGATAATATACGAATTACTAATAAACAATTTTAAAACCAACCTCTTTACACTAAGTAGGAATATGTATTGGGGCTAGCATGGTGGAAGGAAGCACAGCATATTGACAACATGCATTTTGATTTCATTTTGTAGGCATCGTTTTTTTAAGTCATGGTCCTAGATATGACTATTTTTGACGTGATACTTTTTTCGAAGGATAACTGACATAGCATCAAAAAGAAAATAATGCGGAAGAAACTGGAAACATGTTGAATTCTGAGTTTTCTTGAGATATTACAAATGTAAAGGAGTGGACAAAGAAAAGTTTTCAATGGCTACCGTTTGTTTTGTGTGAAAATAGTTTATTGCCTCACCTGAAAAATCTCCCAATTCTTGAGAAGTTTTGGTCATTATGCCTGCCTTGATTAAAAGCCAGAAGATTGAAGGGGAACTCAGAATGTCGCACTCGGGGAGATGTGTGAGTGTGTGGGTGGAGGGAAGGAAGAGGAGCATTTGTCCCCCAAACCACCTTTCTTTCAAAGGCATAGGGCTTTACAAAAGACTAGATTTGTGCAAATTAGTATAAAAACAGATCCTTTATTATTGAACCTTATCCATTGTCTAATGACTGTTTTAGAATTGTATTTGTGTTACGGGTATTGTAATTATAACTTATTTTGTCATCGTTTAGTGATTTAATAATTATACTGCAGGTGTTTGGCATGTCTATGACTGGATGTCCTACCCAGATGGTATGACTGGATTTATGGATTCTGTTCGTAATGCTTTCAAGTTTGGAAAGTCTTTAAGTGACATATTTGCCAGGGACCTGCTTATGTCCTTTACTTTGTTCCTGCCCAAACTGCCAAAGATCATGAAAGTGCTGAGCAGCTCTACTGAGCCACAGGACTGTACAGCTGAAGACCTCAATAAAACCATTAGCATCATTTCACACAAACCTTCTTTCATCTCTTATCAAGGAGAAATGCAGAAGCTTGTTAGTGATGTGAGGATAAACATATGAACAGACAGCTCTGTGTATGAAGATGGAAGCAGCAATGAAGAAGAGAGCTTGCTGTTGGACTACGGGGGATCTTAGACCTGCTACTTGTGCCAAGAAAAACAAAGATCAGGGTCACAACTGGCCAGGCACTTGGCCAAAGAGCACAATATTCGAGCATACCAATGTCCACGCTGCTCGACATACATGTCATCCCATACCCAGCTGAAGCGCCCCTTGAAAGTGGCCTGCTATGGAACAGGGGTCTTGATAAAACCCTACAGGTGAGAATAAGTACAGCTGACACAAGGTAACATGTCAAAATGTATAGAGCTAATTAATAATTATACTTAATTTAAATAAGACACGTCATTAACAGCTTAAGAATGTAATGAGGTGATTTTAAAAAAGTTTGTCCTAAAAATAATACGCACCCATTATAAGTGTGTGGCTGTTTTCAGGCCACATACAAAAAAATAGTCCTAAAAATAAAATTGTTTTACGTCATTACATGATGACACACATTTCGCCATTTTCGGTGTTCGTTATAATGATCTGAAGAAAATGGGAATGTAGAGTTGTTTGTTTGTTAATGTAATAGTCGTGTCCAGCCCTCTTTGGAGGTACGTAGACCAATAGATAATATATAGAATAAGTATTTGGATATTAAGGAATGATAATAATATAGATTTTGATGGAAATGTATTTAGAATAGGGACTTGAATAGTCAAGGTCATAAAATGGAGAAAATGACCGTTGTTTTGCCCCAAGTAGAGCGGCGAATGTTCATTATGAATAGATTTAAGGTAGACATAATATTATGACATAACGTTAAGGATTTTGTTCACATTGTCTATTTTAAAGTTTTTATGTTGGATGTAATCAAGGGAAAATAATGCGGTAATCTTTTCATCGATATTGGGGAGCTGATCATCATCATCGTGCCATAGCCATAGGACTGCCATGTTCATCGAACATTGACTGTGCAACTGAGACAAGATCATCTGCCATCCATACAAGTTCTTCATCATCCTGAAAATTTATAATGTGATTATTTCTAATTCAACGTCAATATCGTCTTCGTGAGGAATAAAAGAGTGTGAATGAAGTATTCAATCAAAAACAACAAAAGTCTTCTTTTGTTTTTTATCATTCCAAGTTTCAGAATGTAGTATAAGTTTATTGTTTATTTAATATATATAACGAACGCTGCTTCGTTACACCCCCCCCAAAAAATGTTTCCAGGTTTTTTCAAATATGTGCGAGATGAGTCCTAAATAGCCCACAAATTACTTTTTTTTTAAAAAAGTCCGTCCGTCTTTCTGTCTTTCGTCCGCCGTCTACACGTGCAAATTGTGCAAGTGGATTACTATCTCAAAATCTATTTTAACTATATGCCTCAATGAGCATTGAGCAAGTACCTGAAGACATGGCAACACTCATGTGCTTCCAAAGTGCTGTCACCCTTCAACTTGGCTCTGGCTCTCTCTGTTGCAGGCATGAATGTCATGAATGAACAGATTTTGGATTTCCTAAAGTCTACCATTCTGCGGAGTTTCCGTGACCGACACAGACATGAACAGTCATACAGTCATTCAATGGCTACCGTTTGTTTTGTTTGAAAATAGTTTGTTGCCTCACCTGAAAAAACTCCCAATTCTTGAGAGGTTTTGGTCATTACTCCTGCCTTGATTAAAAGCCAGAAGATTGAAGGGGAACCCAGAATGTCGCACTCGGGGAGATGTGTGAGTGTGTGGGTGAACGGAAGGAAGAGGAACATTTGTCCCCCAAACCACCTTTCTTTCAAAGGCATAGCCACAAAAGACTAGATTTGTGCAAATTAGTATAAAAACATATCCTTTATTATTGAACCTTACCCATTGTCTATTGACTGTTCTAGAATTGTATTTGTGTTACGGGTATTTTAATTATAACTTATTTTGTCATAGTTTAGTGATTTAATAATTATACTGCAGGTGTTTGGCATGTCTATGACTGGATGTCCTACCCAGATGGTATGACTGGATTTATGGATTCTGTTCGTAATGCTTTCAAGGTTGGAAAGACTTCAAGTGACATATTTGCCAGGGACCTGCTCATGTCCTTTACTTTGTTCCTGCCCAAACTGCCAAAGATCATGAAAGTGCTGAGCAGCTCTACTGAGCTCTACATTTCATACGCAGCTGAAGCGCCACTTGAAAGTGGCCTGCTATGGAACAGGGGTCTTGATAAGACCCTACAGGTGAGAATAAGAACAGCTGACACAAGCTAACATGTCAAAATGTATAGATCTAATTAATAATTATACTTAATTTAAATAAGACACGTCATTAACAGCTTAAGTATGTAATGAGGTGTTTTACCTCATTACATGATGACACACATTTCGCCATTTTCTGTGTTCCTTATAATGATCTGAAGAAAATGGGCGTGTGAATGTAGAGCTGTGTGTTTGTTAATGTAATAGTCGTGTCCAGCCCTCTTTGGAAAAACGTAGACCAATAGATAAGAAATAGAATAAGTATTTGGATATTAAGGAATGATAATAATATAGATTTTGATGGAAATATATTTAGAATAGGGACTTGAATAGTCAAGGTCATAAAATGTAGAAAATGACCGTTGTTTTGCCCCAAATTGTTTTACGTCATTACATGATGACGCACAGTTCGCCATTATCGGTGTTGGTTATAATCACGTGGTTATAATGATCTGAAGAAAATGGGCGTGTGAATGTAGAGCTGTGTGTTTGTTAATGTAATAGTCGTGTCCAGCCCTCTTTGGAGGTACGTAGACCAATAGATAATATATAGAATAAGTATTTGGATATTAAGGAATGATAATAATATAGATTTTGATGGAAATGTATTTAGAATAGGGACTTGAATAGTCAAGGTCATAAAATGGAGAAAATGACCGTTGTTTTGCCCCAAGAAGAGCGGCGAGTGTTTATTATGAATAGATTTAAGGTAGAAATAATATTATGACATAACGTTAAGGATTTAGTTCACATTGTCTGTTTTAGGGTTTTATGTTGGATGTAATTAAGGGAAAATAATGCAGTAATCTTTTCATTGATATTGGGGAGCTGATCATCATCATTGTGCCATAGCCATAGGACTGCCATCTTCATCGAACATTGACCGTGCAACTGAGACAAGATCATCTGCCATCCATACAAGCTCTTCATCATTCTGAAAATGTATAATGTGATTAATTCTAATTCAACGTCAATAGCGTCTTTGTGAGGAATAGAAGAGTGTGAATGAAGTATTCAATCAAAAACAACAAAAGTCTTCTTCTGTAGCACATTTCGCCAAGTGAAGGGATGAGAAGATTAAGACTGAAGGAGTTCTTCTTACAAGATGACACACCTGTCCAACACTCTACCAGACCTAAAGTCTACAAAAAGACATATTGGTGTCCTAGAAACGGAAGGGATGAGGCCCTGGATGCATACTGCTCTACCATCAAAACCAGAGTGAAAGCTTTTAAACCTGTCCCCAACAACAAGAAAAATATTAACCGAACAGATCAGAAAGCAATTCACGAGCTGAAACATTTGGTAGAAGAAAGAACAATTCGAATCATCCCTGCTGACAAAGGTGGGGCAGTAGTGGTCCAAGACTTCAATGACTACAAAAAAGAAGCCATGCGTCAACTGAACGACCCAGCCACCTATGAGAAACTCTCCACAGATCCCACCAAAGAAATTGCAGAGAAATCCAACGAACTTTTACAACAACTGAAGAACGAAAGTTATATTGACACCAATACATACAACTGGGGACTGCTTGATACCATTAACACAAAGTGCCACACGTTCTACCATCTTCCTAAGGTTCACAAAAGTCAAGAACATCCACCAGGACGCCCAAGTGTATCTGGAATCGGAGGACCCACTGAACACCTGTCAAAGCTAGTTGACTACTGGCTCCAACCAGTTGTGCACCAACTGCCGTCTTTTGTAAAAGATACAACACATTTTCTAAGGATTGTTGAAGAATGGAAACAAACATTTGAGCCATTTCCACAAGATGCGCTGTTAGTCACGATCGATGTTGTGGGTTTATATACGAACATTCCGCACCATGAAGTGGGTCCGTCTATTCAGGCAGCCCTAAACCACTACACCGCTGCACCAGAGACACCTCCACTAGACCGACTTGTTCCAATTATTGAACATGTCCTCCACAACAATGTGTTCCAGTTTGACAATGAAACATACCGACAAAGATTTGGCACAGCGATGGGAACACCCACGGCACCTACAATAGCCAATATTTTTATGGCCTGGGTGGAGAATACTATCCTCACCACCTCCCCATGGACCATTGACAACAACTGCTGGAAAAGATTCATTGATGATATTGCGATGCTATGGTTTCATGGAGAAGACCAATTTAAACTGTTTCTCCAATGGATGAACAATCTCCACCCGACAATCAAATTCACAGCAAACTATGGTTGTTGCAACATCTCATACCTGGATGTGAGTTTGAATATCAATGACAACAAACTCTCTACTGATTTATTTGTAAAACCCACTGATGCCAACATGTGTCTACCGTTCCACATCTGTCACCCTCAACATTGTACACGCTCCATTCCATACAGCCAATGCCTGCGTATTCGACGCATCTGCTCTGACGATTCCACTTTCATGAAAAGAGCGAAAGAACTCGAAGAGAAATTGAACAGAAGGGGCTACCCAAAAAAACTGTTAAAACAAGCCATACAAAAGGTAGCAGCAATACCCAGACAAAGCACGCTGAACTACAAGGAACGACAACAGACAGAGTTCCAGTGATAATAACACACAATCCTAGTAACCCCCCTCTGTCACAATGGCTCAAGGAGTACATGCCTGTCCTACATTCTAGTACCAGAATGAAAAAAGCAGTTTCAGAACCACCCATTGTTGGAGAAAGAAACTGCAGGAACCTGCGTAGCATGCTTATGCCAAGCAAGTTACCTAAAGAGATGTATAAAAAAAACTGCGAACAACAGCAGCTACAGCAGAACAAATCACAGGAACCACAGCCGCAAACACAAGAACACCAACAACAACTGTCACAACAGGCTCAACTGCATCATCAGTCGACGCATCAACAGTCGCAACAGCAGCAGTCGCAACAACAACAGTTGCTACAACATCGTTCTCAGCAGCAGCAGCAGTTATAGCTACAGCAGTCGCAGCCGCAGTCACAGCAGTTATAACAGCAGCAGTCGAAGCATTAACAGTCGCAGCATCAGCAGTCGCAACAACAACAGTTGCAGCAGCAGCGATCACAGCAGCAGCAGTCACAGCTAAAGCAGCCACAGCAACAACAGCAACTAGAGTTGCAGCAGCAGCAGTGTCAGCTACATCAGCCGCAGCAGAAGTCCCAAGCGTTGAAGCAACAGCACTCGTAGAAACTATCTAATGGATGTCATCAATGTAATGCGAAAAGATGTGTCGTCTGCCATAACCATTTGAACACAACCAAAACATTTACGAGTGTTGTTAATGGAGGCAAACACAACATTTGCAGTGCACTTAGCTGCACTTCAACCAACTTGGTGTACCTCATTGACTGTGCTAAATGTAATCAAGTGCAGTATGTAGGAGAAACTGGTCAGACACTGAAAAAAAAGACTTTATGGACACAGACATAACATCAGTCACTTCAATGACCACCACGACAATGATGACAGCAAGAGAACAGCATCTATAAAAGAAGATACAATGGTTGCTAAGCATTTCAATCTACCTGCACATTCAATCAAGTACATAAGATGCACAGCGATCGAACAAATTCATCATGATGATGTGGTGTTACGCAGGCGGAGAGAGAAATTCTGGCGACACCAGTTACAGACGAACTTTCCCGGCGGACTAAATGTTTTTGACTGACTGACTGCATAGCTGGTTTTACCAGTGAGTGTGCTCTTCTTGATAACGTTATGGTCCTGATTCGGCTCTTTACAGTCCGCTGGACCCTATAAACAATGACTAACTAACTCTTGCTAGCGGCTTGCTTCTGTTGATAGCTGTGAACCTTAATATGTTTGTGGTGTTAACTTCACTCCTGATGATAGTAATGTATGTGTATAAAGTGGTGAGAGAGAGAGCGAAAGACATAACGAGAGAGAGAGAGAGAGAGAGAGAGAGAGAGAGAGAGAGAGAGAGAGAGAGAGAGAGAGAGAGAGAGAGAGAGAGAGAGATGTGTGACTTGTTTTGCGTCATCATGTGTGTCATCGGTTCTTTTACGTCATTTTTCCCATCGTGTTCTTTTTGTTTTGTTTGTGTGTAGCTGATGAAGTGTAACAAATTACAGGAAATATTCTAGTTTACGGTGTTTTGGTGTTCGTTTTTATCACAGTCATTACATGAGGACGCACATTTCGGTGTTAATATAATGATCTGAAGAAAATGGGCGTGCGAATGTGGAGCTGTGTGTTTGTTAATGTAATAATCGTGTCCAGCCCTCTTTGGAGGTACGTAGACCAATAGATAATATATAGAATAAGTATTTGGATATTAAGGAATAATAATAATATAGATTTTGATGGAAATGTATTTAGAATAGGGACTTGAATAGTCAAGGTCATAAACTGGAGAAAATGACCGTTGTTTTGCCCCAAGAAGAGCGGCGAATGTTCATTATGAATAGATTTAAGGTAGAAATAATATTATGACATAACGTTAAGGATTTTGTTCACATTGTCTGTTTTAGGGTTTTTATGTTGGATGTAATCAAGGGAAAATAATGCTGTAATCTTTTCATCGACATTGGGGAGCTGATGTTCACATTGTCTGGTTTAGGGTTTTTATGCTGGATGTAATCAAGGGAAAATAATGCCAGACTTAACCCCTTAACTGCCCACCCCCGAACCTCATTCGGGATGATTTTCTGCTTCCTGTGTGCCCAATCCCGAACCTCATTCGGGGGTTATTCGTCAGCAATCTATAGTCACCCATAAAGGGAGGTAACAGCAGTAACTGTTGGCAGAGCAGCTAGAAATCTCCAACCAACAGTTCCTTCCCTTTGACCATTATAAATCGCAAAAACCGAATTTTGCACAATATTTGAAATTACAGTATATCGCAGTGTTCAGTCGTGATTCAAAATGGCGGACAGTGGATGATGAGGGGGTACTACGAGGTCTGTTTTTAGATGATATTCAGCACTTGAAGTGCTTCAAGAGGTCCTAAATGATCAAGACAGTGATGATGAAGACCTTATCACACAAAATTCATATACTGGAAGTAGTGTGTAGACTTTTCCCTGCTGTGTGTGTTGTGACTTTGCTGTGGATTATGACGTGTGATTCCGGACTTGCCATACCATGTACAGGTACCCTTATTTCTGTGGATGATATAGATGTACAGTTGATTTCCAAGTAGTTTATTGATTGCTTGATGTTTGTCCTTTTGTTACACCAGTTTTTTGTGGTGTTCTGTCATGCATTTTTTGTGTTGATGTGTGTTTTTATGTTCCAAAAATGCCTGATCACAGCAAAAAAAAACATGAATAAATAATTACTAAAAAATGTATGTCTTGTCAAATGAAACTATTTTCACTTGAAATTGAAGCCAGGGATGTTACAAAAAACTTTGCCAAATATCTAAGAGATATCTCTTCAAATGCCTGAATTATTCACGTTTTAATGAACACACCCTCAACAGTCAAATTTTGCTCCGGCATACAGGAAGTACAGATGCGCAAAACTTCCCAGAACAGCGAAATATTCAAGAAATAATTCTAGAAACGGTTTCCAGCAGTTCATCAGGCTGGGAGCATGTAGTGCAAGGTTTGGTGCAGTTAGGCTTCCTGCTGATGGACAGTTTTGGACCGCGCCGGGTCTTTGGAAATCTGGAAACTGTGGTTGCAAGGCACATGACACCCAACCAGTCTGCATTTGAACTTGGCAGCAAAATTCTTCTCATAATGTTCAAGAATAGACCCAACGTTTCCAGGCGTGTCTGAGGTACCTTAGCCACACTTTATTACAAACTAATTTTCTCTTAGTACCGTAGTACTGATTCGGCTGTTGGCAGTCCACTGGACCATATAAAAATTGAATATCTTTTAATATCTCATGCTTCTTATTTGTTGTGAAATGTGATAATATACGAATTACAAACAAACAATTTTTAAACCAACCTCTTTACACTAAGTAGGAATATGTATTGGGGCTAGCATGGTGGAAGGAAGCACAGCATATTAACAACATGCATTTTGATTTCATTTTGTAGGCATCGTTTTTTAAGTCATGGGCCTAGATGACTATTTTTGACATGATATTTTTTCGAAGGATAACTGACATAGCGTCAAAAAGAAAATAATGTGGAAGAAACTGGAAACAGGTTGAATTCTGAGTTTTCTTGAGATATTACAAATGTAAAGGAGTGGACAAAGAAAAGTTTTCAATGGCTACGGTTTGTTTTGTGTGAAACTAGTTTGTTGCCTCACCTTAAAAACCTCCCAATTCTTGAGAGGTTTTGGTCATTACGCCTGCCTTGATTAAAAGCCAGAAGATTGAAGAGGAACCCAGAATGTCGCACTTCCTGCCCAAACTGCCAAAGATCATGAAAGTGTTGAGCAGCTCTACTGAGCCACAGGACTGTACAGCTGAAGACCTCAATAAAACCGTTAGCATCATTTCACACAAACCTTCTTTCATCTCTTATCAAGGACAAATGCAGAAGCTTGTTAGTGATGTGAGGATAAACATATGAACAGACAGCTCTGTGTATGAAGATGGAAGCAGCAATGAAGAAGAGAGCTTGCTGTTGGACTACGGGGGATCTTAGACCTGCTACTTGTGCCAAGAAAAACAAAGATCAGGGTCACAACTGGTCAGGCACTTGGACAAATCCACAATATTCGAGCATACCTATGTCCACGCTGCTCGGCATACATGTCATCTCATACGCAGCTGAAGCGCCCCTTGAAAGTGGCCTGCTATGGAACAGGGGTCTTGATAAGACCCTACAGGTGAGAATAAGTACAGCTGACACAAGCTAACATGTAAAAATGTATAGATCTAATTAATAATTATACTTAATTTAAATAAGACACGTCATTAACAGCTTATGAATGTAATGAGGTGATTTTAAAAAATGTGTCCTAAAAATAATACGCACCCTTTATAAGTGTGTCCTAAAAATAAAATTGTTTTACGTCATTACATGATGACACACATTTCGCCATTTTCGGTGTTAGTTATAATGATTTGAAGAAAATGGGCGTGTGAATGTAGAGCTGTGTGTTTGTTAATGTAATAGTCGTTTCCAGCCCTCTTTGGAGGTACGTAGACCAATATATAATATATAGAATAAGTATTTGGATATTAAGGAATGATAATAATATAGATTTTGATGGAAATGTAAATTTAGAATAGGGACTTGAATCCTATCCTATCCTGTCCCGTAACCCGAAGGTCGTAGGGGCACCACAGATGATCGTTTAACCAGCATACTCCATCTTTCTCTGTCCTCAGCAGCCCTGATGGCTTCGCTCAGTGTCAAACCAGTCCATTCTCGAATGTTGTCCTCCCACTATATAATATATAGAATAAGTATTTGGATATTAAGGAATGATAATAATATAGATTTTGATGGAAATGTAAATTTAGAATAGGGACGTGAATAGTCAAGGTCATAAAATGGAGAAAATGACCGTTGTTTTGCCCCAAGAAGAGCGGCGAATGTTCATTATGAATAGGTTTAAGGTAGAAATAATATTATGACATAACGTTAAGGATTTTGTTCACATTCTCTGTTTTAGGGTTTTTATGTTGGATGTAATCAAGGGAAAATAATGCGGTAATCTTTTCATCGACATTGGGGAGCTGATCCTCATCATCGTGCCATAGCCATAGGACTGCCACCTTCATTGAACATTGACTGTGCAACTGAGACAAGATCATCTGCCATCCATACAAGTTCTTCATCATCCTGAAAATTTATAATGTGATTAATTCTAATTCAACATCAATATCGTCTTCGTGAGGAATAAAAGAGTGTGAAAAAAGTATTCAATCAAAAACAACAAAAGTCTTCTTTTGTTTTTTATCATTCCAAGTTTCAGTATGTAGTATAAGTTTATTGTTTATTTAATATATATAACGAACGCTGCTTCGTTACACCCCCTCAAAAAATGTTTCCAGGTTTTTGCAAATATGTGCGAGATGAGTCCTAAATAGCCCACAAATTACTTTTTTTTTTTTAAGTCCGTCCGTCTTTCTGTCTTCCGTCCGCCGTCTACACGTGCAAATTGTGCAAGTGGATTACTATCTCAAAATCTATTTTAACTATATGCCTCAATGAGCATTGAGCAAATACCTGAAGAGATTGCAACACTCATGTGTGTTTAGGAATATTTCTATAAGAAGCTAATGACGTCATTATATTAAGTACGTCATGTTAAGATTTTAAATTTTTACGTCATCGGAAACCGCAGACGAAGCCGGGTGCTGTTGCTTGGTCATTCAATAAAATTGTACTCTGCATAACAATACCTGGACTCCACTGTCTTAAATATTTGTGGTAAACAAGCATGGTGTCAAAGTAAAACTAAATCGACAAGATGATGCGCCTGGAACCACCGAAAAAGTTTAGTTTCAAGGCAGAAGATTGGCCACAGTGGGTCCGAGAGTTCAAACGGTTCAGAAATGCTTCCAAACTGTCAGAAGAAAGCGGAGAGGTCCAGAGAGACACTTTGCTGTATGTTATGGGTCCTGACGCTGAGAAAATCTTTGTTTCGATCCACTTCGGCACAGTGAGAGGTCCCCACAACGAGGAGATTCGCGAGGCAGACACAGATTTTGACACACTGGTAAGAAAATTCGACGAGTATTTTGTGGTCAAAAGAAATGTGATCTATGAGAGATCCCAGTTTCAGCAACGACGACAGCAACAAGGAGAAACAGTGGAAGAATTCTATCATGCTCTGAAGGAACTTGCTCAGCACTGTGAGTACCGATATGCAGATGACCAGATCCGAGACAGGCTCGTGGTAGGTTTTGTTGATGGCCGTATACAAGAAAAGCTACAGCTGATCCGAGATCTAACTTTGAACAAAGCCCTGGAGGTTGCCCGACAACAGGAGCAGGTTAAAAGCCAGATGAAGATCCTAGGTGATGCTAGCAGCAGTGCAGCAGATGAAGCTCAGTACAGACACCAGCAGCAACAAGCGCGAGGTAGACGTAGTGTGAGGCAGTCGCACACGGGTACCAGCAGACGTCACGGCTCTGGATCTCCCCAGAAAGGGAAGAAAGAAGCCAGTGGGCAGAATGCTGTTAGAAAAGAGTGTGGAAGATGCGGGTATAACCACGGCAGTGAAAAGAAATGCCCAGAAAATGGGAAGAGATGTGGGAAATGCCACAAGAAGAACCACTTTGAAAGGAAGTGCCACACAAATGTGCATGAGGTAGTCAGTGACAATGATGAGAACATTGACTGATTCCTGCTTAGAAGGTTCCAGCTTTGTGATTGACTCGATAGTGTCAGATGGTGGTAAACCATGGACAGTGAATTTGAAAATCAAAGACACAGAGATCAAATTCAAAATCGACACTGGTGCCGATGTGTCCATATTGTCGGAACAGACATTCCAGAAGCTGAAGAGAAAGCCCAAGCTGTCCAAGTCAACTGCAGTACTGACATCTCCAGGTGGACGATTGGAAGTCCGTGGCGAGTTCTATGCCAGAACTATCTACAACAAAGCACGCTACAAGTTCAGAATAGTAGTGGTAGCAAACAGAGTGGGCAGCAACCTGTTGAGCCGAAACGCAGCCGTCAAGATGGGCATGATTCAGAGAGTAGAATAAATGCACAGAGATGTATTCGGAGCTTCGGAACTTTTGAAGACAGAGCCAGTACACATCGAATTGAATGAGGGTGTAACTCCGTATTGTCTGCCAACGGCTCGTCGAGTTCCTTTTCCGATCCAGAAGAAAGTGATAGCAGAATTAAAGCGAATGCAGGAGGCAGGAATAATTCGTGAAGTAAAAGAGCCAGCAGACTAGTGCGCTCCTATGGTGCCAATGGTCAAACCGAATGGCAGTATCCGCATATGTGTGGACTATAAAAGGCTCAATACTGCGGTGAAGAGGCCGCATTGTCACATTCCGAATCTTGAAGACATAGCTCCAAAAATGGCAGGTTCTTCCGTCTTTTCTACTCTTGATGCATCGTCTGGATTCTACCAAATTCCGCTACACGAAGAAAGCATGAAGCTCACTACTTTCATCACACCTTTCGGGGGATTCTGTTTCCAGAGAGTACCCATGGGCATATCGCTGGGTCCAGATGTGTTCCAGACGAAGATGAAAGAAATGCTCAATGGCCTGGAAGGATGTGAAACAATCATGGACGACACAATCGTGTATGGTCGTACCATGGAAGAGCATGACCGACGACTAGACGCCGTTCTAGATAGAAATGAAACATCGGGACTAAAATTGAACAAAGCAAAATGTCACATGAGACAGAAGGAGGTCAAGTACTTTGGCCATGTGATCAGTGAGGTTGGTGTTAGTCCAGACCCCGACAAAGTGAAAGCCATCATGGACATGCCTCCCCCTACCTCAGTGACAGAATTGCGTACGCTGTGTGGTATGTTGAACTATCTGTCCAAGTTTGAGCCACGTCTGGTGACAACGATGCAGCCTATCAACAATCTTCTGAAGAAGACGACAGCGTGGTGCTGGGGTCCAGCACAGCAAGAAGCCTTTGACAAAGTCAAGAGCCAGATATCATCACCGCCAGCGTTGGGTTTCTACAGCCTAGGTCGACGGACTGTTGTTAGTGCTGACAGCAGCAGTTACGGGCTGGGAGCGACGTTGATGCAGTGGAATGATAATAAGCTGATTCCAATTGCATATACTTCAAGAACACTGACTGAAGCAGAAAGGAAATATAGCCAGATTGAAAAAGAATGCCTCGCTTCAGTGTATGCTTGTGAGAAGTTCTCCAAGTATTTGATCGGGTTGGACAAATTTGAACTATTGACTGATCATAAACCTTTGGTGCCACTCATGAGCACGAAAGACATCGACAGTGCACCAATTCGTTGTCAGAGATTTATTATTCGCCTCATGAGATTCAACTTTGAAGTGCACCACGTACCAGGAAAAGAAAACATCATTTCAGACGCCTTGTCTAGAAATCCTAGATTGCACACCGAAGACGACATCGAACTGTCCGAACAAGTGACGGCGTACGTAGACGCGGTGATGTCAACGCGACCAGTAACGTCACGCCGCATGGAAGCACTGCGTGCTGAAACGGTTCACGACGCCGAGCTCCAGCAAGTCATCCACTACATCCTGAACGGTTGGCCAGCAGTGGTAGTTGAACAACTCAGACCTTATCATCAGGTACAGGGAGAGTTGTCGCTAGTCGACGGGTTGGTACTGTACGACCATTGCATTGTTGTCCCTGCAGGTCAGTGAAAACACATTCTGTACCAACTACATGAAACACACCAGGGACTAAACAAGTGCCGAGAGAATGCACAGGCTTCAGTGTGGTGGCCTGGTTTGAGCAGACAACTGAAGGAACTTGTTGACTTGTGCAGTGTCGAGAGAAACGACCAGCACAGCGACATGAACCACTACGTCCCACAGAGTTGCCGCAACGTCCGTGGCAACGACTGGGTGCCGACCTGTGTTCCCGAGGAGGGAAAGACTACCTGATAGTGGTGGACTATTATTCGCGCTGGCTGGAGATTCACCAAGCTACGTTCTACGACATCGGCAGCTGTCATCAAGAAGTTCAAGTTGATTTTTGCAACGCACGGCATTCCAGAAGTCATTGTAAGTGACAATGGTCCGCAGTTTCAATGCCGTGAATTCAGCGAGTTTGCGAAAGACTTTGACTTTCACAGGCAAACCAGCAGCCCTGGTTTTCCCCAGGCTAATGGAGAAGCGGAGAGTGCGGTGAAGATTGCCAAGAAATTGCTTCAACAGGCAGATCCAGAACTAGCTTTGTTGAACTATAGAGCAACGCCCCACTCAAGTATTGGAGTCAGTCCTTCGGTCGCTTTGATGGGAAGACGACTGAGGACGAAAATTCCAACGATTCCACAGAATCTGATGTCACAACCGCGAGATGACGACTGCATCAGAAAGGCGGACGGAAAGGCGAAAGAAACAGCGCGTCAGAACTACAACCGTCAGAAGGGAGCAATACCATTGCCGCCTCTATATCCCGGTGATGTTGTCTTTCTTCATTCCAGCACTAACGAGAAAAACTGGAATACTGACGGTACCTTGGTTGCCGCCGATCCCGAGAACAGGACCTACTTGGTAAACACACCCAGTGGCGTACTCCGACGTAACCGCAAAGACTTGCAGAAGTCGCCACCCAACATGACGACAACAACCCCTACGCCTCAATCGCAGGATGAGCCCAGGAAGGACATTTCCACTCACGTTCCCGACATCGGTGTTACAGAAACGCCAAAGCCAGTTACAAACCCATCTCTACCAGAAACCCCGAGGAGACCCGTGACTCGTTCAATGACAAGGAAAGGCGCCAGCCTTGTTGTTCCAAACTAATCCCATGCCAGTGACATTGTTGAGGATTATTGTTGTTGACTTGGGTTTTAAAAATCCAGTGTTAATATGTTAGTCCGTGTTAGACTGGTTCTAGTTATTCAAGTGTTTTACACAAGTTGCAGAGTTACAAAGAGGAACTGACAGAGGTGTAACAAGATTTAAAAGACTAACAGCGAAATAGGAATCATAACTTTTATGGTATATTAATTTCTTGACTTTGATAGATTGCATTCGATCATTTTGTGAAGTTCCTCCGAACTTAAAAGAAATGGAGATGTTTAGGAATATTTCTATAAGAACATAATGACGTCATTATATTAAGTACGTCATGTTAAGATTTTAAATTTTTACGTCATCAGAAACCGCAGACGAAGCCGGGTGCTGTTGCTTGGTCATTCAATAAAATTGTACTCTGCATAACAATACCTGGACTCCACTGTCTTAAATATTTGTGGTAAACAAGCAATGTGCTTTCAAAGTGCTGTCACCCTTCAACTTGGCTCTGGCTCTCTCTGTTGCAGGCATGAATGTCATGAATGAACAGATTTTGGATTTCCTAAAGTCTACCATTCTGCGGAGTTTCCGTGACCAACACAGACATGAACAGTCATACTGGGTGAGAGAGAACTTCCCAGTACAGCGCAATATTCAAGAAATAATTCTAGAAACGGTTTCCAGCAGTTCATCAGGCTGGGAGCATGTAGTGCAAGGTTTGGTGCAGTTAGGCTTCCTGCTGATGGACAGTTTTGGACCGCGCCTGGTCTTTGGAAATCTGGAAACTGTGGTTGCAAGGCACATGACACCCAACCAGTCTGCATGTGAACTTGGCAGCAAAATTCTTCTCATAATGTTCAAGAATGGAGGAGAAAGGTACATGCTACAAGTCCCTCAACAACTCCGCTCCTCTCTATCTCTCTGACTTACTTCACCCATACATTCCCTCTCGCTCTCTTCGCTCTGCCTCCGACCCTCTCCGCCTCCGCATTCCTCGCTCCAAACTCAGCACGTTCGGGTCCCGCTCCTTCTCTGTCTACGGCCCATCCATCTGGAATACTCTTCCACTCTCTCTCCGTCAGAAACCCTCTCCCACCTCCTTCCAGTCTGCCCTCAAAACTTACCTTTTCAAGCAGTTCTAACACTATGACCTCACTACGCACCCCATCGCCAGCTGTCTCTTGCATATAGTGTCTGGTCTGTTTGTGGTATGAGTATATTTGAGTGAATGTATTTTTTGCGTAATTGTTACATGTGTCATTGTCTAAAGCGTGCACATGCGTGCGTGAGTTGTGAGTGCGCGCTTAGAGTTATAATTATTATAAGATAAGCGCATTATAAATACAGTAATTATTATTAATTATTATTATTATGTGCAAACCAGGTCTATGTTGGAGATTACAGTCTGCACAAATTGGAAGCTTTAAGTGGTAGGTTTATTTTCTATCATTTGCATTTCTTTTTGTGTTATTCCACTTATTGTCTGCACATTGTTGTATATTATTTTAATTGAGTATTATTTTATCCTACTGTAAATTTTTCCTACTGTGACATTTATTTAGTTGCCATTATTTTGTTATAGGTAAACCTGACAACCCCACAGCTTACTTCAAAGGTGTCTACAGCAGATTGTCATCTTGCCAGACTTTTGAGGAACTGTCAACACTTGCTTGCCAGACGGAGATTGTAATAAAGCAAAGGTATGTACATTTTTAACTGAAAATATGGTTATGTATAACATCTTTAGAACTTATATAAATTACATAATTTATTTTGTTCAATTTCCAATACAACTAAAGTTCTTTAAAGTAGTTTGCATTAAATGAACAATGTATTATTATAATACATGTACATGTTGCTGTCGATTTGTCATTTCCAGCTATCCTCTACCTGAAACAGCCCCTGCTGCCATGCCCTCAGCTGCCATTGATGCTGCTGCCGCAGAGGTCTGTCCCAACGATGCCCCATCTGGCCTACAGCCCATTTCTGTTCTTGGTAAGTTAAGTGTTTTACTGGTACTGGTAGGCAATGACTTCCCTCAGGCTCTAAACTGCATTAAATGCATTAAATCAAATAAGAGAACAGTTTTGTATGCATATATTTTTATGAGCAAAGACGTCCGTAAGTGATCAAATATGCTGATGTAAATTAAATCTGAAACAAATTAAGGGTTGGGGGCCCTCTAGAGTTTATTAGCTGATCTTGAATTTTTGCATGCCATTCACAGCTCGAAGAATCACATTCAGATTTGAATTATTTTATTTACCAGTGTTTTACATATTTTTGTCAACAGGAGATGGCAATTGCTGTCCGAGAGCATTAAGCATACTGCTGTACGGCGACGAAGACCACCACCTGGAAGTGCGCTGCCGTCTGGTGGTGGAGCTTGCAGCCCATCCAGACAAATACGTCACACCAGGAATGTTCGGCCTGCAGCTGTGGGAGCTACACACCCTGGCAGCCATGAGTGGAAACCTAGTTGACACAACCTCGGCAGGAATCCGCTCCACCTTCGAAAAAGATGTTGTTCAGACAAAACAGTTGAACAGTTTTATGAGCCTGTGGCAGCTATGTGCTGCAGCTGAAATATGTAGCCGGCCAGTTGTCTCAGTTTACCCTGAGCTGGGATGGCCGATTTACCGGCACGTTCTTAACAGAACTATAAAACCTAGTATCTGCACAAACCAGACACCACTGACCCTGCTCTGGACTTCAGAGAGGGCACAGGCCAAAGAACATTGGACGGCAAACCATTTTGTGCCTCTGATGGCGATTAAACAAGATTATAGCTTTGAGCTATTAAAAGAGGGTGAATTCTACACCTGTGTGTGGAATGGACGGCCACATGTTGTCCAGGTATTACAGCTGGACCCCGAGGCGGAGTTGGCTCTGATCAGCTTCATGGTGAGGAAGGGAGACCGACTCACCTGGCCACATCAGTCTGACCTCAGCTGGGAACCTCTCCACATCATGGAAGCCGAGCAGATCCGGCTCATATTTGATGAGCAAAGCAGCTCGCACAGGGTTCAGCTGTATTCAATTGTATAATAATATTTTCATAGTAATTTTTTATAGTCAGACATGTTTGTACTTTTCTATTTTTCTTGAGTTATCTAACATTTATTTAGTTTACTTAAATGCAAGGACACTAAGCTGATGTGTGTTTGATTGTGTTAAGATGAAAGTATACATGTGCTGAATTTTATGTGTACATATTTTAATAACATGATATAGGGCCTATTTTATAAAACCCCTATATTTTGTATATACTTTTCTGACCATTTCTTTTATATTTGATTTCTTTTTAATTATTCCATAGTGTTGATTAATTTTAATGTTTCATTTTTTGTTTTTTTAACAATTTTTATGTTTTCACTACAACCAGCAGTGGCAAGTGAATAAAATAAAAAAACATTGCAAACATAATTTATATTAATGTTGCTTAAGTTTTAAACATTATTATCTTCTTTTTGTCTTGTAAATTTTATGCATTTGACTTACAAATCTTTTTACCATTAGTTTGTGTGGTTAACATGTTAATTTTTTTTTTTTTGGCCAAGACGTCATTTTTCAGATTTTGGAGGTAGGGGTAGGCAAAACCGTTTTTGGAAAGTTTAAATCACCTAAAATCATTACATGTTGTCTAGATTGCTTCTAAATTAATAGCTTTATTAGTTAAAGTGAATTGTGTTGCAGTTTTACTTTCTATATTTTGTATAAAAAAAGTTTAGATAATTTTTTTTAAATCAACGTCAGTTACAGAAACAGTACTCAATAGCTCACATATATTTAAATAAAGACTGTTAACTGATCTCTTATGGCTTAGTTTGATTACTAGTACCATATTTTTTAATAAACATGTCTGTTTTGATATTAGGAGCACTATTAAATGAACAATAAAATACTGAAACATTTTTCATACTTTTTCAGCGAAATTTAGGTATATTGTGTTATGAGGCATATTTGATATTGAAAAAAATGTAAAGCTATAATTTTTTTCATTGTTTTGGGTTGAAATAAAGTTGAACTTTGATTTAAAACCTATTTCAAATGTCTGGGATGAAAATAATTTTTTGGCAAGAGTGTGTGAAAATGTGAAATGTCTGTGTACAATACCGTGAAACATGTCTCAGGTGAATCACTGCTCGTCATCACTGACGAGTTGAAACTGTCATTCCCGTCGTTGACAAAGTATTCTCAATGTTTGGATATCCCTCTGAACTCAAAACTGACAATGGTCCCCAATTCAAAAGCAATTTGTGGAAATCCTTCATGCAGTCCTGTGGAATCAAACATCGCCGCATCACCCCACTATGGCCAAAAGCAAATGCTCAAGCTGAGAGTTTCAACAAGCCCATGATGAAAGCTATTGGCGCTGCTCACATTCAGCACAGAAGCTGGAAACAAGAACTATACAAGTTTTGCAGAATGTACAGAGCAACCCCTCACTGCACTACTCAGTTCACGCCCCACTTCCTATTGTTCGGACGAGAAGCGAAAACCAAACTCCCTGAACTTTCCCCCATTGCCACTCACCCTGCCGACGGAAAACTCAGACAACAAGACGCTGCCGCCAAACAGAAAATAAAATTGGCTGCCGACAATCTACATCATGCTAAAAGCCACAACATTACAGTTGGTGACATTGTGCTTGTAAAGCAAAGTAAAGAAAACAAACTTTCATCCAATTTTAACCCAAACCCCCTTCAAGTAATCCAAACCAAAGGCTCAATGATAACAGCACAAAAGCATGATGGCTCCACTGTAACCAGAAACTCCTCCCTATTCCGTCGCATGCCGCCTACAACACAACTACCCCCTGCGCCCGAACTAGAAGACAATGCAGAAGAAGAAGATGACAATCCTCCGCTTGCCCAAAGCATGCCCACCATCTCTACACCTGCAACCCTGCCGCACACACCTACCTCGCGCACGCCTACACCTACACCTGCCCCTGAGGTCAACAATCCACAACTAAACTCTGAAAGACGTCCCCAGAGACTTTCTAGACCCCCCTCATACTTGAAAGACTGTGTGTGCACTCCTCTTCGCAAATGAACACTAATTATTATTTGTCAGCTGGTTAGTCAGTGACGCGAAAAAGTTATTTTGTCATTCAGTGATGTGAAAGCTAATAATTTTGAACTTGTAGGTTTCAAGTTAGAAAACTCAGTTCAGTTCAGTTTCTATGATTTATTCGCTGCAAATTATGTTCAATTCTGGTCTCTCGCACACAGGACATGGACAATAACAGATGTGAGAATCATTAGAATAAAAGTGAAGATACACAATTAATTTCATTTGAACAGTAAAAAGCTGTGAGAAGAAAGGAACAGTGAAAAAAAAAGATGAGAAACAATGAACAGTAAAAGACAAGAAGAAAAGTTAGTTACAGAATAATTAAAGACTTTAATTTTTCTGTCACAAGAATTAATAGTTATAAAGGCATGATTTTTCTTGTTCAGTTTATTCATTGTTTAAAGATAAAGTACAGCAGACATTGTCCAGTGTTTCAGAAATGTTAAAAGCGCATTTTTAATATAAGTAATTTCTTTTGAAAGTTATGATTTAATTAATCAAGGTCGAGAGGAATGTAGAGTTGTAACACGGTTACTTCCCTCTAACTAAATCACTGTTTATGCATTCCCTATGCGCTACCGTGAATACAAAGTACCGGAAGTATTATGGTACCAAGGGAGATGACTGGGAATATAAATAAATGTCCATTCGAAGCAGCAAGCAGAGTGTCAAATGTCAAATGTCTTTGAATCTAAGTGAATCTGAATATCTCAAGCTCAAGCTTTCATAAACATTATAGATATGTTTTGGTGAGATAATAATAATGGGAATGATAACAAATTTTGAAATGTCCTTTTTGCAATGTATTAACGTGCATAATTTTGCTTAGTTCTACTTCAAGTTTAGAGTTTATTGTGTTTCAATCAATCATGTACTGTACATTATTTTTAGTTCAGTTTGCAGTCTCGTGGAATACTAAATGTTATTTAGATTTTTTTTTCACGTGGGAACATTCTCTCTTGAACAGAGCCATCCACTAAGAAAGGAGCACAAGCAGAAGACAGTGAGGATGATGATGATCATGATTGTCCTAGTCACTTGACTTAATACAGAAAATCAATGTAGTTTCTAGGTTAAAGGCCCATAATGGGCCCATAATGTGAGGGTAGACCACTTTCATACCTAGAAATGAATGGAACCTTTTAGCAAAATGTTCCCTTTTTTCCTCAAGTAGGAGTATTATAGATAGAAAGGACCACTAGGTTCAGTCCAAAAAACTCTCCTTCTATGTGAAAAATGAGCAAAAAAATATAGGTTACGCTTTGCTTGCGATTAGTGTCCTTTTTAACAGGAAATTCCGGGCCTCCTACCCTGGGGCAGGCATAGTCGCAACCTGTGGTGCTCCCAAACCCAACCTATACCTAATATTGGTTGTGATATTTTGACAATTTGCTGGGGGAGCAAATTTTGGGTACACAGAAAAACCCTTCGATATGTCAGAGTCGAAATTAAATTCTATTTGGAGAAACATAACGTCCAGAGGCGATATCGATCACACATTTGTCATAGTATTGGTTTCTAGCCTAGGTCACTTTCATATCTAGAAATGAATGGGACCTTTTCCCTTTTTAAATTTATTTATTTGAGTAGGAGTATTATAGATAGAACCCCTTGTTGAAATCATTAAGTGATTTCAAATTTAATTTCATATGGAGAGAGTGATCAAGCTGGGCTAGGCACTTGCACGCATATTTTATCTACTTTTAGTACTTCACTTCAAACTACTTTTTAAATCTTAAAGTGAGTGTAGGTCCCCATTTTCACATCTAGTCACAAAATCACTTCTTTTTTAATGTCATACAACTGATGTAATAAACGCAATCAATTCAACTTCATTGGAAAACTTATTTTCACAAAATCACGCCATTTAACTCAAGTGATTTTTTTGGTTAACTACGGAAATTCCCGGATTTTTTTTTCCGTAGTCATATGCGGGTATCATAAGATCTAGTCTTACCGTGTATCGCCGCCTTAATAGCACATTGACCTTCCCTACGTTCAGGTCTGCATTTCCGCCACCGAGCTCGCACGGGGAGGGAAACTCACAATCGCACTATTCAAAAATCAATAGATTCTTAGCAGTACTGGTAGTTGCAAAACTAGCATTAACAATAGTTGCTAATTCTAATCAATTCTTTCTCAGACTCAGCACAGAAAAATTTATAAATTAATTAAATAATTAACCAATCAACTAATAAATTCTTCTCAATCTTATAATTTATCAAACAAACATCGACTTTCCATTACATTAAAGTAAAGTAAATCTCTCACTCAAAGAAAATGTATGGCGCCCTCAAATATCCAACAAAACCATCTAGCCTCCCTGAACACAACTCAAGAAGAAAACAATTATTAATGTTTACAGGCAAGACTATCATACGTACATATGCACAGCAAGTCGTACTTCACTTTTAGTACTTCACTTCAAACTACTTTTTAAATCTTAAAGTGAGTGTAGGTCCCCATTTTCACATCTAGTCACAAAATCACTTCTTTTTTAATGTCATACAACTGATGTAATAAACGCAATCAATTCAACTTCATTGGAAAACTTATTTTCACAAAATCACGCCATTTAACTCAAGTTCATTGTCTTCTGCTTGTGCTCCTTTCTTAGTGGATGGCTCTGTTCAAATTTTGAAATGTCCTTTTTGCAATGTATTAACGTGCATAATTTTGCTTAGTTCTACTTCAAGTTTAGAGTTTATTGTGTTTCAATCAATCATGTACTGTACATTATTTTTAGTTCAGTTTGCAGTCTCGTGGAATACTAAATGTTATTTAAACTGCAATTTTTCTGTTGTTGTGGTGTTGGATGTTTTGTTTGATATCTGGGTCATTTTGCCAATAGGTGCATTAGATGCACCTAAGGCTCAGCAACAGCAGAAGAAGGAAGTCGAAAAGAACAAGAAAAAGGAGGAGAAGAAAGACCAGAAAAAGAAACTGCAGGCAATCCCCAAGGGACCAACAATTTCTCCAGGTAAAACTAACCATAAAATCCATTGTTCTCTGACTTGTAATACAAGAAAAAGTGTTAAACTGCAGCAATGACTGAAGCCAAGTAAAATAAAATGTGAGAGGATAACAACTGGCGTTTAAATGTCATCCGAAAAATCCCAACTTTTCTGACAGAGGAACTGTAGTTTAAAGATGAAGATTTTCTGCAGCAGCACACCAGCATTCAAAACTATAAGTTCCAGAGTGCCACTCTGTTACTTGTATGCACTACGGTTTTGAAAATATATGTCAATTGTATTTGTTAGCCATCCTGACCAGATAGCTGTAATGACTTGATTGTAACCAATGATAGCTGTAATGACTTGATTGTAACCAATGATAGCTGTAATGACTTGATTGTAACCAATGATAGCTGTAATGACTTGATTGTAACTAATGATAGCTGTAATGACTTGATTGTAACCAATGATAGCTGTAATGACTTGATTGTAACCAATGATAGCTGTAATGACTTGATTGTAACTAATGATAGCTGTAATGACTTGATTGTAACTAATGATAGCTGTAATGACTTGATTGTAACCAATGATAGCTGTAATGACTTGATTGTAACCAATGATAGCTGTAATGACTTGATTGTAACTAATGATAGCTGTAATGACTTGATTGTAACCAATGATAGCTGTAATGACTTTATTGTAACTAATGATAGCTGTAATGACTTGATTGTAACTAAATGGTATATCCTGTATCTCTGTATACGTTTGAAAAGAAAATTGTAAGATATTCGTGACATTCAAAATATGACTCCGAAATTGAAAGGTGTGATTCAGAAATCGTTGTGTTTTGTTAATTTCATCATAATATCTTTGTTTTGTTTTTCTTTGTTTGAAGCTGATGCCAATACAGATGCTCAGAGGACAGGTATGTCCTTGCCATATTGTTTTCTTTATTGTAATAAGATGAACACAAGAGCTTTCCACATCCCTGCCTGAGGTGTTTTCTGCTTCCAAGATTTTCCTCATAGTAGACAACCACAGACATCAGTTTGTTTCAGGAAATAAAATGCCTTCCCTTGTACCTCATAATGAAAGTTTCTTTTGTGAATAGTTCTTGAGTATTTGTTCTCTTTTACTTCATCTTCACCAATATTTTGTCAGGATTGAGAAGCTCTTTGAGGGCTTGATAAAGTCACAGTCAAGAGTTTAAAACCACTAATTTATTTCAAAGTCCAGTACTAATTGATTTTGCAAGATTATTTTTGTACATTACCATGACATCTTCACTTTAAACCGTTAAACAGCAATTTTTCTGTTGTTGTGGTGTTGGATGTTTGGTTTTTGAGTGTGTTTATAAAAAATTAATTAAATGTTATAGCTGCTTTGTTTCCAGAGAACCGTGACAAATGTAAACTCTTCTTGAAGAAGCTGCCACCAGGAACTACTGTCACAGACATTTATGCTTTGTCCAAAGATATCAAGGAAGTTCGTCTAACTATTACTGTCCGTGCCAAGAATCGAGCAAAGAACAAGCTGAGGTATGAAATCTATATATATAAATTGCTTAGCCGGAAGTCCTTCTTCGCCTCTACTATAAAGTTTGTCCGGTATGGACGCTGATCTGGGCAGGTGCTGGCCGCTGCGGATCGGCCTGCTGTGCGCTCAAAACCAACCAAATTGTTATAGCCGACATTTCCTTACCGAACGTTTAACTGTTTCTGAGATAAATAAATAAACAAAATGTCCACAAACTGCAATAGCCTAATTCCGCGCGCTTCCATTAAAAATCAAATTGAGGTTTCAGCATGTTTTCCCATATAGACCAAAAAATTGATGGTCTTTCTACGAAGCCTTGGTAGCTTACTTAGTAAAACATTCGCCTACCATGCAGGGCGACCTAAGTTCAAATCTCACGCGGGCCTTATTTTTATTTTTATTTTATTTTTTTTTACACTACAATATGGATATCTTTCTTTTTAATTTAGGTTTTTTACCTTTAATTTGTTATTATTATTATTATTATTATTATTATTATTTATTATTATTATTATTATTATTATTATTATTATTATTATTATTATTATTTATAAACTAATAATAATAATAATTTATTAAAAAATAATAAAAAATAATTATATTTATTATTATTATTATTATATCTTATATCAAATTTTCTTTTAAAACCTTGGTGTTTTTTATGATTTCTATTTGTATTATTCTATATTCAATATTATTATTAGTAGTAGTATTAGTGTTATTATTATTATTATTATTATTACCAAGGATCGGGATGGGGTGGTACGTGTAGGTAAAAGGGGGATACAGGTAGGTTTAAAGGGGCATGGGTAGGCATAACGTGGATACTGGTATATATAAGGGGGTATGGTGATGGTCGATTCCTTTGATTGTAACTAATGATAGCTGTAATGACTTGATTGTAACTAATTGGTATATCCTGTATCTCTGTATACGTTTGAAAAGAAAATTGTAAGATATTCGTGACATTCAAAATATGACTCCGAAATTGAAAGGTGTGAAATCGTTGTGTTTTGTTAATTTCATCATAATATCTTTGTTTTGGTTTTCTTTGTTTGAAGCTGATGCCAATACAGATGCTCAGAGGACAGGTATGTCCTTGCCATATTGTTTTCTTTATTGTAATACGATGAACACAAGAGCTTTCCACATCCCTGCCTGAGGTGTTTTCTGCTTCCAAGATTTTCCTCATAGTAGACAACCACAGACATCAGTTTGTTTCAGGAAATAAAATGCCTTCCCTGTCGTTCACCATGCGGTTCGAGCGGCAGCGGGCTCTGATGTTTTTGTGTTTTGAATGATAGATTGAGCGACTGTGTGCATCTAAGAGTGTAATACTAGCATCATGATGTGGGACTCTTTCAGTTTGTGGGTGTTTTGTGCCCCTCCAGTCGTCAATATGCTCGTTTTCTGCCTTCTTCTATCCGCAAGGTTAGATTTGTTGAATTCTAACTGCCCGCCATTCAATTATTTGGTCCTGATTTGGCTCGGAAGAGTCCGCTGGACCTAAAGCAATAACCTTGTATTGTATTGTATTGTAGTGTTGATACCTCGCACAGCGCGCCTGTGCAGCAGTGTGCCAGCCTAGACAATGACTCACTTCAGAAACAACCGCTGCTCTCAGTATCAGGCGAGCGTGTGGAACCATTACGTATAGTGTACGATCGCGCTCAACTGCTGTCTGTAGCACCAGGGCGGTTGACCCCTGACCTCGTCTCTCGACTTCGTGTACTGCAGATCGGTGTCGGTCTACCACGCAAGCGTTACAAACGTAAACAAACACAGCATGCTCTCAAAGTTCTTTGCTTCAACGCACAGTCGTGTCGTGAGACAGCTGATGACATTCATGATTTAATTATTGATCACAAAGCTGATATAATGGTGATAACTGAAACCTCCGCTGTTGTTTCTTCACCGCCGCCGTTTCTGCCAGCCGCTATGCGTGGTGTTCCCCACCCACCACGGTCCCCGGCTCCCCCCATCTTTGCCTTGGCCTCTTCGCTGCCGCCCATCGTCGTCGTTGCTCCGTCGTCGTCGCCGCTGCCGCTCGCTCCTCTGCCATCGCCGCCCGCTCCAAGCTGCGCGCCTTCGCTGTCGCCGTTGTGCGACCTGTGTAATATCACGCTGCCACCTGCCGAGCCGGGCGTTCCGCCTCTATTGCTTGCCCCCCCTCTCGCCGCTGCGTCGACGCCCCCCATGGTGGAAGGTTCGGCTTTGCCATCAAGCCCCATCAAACCTCTACTGCCCTTCACCTGCGAGGCCGCACTGCCGTCTGCACCCGACTTTGTGGTGCATGATTCACCACCATCACCCTCACCCTCACCTGGTCAGCCATCGCGCACTCCCAGAGACCGCTTAAAAATTCTGAGGGTCCTGAACCTGAACACGCGGTCCTGTTGCAACAAGGCCCTTGAGCTGCACGACCTTGTCAGTGAGGGTGACTACGACATCGCCTTTTTCTGCGAGACCTGGCTCCGCTTAACTGGCGATGAGTCTGTCATTGCTGAACTTACTCCTCCTGGCTACTGCACGAAGTCCATTCCCCGGTTGACAGGGTCCGGTGGAGGCCTTGCAGTTGTGTTCCGGGACACTCTCAGGGACCATGTGACAATCACCCAGGGTTCTGACCGCCTCACCTACAGATCCTTCGAGGCTTGTGAGGTCCGCCTGAGAGTGCCGGGTCAACACTTTGTGTTTGTTAGTGTGTATCGCCCACCATGCAACCAAAAAAACAAACTGACAGAAAAAATGTTTGTAGACGAATTTTCAACTTTAATTGAGTCGTTTACGCACTGTGATAACTTGTTCCTGTTAGGTGATTTTAACCTACATTTTGACAGGTCGGATGACACATATGTGCGAGCAGTGCTCAGCGCGATGGAGTGTCACAGTCTGGAGCAGCTCGTTCGCAGCCCCACCCATCGCCACAAACACATCCTCGACTGGGTCGCCACGAACAACCCGGACAAAGTGTCGGACCTCGTTGTTGAAGACCGCGACATTTCGGACCACTACTGCGTGTCGCTCGAGCTCTCGGTGCTCAGGCCTCCCCCCAAAAAAAGCCGCGTCGTCAGTTCTCGGAACTTGAGGAAAGTGGATGTCATCGCGTTTCGGGCCGATGTTTCCCACGCCGTTGCCGCGCTTGCTTCCGAGGGCGACGAAACAGCAGACGCCTACAACCAGCGCCTGGCGCAGGTTCTCGACCGGCATGCCCCTTGTGTCACGCGTCGTGTCTCCGAGAGGAAGTCCGTCCCATGGATGACAGCCGAAGTCATACAGGCCAAACGCGAACGGCGCCGAGCAGAGCGTGTGTGGAGGAAATCGGGGCTGACTGTCCACCGCGAGATTTTCTCCAACCACCGTAAGCGGGTCGCACGCCTTGTCCGTGGCGCCAAGACATCTTTTGTTCAGTTGAGGATCGCCGAGTCAAACAGCTCGCGTGAACTTTTCCGCTTGAGCAACGAACTGATGGGTGTGGCTGCGAGCGGGGCGCTTCCTTCAAACATCCCTCCTGAGAGTCTTCCAGAGAGGTTTGGCGAGTTTTTCGTAGGCAAAATTGAGGACATCCGAAAACGTCTTGATGCCGTTCCTCATACTGCGGGTGCTGCCAACTTGCCGAGCTTCTCTGGGACTCCTCTCTGTGCATTTCAACCAGTCACCATTGACGAAGTCAAAAAAGTCATTCTCAACATGCCCAAGAAATCCTGCTCTCTCGACCCTCTGCCCTACAAGTTTTTCTTTGAATGTCTTGATGATCTCTTGCCTGTCATCACCTCCATCATGAACTCTTCACTCCAATCTGGTTCTGTTCCTCCTTCGTTTAAACATGCTCTCATCATTCCTCTTCTGAAAAAAGCTACTCTCGATCCCGAAATACTGAAAAACTACCGACCTGTCTCCAACCTTCCGTTCCTCTCTAAAGTTCTTGAACGAATCGTTCTCTCTCAACTCCTTTCTCATCTCCAGACCCACAACCTGCTTGAGCCGTTTCAATCAGCCTACAAAAAGAGCCACAGCACTGAGACCGCGTTGCTGCTTGTAGTAAACGATCTGCTCATGGCGGCTGACCGAGGCCGGGTGTCCATTTTGACGCTGCTGGATTTATCCGCAGCCTTCGACACTATAGACCATAACATTCTTTGTGCACGTCTCCAGTCGGTGTTTGGCTGCACTGGGACGGCTCTGGCTTGGTTCCGTTCATACCTCTCTGACCGCACTCAATCTGTTCTTGTCAATGGCACTCAGTCTTCTTCTTTTCCTCTGAGGTTTGGAGTTCCACAGGGTTCTGTTCTTGGACCTATCCTCTTCACCATGTACACTCAACCTCTCAGCTCAATCATCAAAACTTTCGATCATCTGTACCATTTCTTTGCTGATGACTCTCAAATTCACAACTCCGCTCCTCCAGCTGACATCCCCAGCCTTGCTGGTGATTTGTCGCGCTGCATCAGCTCTGTCGCAGACTGGATGGCAGAAAACAAGCTGAAGATGAATGATGATAAAACTGAAGTCATCGCCATTGGTACCAACAGCAAGCTCCGCCAGCTCTCGACACACTCTCTGCAAGTCAATGATGACTCTATCCCTTTCTCAACTTCTGCTCGGAATCTGGGTGTACATCTAGATGAGAGTCTGTCCATGGAATCTCACATCAACAATCTCTGCAAATCTCTGAATTTCCATCTTCGTCGTATCAGCAAAATCCGCCAATATCTTTCTGTTGATTCTGCCAACAAGCTTGCTGTCTCCTTCATCCTTTCTAGGCTTGACTATTGCAACTCTCTCTTGGCTGGTCTTCCTAACAACAAACTTCAAAAACTTCAGCGCATTCAGAACCATGCCGCTCGGCTGGTGCTCCAACAATCCCGACGCGCTAGCGCCACTTCCGCTCTGACTGCTCTTCACTGGCTGCCAGTGAAAGCCAGAGTTGACTACAAAATTGCCTCTAGTTGCTATCAGTCTCTTCATGACCAATATCTTCCTGTCTACCTCTCTGAACTTCTCAACCCTTACAAGCCAACCCGCACTCTTCGCTCTCAAGACGCTTCTCTTCTGACAGTTCCTCGCTACTCTCTTGGAACATTTGGCAAAAGAGCTTTTTCCGTCTATGCTCCTACCCTGTGGAACAAACTCCCATGCAGCCTTCGCCAATCTCCATCTCTTGACTCTTTCAAAGCCCAAATGAAAACCTATCTCTTCCTCTTACACCTGTAGAACATCCTCCCTTGCGGACACCCTGTTGCGCTGATACCTGAAATGTGTGTGTGTAGGGGTGTGTGTGTGTGTGAATATGGGTGTGAATGTGTGTGTGTGTGAATGTGTGGGTGAATGCGTGTGTACGTGGATGCATGTGCGTATGCGTGTACTTGTCTTAAAATTGTTTTGCTTTTTTAAATGACATTTGATCCCTCTTAACTTGTTTTCACTGTAAATGAAATTAGAAACTGCTATTATTATTATTATTATTATTATTATTATTATTATTATTATTATTATTATTATTATTATTATTTATTATTATTATTATTATGTGAATCACAAATATGTTTTCTTTTTAAACCAGATTAATGCCATTACACAAGCTTTTATTCTCTTCATCTGGCCTGTCATATGTTGTAACGATGTTTAGTTATTAAACGATTATTCTACTTTTAAAACTGCTGTTTTTCACCAACATTTACACTTTACATCTTAGATGAGGCATTGTTGATCTGCCTCTTTTGGTATTAACGTCCCTCTCTTAAATTTTTTATGTGAAATTATTCATTTATTTTATATAAGTTTATTCAAATTATTGATTGATTGACTGATTTTATACTTTTATTTGTTGGTTTGTTACCTTTACTAGGTTTACATGTTGTCTTGTTTTTAAATGCAGAATAGATTTATTATGCGTGTGTATCTGTGTGTGGCTGCGTGTGATCAAGCGCTTTGTGAAGCATTTTATGTTTGAATTGCGCTATACAAAATAAATTATTATTATTATAATTATTATATTCCCTTGTACCTCATAATGAAAGTTTCTTTTGTGAATAGTTCTTGAGTATTTGTTCTCTTTTACTTCATCTTCACCAATATTTTGTCAGGATTGAGCTCTTTGAGGGCTTGATAAAGTCACAGTCAAGAGTTTAAAACCACTAATTTATTTCAAAGTCCAGTACTAATTGATTTTGCAAGATGATTTTTGTACATTACCATGACATCTTCACTTTAAACCGTTAAACTGCAATTGTTCTGTTGTTGTGGTGTTGGATGTTTGGTTTTTGAGTGTGTTTATAAAAAAATAATTAAATGTTATAGCTGCTTTGTTTCCAGAGAACCGTGACAAATGTAAACTCTTCTTGAAGAAGCTGCCACCAGGAACTACTGTCACAGACATTTATGCTTTGTCCAAAGATATCAAGGAAGTTCGTCTAACTATTACTGTCCGTGCCAAGAATCGAGCAAAGAACAAGCTGAGGTATGAAATCTATATATATAAATTGCTTAGCCGGAAGTCCTTCTTCGCCTCTACTATAAAGTTTGTCCGGTATGGACGCTGATCTGGGCAGGTGCTGGCCGCTGCGGATCGGCCTGCTGTGCGCTCAAAACCAACCAAATTGTTATAGCCGACATTTCCTTACCGAACGTTTAACTGTTTCTGAGATAAATAAATAAACAAAATGTCCACAAACTGCAATAGCCTAATTCCGCGCGCTTCCATTAAAAATCAAATTGAGGTTTCAGCATGTTTTCCCATATAGACCAAAAAATTGATGGTCTTTCTACGAAGCCTTGGTAGCTTACTTACATTCGCCTACCGTGCAGGGCGACCTAAGTTCAAATCTCACGCTGGCCTTATTTTTATTTTTATTTTATTTTTTTTTACACTACAATATGGATATCTTTCTTTTTAATTTAGGTTTTTTACCTTTAATTTGTTATTATTATTATTATTATTATTATTATTATTATTATTATTATTATTATTATTATTATTATTATTATTATTATTATTATTTATTTATAAACTAATAATAATAATAATTTATTAAAAAATAATAAAAAATAATTATATTTATTATTATTATTATTATTATATCTTATATCAAATTTTCTTTTAAAACCTTGGTGTTTTTTATTATTTCTATTTGTATTATTCTATATTCAATATTATTATTAGTAGTAGTATTAGTGTTATTATTATTATTATTATTATTATTATTATTATTATTATTATTATTATTATTACCAAGGATCGGGATGGGGTGGTACGTGTAGGTAAAAGGGGGATACAGGTAGGTTTAAAGGGGCATGGGTAGGCATAACGTGGATACTGGTATATATAAGGGGGTATGGTGATGGTCGATATACCCGCAAATGCAAATGGTGGCAATTGGAAAACGGGTATGATTAGTAGCGACACTTTTGGGGCTACTTGTTGCTTGAATGAACGGCTTTGCAGGCCTGAGAGTTATTAAGAACATTATATTGCAACGCCGCCATTCTCATGGTATAAAACCGAGGTCTGCATTGGAATTTTCTATGTATATAAAATTTCAGATAGTGAAACCATTGCTAGTTTCAGTTTCTCGTTCTACTGTAAATTTCCGGCAAGAAGCAATATCGGTTGGTATGTCACGGAATATTCATTCCCTGATTTGACCTAGAACGAGTCTTCTGATGGAAACTAGATCATCTAAGTTTGGGACAGACCAGGACTCCAATATTGTGATAGTAAAGATGGCTAGTGCTGACTCGGAAGAAGATGCAGCTGACTGCAAACCAGTTATCTCAGTTGATACCAAAAATATTTCATCGTCTTCTCAGCAGCTATTGCAACCAGCAACCCAAGCAGTGCTGGACATGGACACTAGTAATGAAGCTAACGTCAATCAAAATGTCAGTGACCACTTCAACCACCAGGCAGTGCTTCTCCTCATTGACCTGTACCGCAACCGGCGCCACCTCCTCAGAGACCCGGGCATCAAGAAGATTGAGCTGTGGGACATAATCACGGAAGACATGATACACAAGGGGTACAGCTTCACAGTGTCGGCCGTCAATAAAAAATTTTGTAACCTGAAGAACAGGTATCGTTTGATAAAATACAGTGACAACAGTAATCAGAGGTCTTCAAGGTGGCCGTACTATGACCTTATGGAGGACATTTTGCATGATGAGGAACTCGGCTTGCAACCAAAGCAAAACGCTACAAAGCACTATTCCTTGCGGAATGTAGATGGTAATACAGGTGATGCCCCAGAGGAGCAGAGTGAAGATGATGCAGAGGCTACCCCTGAACGTGCGGCAAGCCCTACCCCTGCTACTACGGCCAGCCCAGCCCATGCAACCAGCCCCTCGCCTTCTTCCAGCCGTTTGGAGGGTGTCAGCAGTGGGGACAAGTCTGTGAGAAAGAGCAGGAAACGAAAGAGGGAGTCAGAGCCAGAGCCAGATCCACCCCAGTGGTTCAAAGACTTTCAGGAGAAGAACCTGAAGACTCTGTCAGAGCTAGTCCAGGCAACCAAGGAACGGAACAACTTGCTGAAACAGCTGCTGAACAAGTTGTCATAGCGTTTGCTACCTTGGATACTACCTTTGAGCAGCAAACGAGTGCCATGGGTGGCTTGAGTTGGATACTGGTCTTGGCCAGAGAGGCCTAGGGTGGTTTGAGTTAGATTCTGTTCTTGGCCAGTGGCTTTGAGTTAGATTCTGTTCTTGGCCAGTGGCTTTGAGTTAGATTCTGTTCTTGGCCAGGGGATCTATGCATGAAACCAACCTATTTTAGTTTGGAACAGTGTCATAGTTCGGAACTCTGTAGTTCGGTACTATTTATTTTCATAGTCCAGTATGTACCACGATGAATAGGTCGAGGCTTCTCAATCTCAAGCTAAATGTTGATAGTACCAAACTATCCTCAAAAATCCTCAAAGAGAGGTTACTCCACCACGTCAAGCCTACCAATTACGCAGGTTTGACTTAACGTACTTGCACCCTTCCCTTCTATTTGTATGCTTGTGGATTTGCTGTGATTGTGATGACTTGTTTGCAGAAAGTTAACTTTATGTATTTTGTTTGATTTTGTGTGTTTGGTTTTATTTTATTTTTTCTCATTGTATAATTTCTAATGCAATATTGTAAGTTGTTTCATGTTTGTTTCTTTCCTTTCATGTAAAGCGCTATGCGCTTGTCTATAAAAAGACAAGTAAAAGCGCTATATAAATGTCCATTATTATTATTATTATTATTATTATTATTATTCCTTTGATTGTAACTAATGATAGCTGTAATGACTTGATTGTAACTAATTGGTATATCCTGTATCTCTGTATACGTTTGAAAAGAAAATTGTAAGATATTCGTGACATTCAAAATATGACTCCGAAATTGAAAGGTGTGATTCAGAAATCGTTGTGTTTTGTTAATTTCATCATAATATCTTTGTTTTGGTTTTCTTTGTTTGAAGCTGATGCCAATACAGATGCTCAGAGGACAGGTATGTCCTTGCCATATTGTTTTCTTTTATTGTAATAAGATGAACACAAGAGCTTTCCACATCCCTGCCTGAGGTGTTTTCTGCTTCCAAGATTTTCCTCATAGTAGACAACCACAGACATCAGTTTGTTTCAGGAAATAAAATGCCTTCCCTTGTACCTCATAATGAAAGTTTCTTTTGTGAATAGTTCTTGAGTATTTGTTCTCTTTTACTTCATCTTCACCAATATTTTGTCAGGATTGAGAAGCTCTTTGAGGGCTTGATAAAGTCACAGTCAAGAGTTTAAAACCACTAATTTATTTCAAAGTCCAGTACTAATTGATTTTGCAAGATGATTTTTGTACATTACCATGACATCTTCACTTTAAACCGTTAAACTGCAATTTTTCTGTTGTTGTGGTGTTGGATGTTTGGTTTTTGAGTGTGTTTATAAAAAATTAATTAAATGTTATAGCTGCTTTGTTTCCAGAGAACCGTGACAAATGTAAACTCTTCTTGAAGAAGCTGCCACCAGGAACTACTGTCACAGACATTTATGCTTTGTCCAAAGATATCAAGGAAGTTCGTCTAACTATTACTGTCCGTGCCAAGAATCGAGCAAAGAACAAGCTGAGGTATGAAATCTATATATATAAATTGCTTAGCCGGAAGTCCTTCTTCGCCTCTACTATAAAGTTTGTCCGGTATGGACGCTGATCTGGGCAGGTGCTGGCCGCTGCGGATCGGCCTGCTGTGCGCTCAAAACCAACCAAATTGTTATAGCCGACATTTCCTTACCGAACGTTTAACTGTTTCTGAGATAAATAAATAAACAAAATGTCCACAAACTGCAATAGCCTAATTCCGCGCGCTTCCATTAAAAATCAAATTGAGGTTTCAGCATGTTTTCCCATATAGACCAAAAAATTGATGGTCTTTCTACGAAGCCTTGGTAGCTTACTTAGTAAAACATTCGCCTACCGTGCAGGGCGACCTAAGTTCAAATCTCACACGGGCCTTATTTTTATTTTTATTTTTTTTTTTTACACTACAATATGGATATCTTTCTTTTTAATTTAGGTTTTTTACCTTTAATTTGTTATTATTATTATTATTATTATTATTATTATTATTATTATTATTATTATTATTATTATTATTATTATTATTATTATTTATAAACTAATAATAATAATAATTTATTAAAAAATAATAAAAAATAATTATATTTATTATTATTATTATTATTATTATTATTATATCTTATATCAAATTTTCTTTTAAAACCTTGGTGTTTTTTATGATTTCTATTTGTATTATTCTATATTCAATATTATTATTAGTAGTAGTATTAGTGTTATTATTATTATTATTATTATTACCAAGGATCGGGATGGGGTGGTACGTGTAGGTAAAAGGGGGATACAGGTAGGTTTAAAGGGGCATGGGTAGGCATAACGTGGATACTGGTATATATAAGGGGGTATGCTGATGGTCGATATACCCGCAAATGCAAATGGTGGCAATTGGAAAACGGTTATGATTAGGCGACACTTTTGGGGCTACTTGTTGCTTGAATGAACGGCTTTGCAGGCCTGAGAGTTATTAAGAACATTATATTGCAACGCCGCCATTCTCATGGTATAAAACCGAGGTCTGCATTGGAATTTTCTATGTATATAAAATTTCAGATAGTGAAACCACTGCTAGTTTCAGTTTCTCGTTCTACTGTAAATTTCCGGCAAGAAGCAAGATCGGTTGGTATGTCACGGAATATTCATTCCCTGATTTGACCTAGAACGAGTCTTCTGATGGAAACTAGATCATCTAAGTTTGGGACAGACCAGGACTCCAATATTGTGATAGTAAAGATGGCTAGTGCTGACTCGGAAGAAGATGCAGCTGACTGCAAACCAGTTATCTCAGTTGATACCAAAAAATATTTCATCGTCTTCTCAGCAGCTATTGCAACCAGCAACCCAAGCAGTGCTGGACATGGACACTAGTAATGAAGCTAACGTCAATCAAAATGTCAGTGACCACTTCAACCACCAGGCAGTGCTTCTCCTCATTGACCTGTACCGCAACCGGCGCCACCTCCTCAGAGACCCGGGCATCAAGAAGATTGAGCTGTGGGACATAATCACGGAAGACATGATACACAAGGGGTACAGCTTCACAGTGTCGGCCGTCAATAAAAAATTTTGTAACTTGAAGAACAGGTATCGTTTGATAAAATACAGTGACAACAGTAATCAGAGGTCTTCAAGGTGGCCGTACTATGACCTTATGGAGGACATTTTGCATGATGAGGAACTCGGCTTGCAACCAAAGCAAAACGCTACAAAGCACTATTCCTTGCGGAATGTAGATGGTAATACAGGTGATGCCCCAGAGGAGCAGAGTGAAGATGATGCAGAGGCTACCCCTGAACGTGCGGCAAGCCCTACCCCTGCTACTACGGCCAGCCCAGCCCATGCAACCAGCCCCTCGCCTTCTTCCAGCCGTTTGGAGGGTGTCAGCAGTGGGGACAAGTCTGTGAGAAAGAGCAGGAAACGAAAGAGGGAGTCAGAGCCAGAGCCAGATCCACCCCAGTGGTTCAAAGACTTTCAGGAGAAGAACCTGAAGACTCTGTCAGAGCTAGTCCAGGCAACCAAGGAACGGAACAACTTGCTGAAACAGCTGCTGAACAAGTTGTCATAGCGTTTGCTACCTTGGATACTACCTTTGAGCAGCAAACGAGTGCCATGGGTGGCTTGAGTTGGATACTGGTCTTGGCCAGAGAGGCCTAGGGTGGTTTGAGTTAGATTCTGTTCTTGGCCAGTGGCTTTGAGTTAGATTCTGTTCTTGGCCAGTGGCTTTGAGTTAGATTCTGTTCTTGGCCAGGGGATCTATGCATGAAACCAACCTATTTTAGTTTGGAACAGTGTCATAGTTCGGAACTCTGTAGTTCGGTACTATTTATTTTCATAGTCCAGTATGTACCACGATGAATAGGTCGAGGCTTCTCAATCTCAAGCTAAATGTTGATAGTACCAAACTATCCTCAAAAATCCTCAAAGAGAGGTTACTCCACCACGTCAAGCCTACCAATTACGCAGGTTTGACTTAACGTACTTGCACCCTTCCCTTCTATTTGTATGCTTGTGGATTTGCTGTGATTGTGATGACTTGTTTGCAGAAAGTTAACTTTATGTATTTTGTTTGATTTTGTGTGTTTGGTTTTATTTTATTTTTTCTCATTGTATAATTTCTAATGCAATATTGTAAGTTGTTTCATGTTTGTTTCTTTCCTTTCATGTAAAGCGCTATGCGCTTGTCTATAAAAAGACAAGTAATAGCGCTATATAAATGTTCATTATTATTATTATTATTATTATTATTATTATTATTATTATTCCTTTGATTGTGACTAATGATAGCTGTAATGACTTGATTGTAACTAATTGGTATATCCTGTATCTCTGTATACGTTTGAAAAGAAAATTGTAAGATATTCGTGACATTCAAAATATGACTCCGAAATTGAAAGGTGTGATTCAGAAATCGTTGTGTTTTGTTAATTTCATCATAATATCTTTGTTTTGGTTTTCTTTGTTTGAAGCTGATGCCAATACAGATGCTCAGAGGACAGGTATGTCCTTGCCATATTGTTTTCTTTATTGTAATAAGATGAACACAAGAGCTTTCCACATCCCTGCCTGAGGTGTTTTCTGCTTCCAAGATTTTCCTCATAGTAGACAACCACAGACATCAGTTTGTTTCAGGAAATAAAATGCCTTCCCTTGTACCTCATAATGAAAGTTTCTTTTGTGAATAGTTCTTGAGTATTTGTTCTCTTTTACTTCATCTTCACCAATATTTTGTCAGGATTGAGAAGCTCTTTGAGGGCTTGATAAAGTCACAGTCAAGAGTTTAAAACCACTAATTTATTTCAAAGTCCAGTACTAATTGATTTTGCAAGATGATTTTTGTACATTACCATGACATCTTCACTTTAAACCGTTAAACTGCAATTTTTCTGTTGTTGTGGTGTTGGATGTTTGGTTTTTGAGTGTGTTTATAAAAAATTAATTAAATGTTATAGCTGCTTTGTTTCCAGAGAACCGTGACAAATGTAAACTCTTCTTGAAGAAGCTGCCACCAGGAACTACTGTCACAGACATTTATGCTTTGTCCAAAGATATCAAGGAAGTTCGTCTAACTATTACTGTCCGTGCCAAGAATCGAGCAAAGAACAAGCTGAGGTATGAAATCTATATATATAAATTGCTTAGCCGGAAGTCCTTCTTCGCCTCTACTATAAAGTTTGTCCGGTATGGACGCTGATCTGGGCAGGTGCTGGCCGCTGCGGATCGGCCTGCTGTGCGCTCAAAACCAACCAAATTGTTATAGCCGACATTTCCTTACCGAACGTTTAACTGTTTCTGAGATAAATAAATAAACAAAATGTCCACAAACTGCAATAGCCTAATTCCGCGCGCTTCCATTAAAAATCAAATTGAGGTTTCAGCATGTTTTCCCATATAGACCAAAAAATTGATGGTCTTTCTACGAAGCCTTGGTAGCTTACTTAGTAAAACATTCGCCTACCGTGCAGGGCGACCTAAGTTCAAATCTCACGCGGGCCTTATTTTTATTTTTTTTTTTTTTTTACACTACAATATGGATATCTTTCTTTTTAATTTAGGTTTTTTACCTTTAATTTGTTATTATTATTATTATTATTATTATTATTATTATTATTATTATTATTATTATTATTATTATTATTTATAAACTAATAATAATAATAATTTATTAAAAAATAATAAAAAATAATTATATTTATTATTATTATTATTATTATATCTTATATCAAATTTTCTTTTAAAACCTTGGTGTTTTTTATGATTTCTATTTGTATTATTCTATATTCAATATTATTATTAGTAGTAGTATTAGTGTTATTATTATTATTATTATTACCAAGGATCGGGATGGGGTGGTACGTGTAGGTAAAAGGGGGATACAGGTAGGTTTAAAGGGGCATGGGTAGGCATAACGTATACTGGTATATATAAGGGGGTATGGTGATGGTCGATATACCCGCAAATGCAAATGGTGGCAATTGGAAAACGGGTATGATTAGTAGCGACACTTTTGGGGCTACTTGTTGCTTGAATGAACGGCTTTGCAGGCCTGAGAGTTATTAAGAACATTATATTGCAACGCCGCCATTCTCATGGTATAAAACCGAGGTCTGCATTGGAATTTTCTATGTATATAAAATTTCAGATAGTGAAACCATTGCTAGTTTCAGTTTCTCGTTCTACTGTAAATTTCCGGCAAGAAGCAATATCGGTTGGTATGTCACGGAATATTCATTCCCTGATTTGACCTAGAACGAGTCTTCTGATGGAAACTAGATCATCTAAGTTTGGGACAGACCAGGACTCCAATATTGTGATAGTAAAGATGGCTAGTGCTGACTCGGAAGAAGATGCAGCTGACTGCAAACCAGTTATCTCAGTTGATACCAAAAATATTTCATCGTCTTCTCAGCAGCTATTGCAACCAGCAACCCAAGCAGTGCTGGACATGGACACTAGTAATGAAGCTAACGTCAATCAAAATGTCAGTGACCACTTCAACCACCAGGCAGTGCTTCTCCTCATTGACCTGTACCGCAACCGGCGCCACCTCCTCAGAGACCCGGGCATCAAGAAGATTGAGCTGTGGGACATAATCACGGAAGACATGATACACAAGGGGTACAGCTTCACAGTGTCGGCCGTCAATAAAAAATTTTGTAACCTGAAGAACAGGTATCGTTTGATAAAATACAGTGACAACAGTAATCAGAGGTCTTCAAGGTGGCCGTACTATGACCTTATGGAGGACATTTTGCATGATGAGGAACTCGGCTTGCAACCAAAGCAAAACGCTACAAAGCACTATTCCTTGCGGAATGTAGATGGTAATACAGGTGATGCCCCAGAGGAGCAGAGTGAAGATGATGCAGAGGCTACCCCTGAACGTGCGGCAAGCCCTACCCCTGCTACTACGGCCAGCCCAGCCCATGCAACCAGCCCCTCGCCTTCTTCCAGCCGTTTGGAGGGTGTCAGCAGTGGGGACAAGTCTGTGAGAAAGAGCAGGAAACGAAAGAGGGAGTCAGAGCCAGAGCCAGATCCACCCCAGTGGTTCAAAGACTTTCAGGAGAAGAACCTGAAGACTCTGTCAGAGCTAGTCCAGGCAACCAAGGAACGGAACAACTTGCTGAAACAGCTGCTGAACAAGTTGTCATAGCGTTTGCTACCTTGGATACTACCTTTGAGCAGCAAACGAGTGCCATGGGTGGCTTGAGTTGGATACTGGTCTTGGCCAGAGAGGCCTAGGGTGGTTTGAGTTAGATTCTGTTCTTGGCCAGTGGCTTTGAGTTAGATTCTGTTCTTGGCCAGTGGCTTTGAGTTAGATTCTGTTCTTGGCCAGGGGATCTATGCATGAAACCAACCTATTTTAGTTTGGAACAGTGTCATAGTTCGGAACTCTGTAGTTCGGTACTGTTTATTTTCATAGTCCAGTATGTACCACGATGAATAGGTCGAGGCTTCTCAATCTCAAGCTAAATGTTGATAGTACCAAACTATCCTCAAAAATCCTCAAAGAGAGGTTACTCCACCACGTCAAGCCTACCAATTACGCAGGTTTGACTTAACGTACTTGCACCCTTCCCTTCTATTTGTATGCTTGTGGATTTGCTGTGATTGTGATGACTTGTTTGCAGAAAGTTAACTTTATGTATTTTGTTTGATTTTGTGTGTTTGGTTTTATTTTATTTTTTCTCATTGTATAATTTCTAATGCAATATTGTAAGTTGTTTCATGTTTGTTTCTTTCCTTTCATGTAAAGCGCTATGCGCTTGTCTATAAAAAGACAAGTAAAAGCGCTATATAAATGTCCATTATTATTATTATTATTATTATTATTATTCCTTTGATTGTAACTAATGATAGCTGTAATGACTTGATTGTAACTAATTGGTATATCCTGTATCTCTGTATACGTTGAAAAGAAAATTGTAAGATATTCGTGACATTCAAAATATGACTCCGAAATTGAAAGGTGTGATTCAGAAATCGTTGTGTTTTGTTAATTTCATCATAATATCTTTGTTTTGGTTTTCTTTGTTTGAAGCTGATGCCAATACAGATGCTCAGAGGACAGGTATGTCCTTGCCATATTGTTTTCTTTATTGTAATAAGATGAACACAAGAGCTTTCCACATCCCTGCCTGAGGTGTTTTCTGCTTCCAAGATTTTCCTCATAGTAGACAACCACAGACATCAGTTTGTTTCAGGAAATAAAATGCCTTCCCTTGTACCTCATAATGAAAGTTTCTTTTGTGAATAGTTCTTGAGTATTTGTTCTCTTTTACTTCATCTTCACCAATATTTTGTCAGGATTGAGAAGCTCTTTGAGGGCTTGATAAAGTCACAGTCAAGAGTTTAAAACCACTAATTTATTTCAAAGTCCAGTACTAATTGATTTTGCAAGATGATTTTTGTACATTACCATGACATCTTCACTTTAAACCGTTAAACTGCAATTTTTCTGTTGTTGTGGTGTTGGATGTTTGGTTTTTGAGTGTGTTTATAAAAAATTAATTAAATGTTATAGCTGCTTTGTTTCCAGAGAACCGTGACAAATGTAAACTCTTCTTGAAGAAGCTGCCACCAGGAACTACTGTCACAGACATTTATGCTTTGTCCAAAGATATCAAGGAAGTTCGTCTAACTATTACTGTCCGTGCCAAGAATCGAGCAAAGAACAAGCTGAGGTATGAAATCTATATATATAAATTGCTTAGCCGGAAGTCCTTCTTCGCCTCTACTATAAAGTTTGTCCGGTATGGACGCTGATCTGGGCAGGTGCTGGCCGCTGCGGATCGGCCTGCTGTGCGCTCAAAACCAACCAAATTGTTATAGCCGACATTTCCTTACCGAACGTTTAACTGTTTCTGAGATAAATAAATAAACAAAATGTCCACAAACTGCAATAGCCTAATATTCCGCGCGCTTCCATTAAAAATCAAATTGAGGTTTCAGCATGTTTTCCCATATAGACCAAAAAATTGATGGTCTTTCTACGAAGCCTTGGTAGCTTACTTAGTAAAACATTCGCCTACCGTGCAGGGCGACCTAAGTTCAAATCTCACACGGGCCTTATTTTTATTTTTATTTTTTTTTTTTACACTACAATATGGATATCTTTCTTTTTAATTTAGGTTTTTTACCTTTAATTTGTTGTTATTATTATTATTATTATTATTATTATTATTATTATTATTATTATTATTATTATTATTATTATTATTATTATTTATAAACTAATAATAATAATAATTTATTAAAAAATAATAAAAAATAATTATATTTATTATTATTATTATTATTATTATTATTATATCTTATATCAAATTTTCTTTTAAAACCTTGGTGTTTTTTATGATTTCTATTTGTATTATTCTATATTCAATATTATTATTAGTAGTAGTATTAGTGTTATTATTATTATTATTATTATTACCAAGGATCGGGATGGGGTGGTACGTGTAGGTAAAAGGGGGATACAGGTAGGTTTAAAGGGGCATGGGTAGGCATAACGTGGATACTGGTATATATAAGGGGGTATGCTGATGGTCGATATACCCGCAAATGCAAATGGTGGCAATTGGAAAACGGTTATGATTAGTAGCGACACTTTTGGGGCTACTTGTTGCTTGAATGAACGGCTTTGCAGGCCTGAGAGTTATTAAGAACATTATATTGCAACGCCGCCATTCTCATGGTATAAAACCGAGGTCTGCATTGGAATTTTCTATGTATATAAAATTTCAGATAGTGAAACCACTGCTAGTTTCAGTTTCTCGTTCTACTGTAAATTTCCGGCAAGAAGCAAGATCGGTTGGTATGTCACGGAATATTCATTCCCTGATTTGACCTAGAACGAGTCTTCTGATGGAAACTAGATCATCTAAGTTTGGGACAGACCAGGACTCCAATATTTAGTAAAGATGGCTAGTGCTGACTCGGAAGAAGATGCAGCTGACTGCAAACCAGTTATCTCAGTTGATACCAAAAAATATTTCATCGTCTTCTCAGCAGCTATTGCAACCAGCAACCCAAGCAGTGCTGGACATGGACACTAGTAATGAAGCTAACGTCAATCAAAATGTCAGTGACCACTTCAACCACCAGGCAGTGCTTCTCCTCATTGACCTGTACCGCAACCGGCGCCACCTCCTCAGAGACCCGGGCATCAAGAAGATTGAGCTGTGGGACATAATCACGGAAGACATGATACACAAGGGGTACAGCTTCACAGTGTCGGCCGTCAATAAAAAATTTTGTAACCTGAAGAACAGGTATCGTTTGATAAAATACAGTGACAACAGTAATCAGAGGTCTTCAAGGTGGCCGTACTATGACCTTATGGAGGACATTTTGCATGATGAGGAACTCGGCTTGCAACCAAAGCAAAACGCTACAAAGCACTATTCCTTGCGGAATGTAGATGGTAATACAGGTGATGCCCCAGAGGAGCAGAGTGAAGATGATGCAGAGGCTACCCCTGAACGTGCGGCAAGCCCTACCCCTGCTACTACGGCCAGCCCAGCCCATGCAACCAGCCCCTCGCCTTCTTCCAGCCGTTTGGAGGGTGTCAGCAGTGGGGACAAGTCTGTGAGAAAGAGCAGGAAACGAAAGAGGGAGTCAGAGCCAGAGCCAGATCCACCCCAGTGGTTCAAAGACTTTCAGGAGAAGAACCTGAAGACTCTGTCAGAGCTAGTCCAGGCAACCAAGGAACGGAACAACTTGCTGAAACAGCTGCTGAACAAGTTGTCATAGCGTTTGCTACCTTGGATACTACCTTTGAGCAGCAAACGAGTGCCATGGGTGGCTTGAGTTGGATACTGGTCTTGGCCAGAGAGGCCTAGGGTGGTTTGAGTTAGATTCTGTTCTTGGCCAGTGGCTTTGAGTTAGATTCTGTTCTTGGCCAGTGGCTTTGAGTTAGATTCTGTTCTTGGCCAGGGGATCTATGCATGAAACCAACCTATTTTAGTTTGGAACAGTGTCATAGTTCGGAACTCTGTAGTTCGGTACTATTTATTTTCATAGTCCAGTATGTACCACGATGAATAGGTCGAGGCTTCTCAATCTCAAGCTAAATGTTGATAGTACCAAACTATCCTCAAAAATCCTCAAAGAGAGGTTACTCCACCACGTCAAGCCTACCAATTACGCAGGTTTGACTTAACGTACTTGCACCCTTCCCTTCTATTTGTATGCTTGTGGATTTGCTGTGATTGTGATGACTTGTTTGCAGAAAGTTAACTTTATGTATTTTGTTTGATTTTGTGTGTTTGGTTTTATTTTATTTTTTCTCATTGTATAATTTCTAATGCAATATTGTAAGTTGTTTCATGTTTGTTTCTTTCCTTTCATGTAAAGCGCTATGCGCTTGTCTATAAAAAGACAAGTAAAAGCGCTATATAAATGTCCATTATTATTATTATTATTATTATTATTATTCCTTTGATTGTAACTAATGATAGCTGTAATGACTTGATTGTAACTAATTGGTATATCCTGTATCTCTGTATACGTTTGAAAAGAAAATTGTAAGATATTCGTGACATTCAAAATATGACTCCGAAATTGAAAGGTGTGATTCAGAAATCGTTGTGTTTTGTTAATTTCATCATAATATCTTTGTTTTGGTTTTCTTTGTTTGAAGCTGATGCCAATACAGATGCTCAGAGGACAGGTATGTCCTTGCCATATTGTTTTCTTTATTGTAATAAGATGAACACAAGAGCTTTCCACATCCCTGCCTGAGGTGTTTTCTGCTTCCAAGATTTTCCTCATAGTAGACAACCACAGACATCAGTTTGTTTCAGGAAATAAAATGCCTTCCCTTGTACCTCATAATGAAAGTTTCTTTTGTGAATAGTTCTTGAGTATTTGTTCTCTTTTACTTCATCTTCACCAATATTTTGTCAGGATTGAGAAGCTCTTTGAGGGCTTGATAAAGTCACAGTCAAGAGTTTAAAACCACTAATTTATTTCAAAGTCCAGTACTAATTGATTTTGCAAGATGATTTTTGTACATTACCATGACATCTTCACTTTAAACCGTTAAACTGCAATTTTTCTGTTGTTGTGGTGTTGGATGTTTGGTTTTTGAGTGTGTTTATAAAAAATTAATTAAATGTTATAGCTGCTTTGTTTCCAGAGAACCGTGACAAATGTAAACTCTTCTTGAAGAAGCTGCCACCAGGAACTACTGTCACAGACATTTATGCTTTGTCCAAAGATATCAAGGAAGTTCGTCTAACTATTACTGTCCGTGCCAAGAATCGAGCAAAGAACAAGCTGAGGTATGAAATCTATATATATAAATTGCTTAGCCGGAAGTCCTTCTTCGCCTCTACTATAAAGTTTGTCCGGTATGGACGCTGATCTGGGCAGGTGCTGGCCGCTGCGGATCGGCCTGCTGTGTGCTCAAAACCAACCAAATTGTTATAGCCGACATTTCCTTACCGAACGTTTAACTGTTTCTGAGATAAATAAATAAACAAAATGTCCACAAACTGCAATAGCCTAATTCCGCGCGCTTCCATTAAAAATCAAATTGAGGTTTCAGCATGTTTTCCCATATAGACCAAAAAATTGATGGTCTTTCTACGAAGCCTTGGTAGCTTACTTAGTAAAACATTCGCCTACCGTGCAGGGCGACCTAAGTTCAAATCTCACGCGGGCCTTATTTTTATTTATTTTTTTTTTACACTACAATATGGATATCTTTCTTTTTAATTTAGGTTTTTTACCTTTAATTTGTTATTATTATTATTATTATTATTATTATTATTATTATTATTATTATTATTATTATTATTATTATTTATAAACTAATAATAATAATAATTTATTAAAAAATAATAAAAAATAATTATATTTATTATTATTATTATTATTATATCTTATATCAAATTTTCTTTTAAAACCTTGGTGTTTTTTATGATTTCTATTTGTATTATTCTATATTCAATATTATTATTAGTAGTAGTATTAGTGTTATTATTATTATTATTATTATTATTATTACCAAGGATCGGGATGGGGTGGTACGTGTAGGTAAAAGGGGGATACAGGTAGGTTTAAAGGGGCATGGGTAGGCATAACGTGGATACTGGTATATATAAGGGGGTATGGTGATGGTCGATATACCCGCAAATGCAAATGGTGGCAATTGGAAAACGGGTATGATTAGTAGCGACACTTTTGGGGCTACTTGTTGCTTGAATGAACGGCTTTGCAGGCCTGAGAGTTATTAAGAACATTATATTGCAACGCCGCCATTCTCATGGTATAAAACCGAGGTCTGCATTGGAATTTTCTATGTATATAAAATTTCAGATAGTGAAACCATTGCTAGTTTCAGTTTCTCGTTCTACTGTAAATTTCCGGCAAGAAGCAATATCGGTTGGTATGTCACGGAATATTCATTCCCTGATTTGACCTAGAACGAGTCTTCTGATGGAAACTAGATCATCTAAGTTTGGGACAGACCAGGACTCCAATATTGTGATAGTAAAGATGGCTAGTGCTGACTCGGAAGAAGATGCAGCTGACTGCAAACCAGTTATCTCAGTTGATACCAAAAATATTTCATCGTCTTCTCAGCAGCTATTGCAACCAGCAACCCAAGCAGTGCTGGACATGGACACTAGTAATGAAGCTAACGTCAATCAAAATGTCAGTGACCACTTCAACCACCAGGCAGTGCTTCTCCTCATTGACCTGTACCGCAACCGGCGCCACCTCCTCAGAGACCCGGGCATCAAGAAGATTGAGCTGTGGGACATAATCACGGAAGACATGATACACAAGGGGTACAGCTTCACAGTGTCGGCCGTCAATAAAAAATTTTGTAACCTGAAGAACAGGTATCGTTTGATAAAATACAGTGACAACAGTAATCAGAGGTCTTCAAGGTGGCCGTACACTATGACCTTATGGAGGACATTTTGCATGATGAGGAACTCGGCTTGCAACCAAAGCAAAACGCTACAAAGCACTATTCCTTGCGGAATGTAGATGGTAATACAGGTGATGCCCCAGAGGAGCAGAGTGAAGATGATGCAGAGGCTACCCCTGAACGTGCGGCAAGCCCTACCCCTGCTACTACGGCCAGCCCAGCCCATGCAACCAGCCCCTCGCCTTCTTCCAGCCGTTTGGAGGGTGTCAGCAGTGGGGACAAGTCTGTGAGAAAGAGCAGGAAACGAAAGAGGGAGTCAGAGCCAGAGCCAGATCCACCCCAGTGGTTCAAAGACTTTCAGGAGAAGAACCTGAAGACTCTGTCAGAGCTAGTCCAGGCAACCAAGGAACGGAACAACTTGCTGAAACAGCTGCTGAACAAGTTGTCATAGCGTTTGCTACCTTGGATACTACCTTTGAGCAGCAAACGAGTGCCATGGGTGGCTTGAGTTGGATACTGGTCTTGGCCAGAGAGGCCTAGGGTGGTTTGAGTTAGATTCTGTTCTTGGCCAGTGGCTTTGAGTTAGATTCTGTTCTTGGCCAGTGGCTTTGAGTTAGATTCTGTTCTTGGCCAGGGGATCTATGCATGAAACCAACCTATTTTAGTTTGGAACAGTGTCATAGTTCGGAACTCTGTAGTTCGGTACTATTTATTTTCATAGTCCAGTATGTACCACGATGAATAGGTCGAGGCTTCTCAATCTCAAGCTAAATGTTGATAGTACCAAACTATCCTCAAAAATCCTCAAAGAGAGGTTACTCCACCACGTCAAGCCTACCAATTACGCAGGTTTGACTTAACGTACTTGCACCCTTCCCTTCTATTTGTATGCTTGTGGATTTGCTGTGATTGTGATGACTTGTTTGCAGAAAGTTAACTTTATGTATTTTGTTTGATTTTGTGTGTTTGGTTTTATTTTATTTTTTCTCATTGTATAATTTCTAATGCAATATTGTAAGTTGTTTCATGTTTGTTTCTTTCCTTTCATGTAAAGCGCTATGCGCTTGTCTATAAAAAGACAAGTAAAAGCGCTATATAAATGTCCATTATTATTATTATTATTATTATTATTATTATTCCTTTGATTGTAACTAATGATAGCTGTAATGACTTGATTGTAACTAATTGGTATATCCTGTATCTCTGTATACGTTTGAAAAGAAAATTGTAAGATATTCGTGACATTCAAAATATGACTCCGAAATTGAAAGGTGTGATTCAGAAATCGTTGTGTTTTGTTAATTTCATCATAATATCTTTGTTTTGGTTTTCTTTGTTTGAAGCTGATGCCAATACAGATGCTCAGAGGACAGGTATGTCCTTGCCATATTGTTTTCTTTATTGTAATAAGATGAACACAAGAGCTTTCCACATCCCTGCCTGAGGTGTTTTCTGCTTCCAAGATTTTCCTCATAGTAGACAACCACAGACATCAGTTTGTTTCAGGAAATAAAATGCCTTCCCTTGTACCTCATAATGAAAGTTTCTTTTGTGAATAGTTCTTGAGTATTTGTTCTCTTTTACTTCATCTTCACCAATATTTTGTCAGGATTGAGAAGCTCTTTGAGGGCTTGATAAAGTCACAGTCAAGAGTTTAAAACCACTAATTTATTTCAAAGTCCAGTACTAATTGATTTTGCAAGATGATTTTTGTACATTACCATGACATCTTCACTTTAAACCGTTAAACTGCAATTTTTCTGTTGTTGTGGTGTTGGATGTTTGGTTTTTGAGTGTGTTTATAAAAAATTAATTAAATGTTATAGCTGCTTTGTTTCCAGAGAACCGTGACAAATGTAAACTCTTCTTGAAGAAGCTGCCACCAGGAACTACTGTCACAGACATTTATGCTTTGTCCAAAGATATCAAGGAAGTTCGTCTAACTATTACTGTCCGTGCCAAGAATCGAGCAAAGAACAAGCTGAGGTATGAAATCTATATATATAAATTGCTTAGCCGGAAGTCCTTCTTCGCCTCTACTATAAAGTTTGTCCGGTATGGACGCTGATCTGGGCAGGTGCTGGCCGCTGCGGATCGGCCTGCTGTGCGCTCAAAACCAACCAAATTGTTATAGCCGACATTTCCTTACCGAACGTTTAACTGTTTCTGAGATAAATAAATAAACAAAATGTCCACAAACTGCAATAGCCTAATTCCGCGCGCTTCCATTAAAAATCAAATTGAGGTTTCAGCATGTTTTCCCATATAGACCAAAAAATTGATGGTCTTTCTACGAAGCCTTGGTAGCTTACTTAGTAAAACATTCGCCTACCGTGCAGGGCGACCTAAGTTCAAATCTCACACGGGCCTTATTTTTATTTTTATTTTTTTTTTTTACACTACAATATGGATATCTTTCTTTTTAATTTAGGTTTTTTACCTTTAATTTGTTATTATTATTATTATTATTATTATTATTATTATTATTATTATTATTATTATTATTATTATTATTATTATTATTTATAAACTAATAATAATAATAATTTATTAAAAAATAATAAAAAATAATTATATTTATTATTATTATTATTATTATTATTATTATATCTTATATCAAATTTTCTTTTAAAACCTTGGTGTTTTTTATGATTTCTATTTGTATTATTCTATATTCAATATTATTATTAGTAGTAGTATTAGTGTTATTATTATTATTATTATTATTACCAAGGATCGGGATGGGGTGGTACGTGTAGGTAAAAGGGGGATACAGGTAGGTTTAAAGGGGCATGGGTAGGCATAACGTGGATACTGGTATATATAAGGGGGTATGCTGATGGTCGATATACCCGCAAATGCAAATGGTGGCAATTGGAAAACGGTTATGATTAGTAGCGACACTTTTGGGGCTACTTGTTGCTTGAATGAACGGCTTTGCAGGCCTGAGAGTTATTAAGAACATTATATTGCAACGCCGCCATTCTCATGGTATAAAACCGAGGTCTGCATTGGAATTTTCTATGATATAAAATTTCAGATAGTGAAACCACTGCTAGTTTCAGTTTCTCGTTCTACTGTAAATTTCCGGCAAGAAGCAAGATCGGTTGGTATGTCACGGAATATTCATTCCCTGATTTGACCTAGAACGAGTCTTCTGATGGAAACTAGATCATCTAAGTTTGGGACAGACCAGGACTCCAATATTGTGATAGTAAAGATGGCTAGTGCTGACTCGGAAGAAGATGCAGCTGACTGCAAACCAGTTATCTCAGTTGATACCAAAAAATATTTCATCGTCTTCTCAGCAGCTATTGCAACCAGCAACCCAAGCAGTGCTGGACATGGACACTAGTAATGAAGCTAACGTCAATCAAAATGTCAGTGACCACTTCAACCACCAGGCAGTGCTTCTCCTCATTGACCTGTACCGCAACCGGCGCCACCTCCTCAGAGACCCGGGCATCAAGAAGATTGAGCTGTGGGACATAATCACGGAAGACATGATACACAAGGGGTACAGCTTCACAGTGTCGGCCGTCAATAAAAAATGTTGTAACTTGAAGAACAGGTATCGTTTGATAAAATACAGTGACAACAGTAATCAGAGGTCTTCAAGGTGGCCGTACTATGACCTTATGGAGGACATTTTGCATGATGAGGAACTCGGCTTGCAACCAAAGCAAAACGCTACAAAGCACTATTCCTTGCGGAATGTAGATGGTAATACAGGTGATGCCCCAGAGGAGCAGAGTGAAGATGATGCAGAGGCTACCCCTGAACGTGCGGCAAGCCCTACCCCTGCTACTACGGCCAGCCCAGCCCATGCAACCAGCCCCTCGCCTTCTTCCAGCCGTTTGGAGGGTGTCAGCAGTGGGGACAAGTCTGTGAGAAAGAGCAGGAAACGAAAGAGGGAGTCAGAGCCAGAGCCAGATCCACCCCAGTGGTTCAAAGACTTTCAGGAGAAGAACCTGAAGACTCTGTCAGAGCTAGTCCAGGCAACCAAGGAACGGAACAACTTGCTGAAACAGCTGCTGAACAAGTTGTCATAGCGTTTGCTACCTTGGATACTACCTTTGAGCAGCAAACGAGTGCCATGGGTGGCTTGAGTTGGATACTGGTCTTGGCCAGAGAGGCCTAGGGTGGTTTGAGTTAGATTCTGTTCTTGGCCAGTGGCTTTGAGTTAGATTCTGTTCTTGGCCAGTGGCTTTGAGTTAGATTCTGTTCTTGGCCAGGGGATCTATGCATGAAACCAACCTATTTTAGTTTGGAACAGTGTCATAGTTCGGAACTCTGTAGTTCGGTACTATTTATTTTCATAGTCCAGTATGTACCACGATGAATAGGTCGAGGCTTCTCAATCTCAAGCTAAATGTTGATAGTACCAAACTATCCTCAAAAATCCTCAAAGAGAGGTTACTCCACCACGTCAAGCCTACCAATTACGCAGGTTTGACTTAACGTACTTGCACCCTTCCCTTCTATTTGTATGCTTGTGGATTTGCTGTGATTGTGATGACTTGTTTGCAGAAAGTTAACTTTATGTATTTTGTTTGATTTTGTGTGTTTGGTTTTATTTTATTTTTTCTCATTGTATAATTTCTAATGCAATATTGTAAGTTGTTTCATGTTTGTTTCTTTCCTTTCATGTAAAGCGCTATGCGCTTGTCTATAAAAAGACAAGTAATAGCGCTATATAAATGTTCATTATTATTATTATTATTATTATTATTATTATTATTATTATTCCTTTGATTGTGACTAATGATAGCTGTAATGACTTGATTGTAACTAATTGGTATATCCTGTATCTCTGTATACGTTTGAAAAGAAAATTGTAAGATATTCGTGACATTCAAAATATGACTCCGAAATTGAAAGGTGTGATTCAGAAATCGTTGTGTTTTGTTAATTTCATCATAATATCTTTGTTTTGGTTTTCTTTGTTTGAAGCTGATGCCAATACAGATGCTCAGAGGACAGGTATGTCCTTGCCATATTGTTTTCTTTATTGTAATAAGATGAACACAAGAGCTTTCCACATCCCTGCCTGAGGTGTTTTCTGCTTCCAAGATTTTCCTCATAGTAGACAACCACAGACATCAGTTTGTTTCAGGAAATAAAATGCCTTCCCTTGTACCTCATAATGAAAGTTTCTTTTGTGAATAGTTCTTGAGTATTTGTTCTCTTTTACTTCATCTTCACCAATATTTTGTCAGGATTGAGAAGCTCTTTGAGGGCTTGATAAAGTCACAGTCAAGAGTTTAAAACCACTAATTTATTTCAAAGTCCAGTACTAATTGATTTTGCAAGATGATTTTTGTACATTACCATGACATCTTCACTTTAAACCGTTAAACTGCAATTTTTCTGTTGTTGTGGTGTTGGATGTTTGGTTTTTGAGTGTGTTTATAAAAAATTAATTAAATGTTATAGCTGCTTTGTTTCCAGAGAACCGTGACAAATGTAAACTCTTCTTGAAGAAGCTGCCACCAGGAACTACTGTCACAGACATTTATGCTTTGTCCAAAGATATCAAGGAAGTTCGTCTAACTATTACTGTCCGTGCCAAGAATCGAGCAAAGAACAAGCTGAGGTATGAAATCTATATATATAAATTGCTTAGCCGGAAGTCCTTCTTCGCCTCTACTATAAAGTTTGTCCGGTATGGACGCTGATCTGGGCAGGTGCTGGCCGCTGCGGATCGGCCTGCTGTGCGCTCAAAACCAACCAAATTGTTATAGCCGACATTTCCTTACCGAACGTTTAACTGTTTCTGAGATAAATAAATAAACAAAATGTCCACAAACTGCAATAGCCTAATTCCGCGCGCTTCCATTAAAAATCAAATTGAGGTTTCAGCATGTTTTCCCATATAGACCAAAAAATTGATGGTCTTTCTACGAAGCCTTGGTAGCTTACTTAGTAAAACATTCGCCTACCGTGCAGGGCGACCTAAGTTCAAATCTCACGCGGGCCTTATTTTTATTTATTTTTTTTTTTTACACTACAATATGGATATCTTTCTTTTTAATTTAGGTTTTTTACCTTTAATTTGTTATTATTATTATTATTATTATTATTATTATTATTATTATTATTATTATTATTATTATTATTTATAAACTAATAATAATAATAATTTATTAAAAAATAATAAAAAATAATTATATTTATTATTATTATTATTATTATATCTTATATCAAATTTTCTTTTAAAACCTTGGTGTTTTTTATGATTTCTATTTGTATTATTCTATATTCAATATTATTATTAGTAGTAGTATTAGTGTTATTATTATTATTATTATTACCAAGGATCGGGATGGGGTGGTACGTGTAGGTAAAAGGGGGATACAGGTAGGTTTAAAGGGGCATGGGTAGGCATAACGTGGATACTGGTATATATAAGGGGGTATGGTGATGGTCGATATACCCGCAAATGCAAATGGTGGCAATTGGAAAACGGGTATGATTAGTAGCGACACTTTTGGGGCTACTTGTTGCTTGAATGAACGGCTTTGCAAGGCCTGAGAGTTATTAAGAACATTATATTGCAACGCCGCCATTCTCATGGTATAAAACCGAGGTCTGCATTGGAATTTTCTATGTATATAAAATTTCAGATAGTGAAACCATTGCTAGTTTCAGTTTCTCGTTCTACTGTAAATTTCCGGCAAGAAGCAATATCGGTTGGTATGTCACGGAATATTCATTCCCTGATTTGACCTAGAACGAGTCTTCTGATGGAAACTAGATCATCTAAGTTTGGGACAGACCAGGACTCCAATATTGTGATAGTAAAGATGGCTAGTGCTGACTCGGAAGAAGATGCAGCTGACTGCAAACCAGTTATCTCAGTTGATACCAAAAATATTTCATCGTCTTCTCAGCAGCTATTGCAACCAGCAACCCAAGCAGTGCTGGACATGGACACTAGTAATGAAGCTAACGTCAATCAAAATGTCAGTGACCACTTCAACCACCAGGCAGTGCTTCTCCTCATTGACCTGTACCGCAACCGGCGCCACCTCCTCAGAGACCCGGGCATCAAGAAGATTGAGCTGTGGGACATAATCACGGAAGACATGATACACAAGGGGTACAGCTTCACAGTGTCGGCCGTCAATAAAAAATTTTGTAACCTGAAGAACAGGTATCGTTTGATAAAATACAGTGACAACAGTAATCAGAGGTCTTCAAGGTGGCCGTACTATGACCTTATGGAGGACATTTTGCATGATGAGGAACTCGGCTTGCAACCAAAGCAAAACGCTACAAAGCACTATTCCTTGCGGAATGTAGATGGTAATACAGGTGATGCCCCAGAGGAGCAGAGTGAAGATGATGCAGAGGCTACCCCTGAACGTGCGGCAAGCCCTACCCCTGCTACTACGGCCAGCCCAGCCCATGCAACCAGCCCCTCGCCTTCTTCCAGCCGTTTGGAGGGTGTCAGCAGTGGGGACAAGTCTGTGAGAAAGAGCAGGAAACGAAAGAGGGAGTCAGAGCCAGAGCCAGATCCACCCCAGTGGTTCAAAGACTTTCAGGAGAAGAACCTGAAGACTCTGTCAGAGCTAGTCCAGGCAACCAAGGAACGGAACAACTTGCTGAAACAGCTGCTGAACAAGTTGTCATAGCGTTTGCTACCTTGGATACTACCTTTGAGCAGCAAACGAGTGCCATGGGTGGCTTGAGTTGGATACTGGTCTTGGCCAGAGAGGCCTAGGGTGGTTTGAGTTAGATTCTGTTCTTGGCCAGTGGCTTTGAGTTAGATTCTGTTCTTGGCCAGTGGCTTTGAGTTAGATTCTGTTCTTGGCCAGGGGATCTATGCATGAAACCAACCTATTTTAGTTTGGAACAGTGTCATAGTTCGGAACTCTGTAGTTCGGTACTGTTTATTTTCATAGTCCAGTATGTACCACGATGAATAGGTCGAGGCTTCTCAATCTCAAGCTAAATGTTGATAGTACCAAACTATCCTCAAAAATCCTCAAAGAGAGGTTACTCCACCACGTCAAGCCTACCAATTACGCAGGTTTGACTTAACGTACTTGCACCCTTCCCTTCTATTTGTATGCTTGTGGATTTGCTGTGATTGTGATGACTTGTTTGCAGAAAGTTAACTTTATGTATTTTGTTTGATTTTGTGTGTTTGGTTTTATTTTATTTTTTCTCATTGTATAATTTCTAATGCAATATTGTAAGTTGTTTCATGTTTGTTTCTTTCCTTTCATGTAAAGCGCTATGCGCTTGTCTATAAAAAGACAAGTAATAGCGCTATATAAATGTTCATTATTATTATTATTATTATTATTATTATTATTATTATTCCTTTGATTGTGACTAATGATAGCTGTAATGACTTGATTGTAACTAATTGGTATATCCTGTATCTCTGTATACGTTTGAAAAGAAAATTGTAAGATATTCGTGACATTCAAAATATGACTCCGAAATTGAAAGGTGTGATTCAGAAATCGTTGTGTTTTGTTAATTTCATCATAATATCTTTGTTTTGGTTTTCTTTTGAAGCTGATGCCAATACAGATGCTCAGAGGACAGGTATGTCCTTGCCATATTGTTTTCTTTATTGTAATAAGATGAACACAAGAGCTTTCCACATCCCTGCCTGAGGTGTTTTCTGCTTCCAAGATTTTCCTCATAGTAGACAACCACAGACATCAGTTTGTTTCAGGAAATAAAATGCCTTCCCTTGTACCTCATAATGAAAGTTTCTTTTGTGAATAGTTCTTGAGTATTTGTTCTCTTTTACTTCATCTTCACCAATATTTTGTCAGGATTGAGAAGCTCTTTGAGGGCTTGATAAAGTCACAGTCAAGAGTTTAAAACCACTAATTTATTTCAAAGTCCAGTACTAATTGATTTTGCAAGATGATTTTTGTACATTACCATGACATCTTCACTTTAAACCGTTAAACTGCAATTTTTCTGTTGTTGTGGTGTTGGATGTTTGGTTTTTGAGTGTGTTTATAAAAAATTAATTAAATGTTATAGCTGCTTTGTTTTTCCAGAGAACCGTGACAAATGTAAACTCTTCTTGAAGAAGCTGCCACCAGGAACTACTGTCACAGACATTTATGCTTTGTCCAAAGATATCAAGGAAGTTCGTCTAACTATTACTGTCCGTGCCAAGAATCGAGCAAAGAACAAGCTGAGGTATGAAATCTATATATATAAATTGCTTAGCCGGAAGTCCTTCTTCGCCTCTACTATAAAGTTTGTCCGGTATGGACGCTGATCTGGGCAGGTGCTGGCCGCTGCGGATCGGCCTGCTGTGCGCTCAAAACCAACCAAATTGTTATAGCCGACATTTCCTTACCGAACGTTTAACTGTTTCTGAGATAAATAAATAAACAAAATGTCCACAAACTGCAATAGCCTAATTCCGCGCGCTTCCATTAAAAATCAAATTGAGGTTTCAGCATGTTTTCCCATATAGACCAAAAAATTGATGGTCTTTCTACGAAGCCTTGGTAGCTTACTTAGTAAAACATTCGCCTACCGTGCAGGGCGACCTAAGTTCAAATCTCACACGGGCCTTATTTTTATTTTTTTTTTTTTTTTTACACTACAATATGGATATCTTTCTTTTTAATTTAGGTTTTTTACCTTTAATTTGTTATTATTATTATTATTATTATTATTATTATTATTATTATTATTATTATTATTATTATTATTATTATTATTATTTATAAACTAATAATAATAATAATTTATTAAAAAATAATAAAAAATAATTATATTTATTATTATTATTATTATTATTATTATTATATCTTATATCAAATTTTCTTTTAAAACCTTGGTGTTTTTTATGATTTCTATTTGTATTATTCTATATTCAATATTATTATTAGTAGTAGTATTAGTGTTATTATTATTATTATTATTATTACCAAGGATCGGGATGGGGTGGTACGTGTAGGTAAAAGGGGGATACAGGTAGGTTTAAAGGGGCATGGGTAGGCATAACGTGGATACTGGTATATATAAGGGGGTATGGGTCGATATACCCGCAAATGCAAATGGTGGCAATTGGAAAACGGTTATGATTAGTAGCGACACTTTTGGGGCTACTTGTTGCTTGAATGAACGGCTTTGCAGGCCTGAGAGTTATTAAGAACATTATATTGCAACGCCGCCATTCTCATGGTATAAAACCGAGGTCTGCATTGGAATTTTCTATGTATATAAAATTTCAGATAGTGAAACCACTGCTAGTTTCAGTTTCTCGTTCTACTGTAAATTTCCGGCAAGAAGCAATATCGGTTGGTATGTCACGGAATATTCATTCCCTGATTTGACCTAGAACGAGTCTTCTGATGGAAACTAGATCATCTAAGTTTGGGACAGACCAGGACTCCAATATTGTGATAGTAAAGATGGCTAGTGCTGACTCGGAAGAAGATGCAGCTGACTGCAAACCAGTTATCTCAGTTGATACCAAAAAATATTTCATCGTCTTCTCAGCAGCTATTGCAACCAGCAACCCAAGCAGTGCTGGACATGGACACTAGTAATGAAGCTAACGTCAATCAAAATGTCAGTGACCACTTCAACCACCAGGCAGTGCTTCTCCTCATTGACCTGTACCGCAACCGGCGCCACCTCCTCAGAGACCCGGGCATCAAGAAGATTGAGCTGTGGGACATAATCACGGAAGACATGATACACAAGGGGTACAGCTTCACAGTGTCGGCCGTCAATAAAAAATTTTGTAACTTGAAGAACAGGTATCGTTTGATAAAATACAGTGACAACAGTAATCAGAGGTCTTCAAGGTGGCCGTACTATGACCTTATGGAGGACATTTTGCATGATGAGGAACTCGGCTTGCAACCAAAGCAAAACGCTACAAAGCACTATTCCTTGCGGAATGTAGATGGTAATACAGGTGATGCCCCAGAGGAGCAGAGTGAAGATGATGCAGAGGCTACCCCTGAACGTGCGGCAAGCCCTACCCCTGCTACTACGGCCAGCCCAGCCCATGCAACCAGCCCCTGCCTTCTTCCAGCCGTTTGGAGGGTGTCAGCAGTGGGGACAAGTCTGTGAGAAAGAGCAGGAAACGAAAGAGGGAGTCAGAGCCAGAGCCAGATCCACCCCAGTGGTTCAAAGACTTTCAGGAGAAGAACCTGAAGACTCTGTCAGAGCTAGTCCAGGCAACCAAGGAACGGAACAACTTGCTGAAACAGCTGCTGAACAAGTTGTCATAGCGTTTGCTACCTTGGATACTACCTTTGAGCAGCAAACGAGTGCCATGGGTGGCTTGAGTTGGATACTGGTCTTGGCCAGAGAGGCCTAGGGTGGTTTGAGTTAGATTCTGTTCTTGGCCAGTGGCTTTGAGTTAGATTCTGTTCTTGGCCAGTGGCTTTGAGTTAGATTCTGTTCTTGGCCAGGGGATCTATGCATGAAACCAACCTATTTTAGTTTGGAACAGTGTCATAGTTCGGAACTCTGTAGTTCGGTACTATTTATTTTCATAGTCCAGTATGTACCACGATGAATAGGTCGAGGCTTCTCAATCTCAAGCTAAATGTTGATAGTACCAAACTATCCTCAAAAATCCTCAAAGAGAGGTTACTCCACCACGTCAAGCCTACCAATTACGCAGGTTTGACTTAACGTACTTGCACCCTTCCCTTCTATTTGTATGCTTGTGGATTTGCTGTGATTGTGATGACTTGTTTGCAGAAAGTTAACTTTATGTATTTTGTTTGATTTTGTGTGTTTGGTTTTATTTTATTTTTTCTCATTGTATAATTTCTAATGCAATATTGTAAGTTGTTTCATGTTTGTTTCTTTCCTTTCATGTAAAGCGCTATGCGCTTGTCTATAAAAAGACAAGTAATAGCGCTATATAAATGTTCATTATTATTATTATTATTATTATTATTATTATTATTATTATTCCTTTGATTGTGACTAATGATAGCTGTAATGACTTGATTGTAACTAATTGGATTGGTATATCCTGTATCTCTGTATACGTTTGAAAAGAAAATTGTAAGATATTCGTGACATTCAAAATATGACTCCGAAATTGAAAGGTGTGATTCAGAAATCGTTGTGTTTTGTTAATTTCATCATAATATCTTTGTTTTGGTTTTCTTTGTTTGAAGCTGATGCCAATACAGATGCTCAGAGGACAGGTATGTCCTTGCCATATTGTTTTCTTTATTGTAATAAGATGAACACAAGAGCTTTCCACATCCCTGCCTGAGGTGTTTTCTGCTTCCAAGATTTTCCTCATAGTAGACAATTACAGACATCAGTTTGTTTCAGGAAATAAAATGCCTTCCCTTGTACCTCATAATGAAAGTTTCTTTTGTGAATAGTTCTTGAGTATTTGTTCTCTTTTACTTCATCTTCACCAATATTTTGTCAGGATTGAGAAGCTCTTTGAGGGCTTGATAAAGTCACAGTCAAGAGTTTAAAACCACTAATTTATTTCAAAGTCCAGTACTAATTGATTTTGCAAGATGATTTTTGTACATTACCATGACATCTTCACTTTAAACCGTTAAACTGCAATTTTTCTGTTGTTGTGGTGTTGGATGTTTGGTTTTTGAGTGTGTTTATAAAAAATTAATTAAATGTTATAGCTGCTTTGTTTCCAGAGAACCGTGACAAATGTAAACTCTTCTTGAAGAAGCTGCCACCAAGAACTACTGTCACGACATTTATGCTTTGTCCAAAGATATCAAGGAAGTTCGTCTAACTATTACTGTCCGTGCCAAGAATCGAGCAAAGAACAAGCTGAGGTATGAAATCTATATATATATAAATTGCTTAGCCGGAAGTCCTTCTTCGCCTCTACTATAAAGTTTGTCCGGTATGGACGCTGATCTGGGCAGGTGCTGGCCGCTGCGGATCGGCCTGCTGTGCGCTCAAAACCAACCAAATTGTTATAGCCGACATTTCCTTACCGAACGTTTAACTGTTTCTGAGATAAATAAATAAACAAAATGTCCACAAACTGCAATAGCCTAATTCCGCGCGCTTCCATTAAAAATCAAATTGAGGTTTCAGCATGTTTTCCCATATAGACCAAAAAATTGATGGTCTTTCTACGAAGCCTTGGTAGCTTACTTAGTAAAACCTTCGCCTACCATGCAGGGCGACCTAAGTTCAAATCTCACGCGGGCCTTATTTTTATTTTTATTTTATTTTTTTTTACACTACAATATGGATATCTTTCTTTTTAATTTAGGTTTTTTACCTTTAATTTGTTATTATTATTATTATTATTATTATTATTATTATTATTATTATTATTATTATTATTATTATTATTTATAAACTAATAATAATAATAATTTATTAAAAAATAATAAAAAATAATTATATTTATTATTATTATTATTATATCTTATATCAAATTTTCTTTTAAAACCTTGGTGTTTTTTATGATTTCTATTTGTATTATTCTATATTCAATATTATTATTAGTAGTAGTATTAGTGTTATTATTATTATTATTATTACCAAGGATCGGGATGGGGTGGTACGTGTAGGTAAAAGGGGGATACAGGTAGGTTTAAAGGGGCATGGGTAGGCATAACGTGGATACTGGTATATATAAGGGGGTATGGTGATGGTCGATATACCCGCAAATGCAAATGGTGGCAATTGGAAAACGGGTATGATTAGTAGCGACACTTTTGGGGCTACTTGTTGCTTGAATGAACGGCTTTGCAGGCCTGAGAGTTATTAAGAACATTATATTGCAACGCCGCCATTCTCATGGTATAAAACCGAGGTTTGCATTGGAATTTTCTATGTATATAAAATTTCAGATAGTGAAACCATTGCTAGTTTCAGTTTCTCGTTCTACTGTAAATTTCCGGCAAGAAGCAATATCGGTTGGTATGTCACGGAATATTCATTCCCTGATTTGACCTAGAACGAGTCTTCTGATGGAAACTAGATCATCTAAGTTTGGGACAGACCAGGACTCCAATATTGTGATAGTAAAGATGGCTAGTGCTGACTCGGAAGAAGATGCAGCTGACTGCAAACCAGTAATCTCAGTTGATACCAAAAATATTTCATCGTCTTCTCAGCAGCTATTGCAACCAGCAACCCAAGCAGTGCTGGACATGGACACTAGTAATGAAGCTAACGTCAATCAAAATGTCAGTGACCACTTCAACCACCAGGCAGTGCTTCTCCTCATTGACCTGTACCGCAACCGGCGCCACCTCCTCAGAGACCCGGGCATCAAGAAGATTGAGCTGTGGGACATAATCACGGAAGACATGATACACAAGGGGTACAGCTTCACAGTGTCGGCCGTCAATAAAAAATTTTGTAACTTGAAGAACAGGTATCGTTTGATAAAATACAGTGACAACAGTAATCAGAGGTCTTCAAGGTGGCCGTACTATGACCTTATGGAGGACATTTTGCATGATGAGGAACTCGGCTTGCAACCAAAGCAAAACGCTACAAAGCACTATTCCTTGCGGAATGTAGATGGTAATACAGGTGATGCCCCAGAGGAGCAGAGTGAAGATGATGCAGAGGCTACCCCTGAACGTGCGGCAAGCCCTACCCCTGCTACTAAGGCCAGCCCAGCCCATGCAACCAGCCCCTCGCCTTCTTCCAGCCGTTTGGAGGGTGTCAGCAGTGGGGACAAGTCTGTGAGAAAGAGCAGGAAACGAAAGAGGGAGTCAGAGCCAGAGCCAGATCCACCCCAGTGGTTCAAAGACTTTCAGGAGAAGAACCTGAAGACTCTGTCAGAGCTAGTCCAGGCAACCAAGGAACGGAACAACTTGCTGAAACAGCTGCTGAACAAGTTGTCATAGCGTTTGCTACCTTGGATACTACCTTTGAGCAGCAAACGAGTGCCATGGGTGGCTTGAGTTGGATACTGGTCTTGGCCAGAGAGGCCTAGGGTGGTTTGAGTTAGATTCTGTTCTTGGCCAGTGGCTTTGAGTTAGATTCTGTTCTTGGCCAGTGGCTTTGAGTTAGATTCTGTTCTTGGCCAGGGGATCTATGCATGAAACCAACCTATTTTAGTTTGGAACAGTGTCATAGTTCGGAACTCTGTAGTTCGGTACTATTTATTTTCATAGTCCAGTATGTACCACGATGAATAGGTCGAGGCTTCTCAATCTCAAGCTAAATGTTGATAGTACCAAACTATCCTCAAAAATCCTCAAAGAGAGGTTACTCCACCACGTCAAGCCTACCAATTACGCAGGTTTGACTTAACGTACTTGCACCCTTCCCTTCTATTTGTATGCTTGTGGATTTGCTGTGATTGTGATGACTTGTTTGCAGAAAGTTAACTTTATGTATTTTGTTTGATTTTGTGTGTTTGGTTTTATTTTATTTTTTCTCATTGTATAATTTCTAATGCAATATTGTAAGTTGTTTCATGTTTGTTTCTTTCCTTTCATGTAAAGCGCTATGCGCTTGTCTATAAAAAGACAAGTAATAGCGCTATATAAATGTCCATTATTATTATTATTATTATTATTCCTTTGATTGTAACTAATGATAGCTGTAATGACTTGATTGTAACTAATTGGTATATCCTGTATCTCTGTATACGTTTGAAAAGAAAATTGTAAGATATTCGTGACATTCAAAATATGACTCCGAAATTGAAAGGTGTGATTCAGAAATCGTTGTGTTTTGTTAATTTCATCATAATATCTTTGTTTTGGTTTTCTTTGTTTGAAGCTGATGCCAATACAGATGCTCAGAGGACAGGTATGTCCTTGCCATATTGTTTTCTTTATTGTAATAAGATGAACACAAGAGCTTTCCACATCCCTGCCTGAGGTGTTTTCTGCTTCCAAGATTTTCCTCATAGTAGACAACCACAGACATCAGTTTGTTTCAGGAAATAAAATGCCTTCCCTTGTACCTCATAATGAAAGTTTCTTTTGTGAATAGTTCTTGAGTATTTGTTCTCTTTTACTTCATCTTCACCAATATTTTGTCAGGATTGAGAAGCTCTTTGAGGGCTTGATAAAGTCACAGTCAAGAGTTTAAAACCACTAATTTATTTCAAAGTCCAGTACTAATTGATTTTGCAAGATGATTTTTGTACATTACCATGACATCTTCACTTTAAACCGTTAAACTGCAATTTTTCTGTTGTTGCGGTGTTGGATGTTTGGTTTTTGAGTGTGTTTATAAAAAATTAATTAAATGTTATAGCTGCTTTGTTTCCAGAGAACCGTGACAAATGTAAACTCTTCTTGAAGAAGCTGCCACCAGGAACTACTGTCACAGACATTTATGCTTTGTCCAAAGATATCAAGGAAGTTCGTCTAACTATTACTGTCCGTGCCAAGAATCGAGCAAAGAACAAGCTGAGGTATGAAATCTATATATATAAATTGCTTAGCCGGAAGTCCTTTTTCGCCTCTACTATAAAGTTTGTCCGGTATGGACGCTGATCTGGGCAGGTGCTGGCCGCTGCGGATCGGCCTGCTGTGCGCTCAAAACCAACCAAATTGTTATAGCCGACATTTCCTTACCGAACGTTTAACTGTTTCTGAGATAAATAAATAAACAAAATGTCCACAAACTGCAATAGCCTAATTCTGCGCGCTTCCATTAAAAATCAAATTGAGGTTTCAGCATGTTTTCCCATATAGACCAAAAAATTGATGGTCTTTCTACGAAGCCTTGGTAGCTTACTTAGTAAAACATTCGCCTACCGTGCAGGGCGACCTAAGTTCAAATCTCACGCGGGCCTTATTTTTATTTTTATTTTTTTTTTTACACTACAATATGGATATCTTTCTTTTTAATTTAGGTTTTTTACCTTTAATTTGTTATTATTATTATTATTATTATTATTATTATTATTATTATTATTATTATTATTATTATTATTATTATTATTTATAAACTAATAATAATAATAATTTATTAAAAAATAATAAAAAATAATTATATTTATTATTATTATTATTATATCTTATATCAAATTTTCTTTTAAAACCTTGGTGTTTTTTATGATTTCTATTTGTATTATTCTATATTCAATATTATTATTAGTAGTAGTATTAGTGTTATTATTATTATTATTATTATTATTATTATTATTATTATTACCAAGGATCGGGATGGGGTGGTACGTGTAGGTAAAAGGGGGATACAGGTAGGTTTAAAGGGGCATGGGTAGGCATAACGTGGATACTGGTATATATAAGGGGGTATGGTGATGGTCGATTCCTTTCATCCATACCTGCGAAGCGATCAACGGGGAAGTATCAAGGAGGGTACAGGTAGGTTACAAGGGGGGTATGGGGAGGTATCAAGTGGGTTCGGGGAGGTATCAAGGGGGTATGGTGAGGCATCATGGGGGGGGGGTGGCAGGGAGATATCAGGGGGGGAGGTATGGGGAGGTATCAAGGGGGATATGGGGAGACTATCATCGTCCAAATGAAACTCGCAGACAACAGTTGTCTCTCTATCTACATTTTAAACAGCAACCAACAGCAAAACCACTAGTAAGATATATTCAGCGTGTATTTGTATGTTTTTCATTTTGTTTGTTCATTTTTATATGTATTGTATTGTGTTTGTTTATTTATTAATATTATTAAAAGTTGGTTTTAGATGTACATATACCACCATTCTTGCCATGTCTGGACTAGTTCATGTCCATATGTGAATATATCGGTGGAATAACAAAGTGGTCTGTCTTCGGAGACTGGAATTACACTAGGTGTCCATTTCTCCTCCTAAATGGCCACTACATGTACCTGATTTGCTTTAACCAGAGCTGTTCACTCCTCCGGTTTGACCGGATTTTCTCAGTTTTGACTGTAAAAATCCGCTTATTTGTTTTGAAAACAAAAACTCCGGTTTCAAACGCGAGCGATGAAAGAAAAAACAAATTGTATTTTTTTCGGTAGAAAGACGCTTTTTCTTCCGTTTCGTAAGTTTTCCGTATTAAGACAAAAACTGGAATTTCCTGTACAAGTTTCGATTTCCGGCTCTCGCACTTTCGTGTGTGATCGAGCATTTGTGCATGTTTTCGAAGTGACTAGTCTGTTCGCGATGCCGAAAATAAAAAACGCAGAAGATGGTGGACAAACACCACCCAAAAAGAAGATGCTTTACACGCAGAAGTGGAATGCTTCTTATTCAGAACTGCATAAGTGCTTAACGAGCTCCGAAAGGTCTGAAAACTATGCTTACTGCAAAATTTGCAAAATTGGCTTCAGCGTTGCGGACGGCGGTAGAAATGCCATTGAAAGGCACGTGAACTGTGGTAGACACAAGCCGTAGTTGCAACAAGAGCAGGCTAACCAACGCACAATAATAAAGCAATAAATAATTGAATGCTTTTTCAAATTTACTTGAAAGTGTTTTTGTAGTAAATTTAACTGTCTTTTTGTTTTCTTTTTTCTCAATCTCTCAAAAAATGTATTCCAGTACTGTACTCCTGACAGACAGATGAAACTCCTGACAGACAATCTGCTTACTCCTGACTGGCATTGGTAGGGGTGAACAGGTCTGTTTAACTTAAGAGTCCCAAACATGCAACAGCTAATCACAACAATAGCCTAAGATGCAGGGTTGATGAATGCATTGTGAAAACTAACGATTGTCATTGCTATGCTCACTAACTTAAATTTTATACAGTTCCAAGTTTTAAAATATTGATTTGAAAATAAGCCAGTCAGTTTAATTAATTTTAATCAAATGTATTTTCCTCTGAACTTCAGAAGGAAGTTATCTTATAAACAAAGGGGGATGTAATGTAACGTGCGAATAGTCTTGATATAATGTAACGTGTGAATAGTCTTGGAAGACTTGTAACTAAAGGGAAGTTACTCAGTTGAATGGACATCCGGGGATTTAGGCGGTTGCCATCAAGCCATCAAGTACTTTCTTGATAGCGTCAACGATATGAAGGTGTTTTCCAGCGACGATGACAATGAGGATTCCTACGCCAACATGGAGGCGGAAAGCTTCATCCAACTCTAACCAGAGAATTTTTTCCGCTGTGGCTTTTTTCAATAACTAAGGAAGATGGCAAAGACTAGATACCAAAGGAAGAAGAAGACAACAAACATGAAAAAAGACGAAACAAGTGCAGCGAGCCAAGTGCAGCGAGTGCGAATAGTCTTGGAAGACTTGTAACTAAAGGGAAGTTACTCAGTTGAATGGACATCCGGGGATTTAGGCGGTTGAACGAAGACCTAGATCCAAATGGCTGTTACAACGTACTAGCTCTAATAAAGTAGTATTTGTGAACATCATCAACGTCTCTTTGAGTTTTATGCTGTTGCATAAAAGGACAAACATTACACTAGACATACCCAATAAAGCGCTGGAGGTCAAAGTTGAAAAGCTGAGCAGGGAGAACGAGGAGCTGCAGGTCAATATGAATGCCCTGCTTGATAAATACAATGACGAATGTGCTGGCCGCCAAGAGCAGGAGAAAAAGAGCAAGAGGGCCCTCGACAGACAGCGGCGTGAGATGAAAGAAGAGATAAACAAGAGTCAGGGCAAAATCAACACTTGAAGAAAGCCATCAAGTACTTTCTTGATAGCGTCAACGATATGAAGGTGTTTTCCAGCGACGATGACAATGAGGATTCCTACGCCAACATGGAGGCGGAAAGCTTCATCCAACTCTAACCAGAGAATTTTTTCCGGTGAGGCTTTTTTGAATAACTAAGAAAGATGGCAAAGACTAGATACCAAAGGAAGAAGAAGACAACAAACATGAAAAAAAGACGAAACAAGTGCAGCGAGCTTCTCTTTGCTATCAGCTGAGGCGATGCAGGGGACTACGGACGTTGACACCAGCACGGAGCTCGGAACAAGGGATGCGACCGCCATCACCACAAACAACAATACCAAGCTTTCTGTTACTGCGGTGAGTGAAATTTCTGAGCTGAAAGATCTCGTGACATCGCTTTGTTCTCGAATCTCCGTGCTGGAAACTATCATTCGTGATCAAGATGGACAAATAAATTATCTGATAGCCGTTTCGAAGCAGACGACGCGAGCGGTACCTGGCAACGATAACTGCCGGTCATATGCACAAGCGCTGAAGTCGCCGGCAGCTGTTTTCAGTTTACCATCTGAAACAGCGATTCGTCAGAATGCGACACCGATACCGAAAGCAAGGCCTGTAGCTTCAGGCGACAAGAAAAGCGAAAATCTGCTTGGCCTGTCCAAAAAACATGACGTCAAAACATCGGCGAAACCATCCCGTGACGATATTTCCGCTGACGTTGAAAAAATGGAATGCGGAAGTGATAGGCCTATTGTCATTCTTCACGATTCCGTGCGGTGAAATTAAAGGTAAATAAGGATCTGTATATTAATTTCTTATTCATATATTATCCCAGAGGTACTGACAATATCGACAGTGATTGGATACGGTCCTTTGACGTCACAGAACATTGGATTATATGTGGTGATTTTAATACACATTCATCTTTGTGGGATACTAGTTGTCATAGTGTAGCTAATAACAGTTTCTGTGAAAGTGTTATAGACACTGAACTGATTTTGATTAATGATGGTAGGATCACTCGAATTCCAGATGCGTCTACTCATCGCCCTTCAGCCATAGATTTGACTTTTGTTACTCCGAATCTGGTTGTTGACTGTGTATGGATGTAGACAATGATCCGCTTGGAAGTGATCACCTACCTATTACTATAACTTTTAATAATAATTATGTTGATAATGAAACTGAAAAAGATATTATCCCGAAGAATATTTATAGCCGTGCTGATTGGGAAATGTATCAATCTCTATTATTATCGTATGATACAGATTTTGTTAACAATGATAATATTAATGATGTATATGTAAAATTTGTGCAGCAAATTTATTTAGCGGCAGAAAAGTCTATTCCTCAGAAAAGAATCTTTATTAAGAAAAAACATACAGGAAATATCTGGTGGAATGACATTTGTGATACAGCAGTAAAAGAGAAAAAAATTGCATATAAAAACTGGTTAAAACATAGAACAGAAGAATATTTCAAGGAAATGAAAACAGCTAAAATTAAATGTAATAAGATAATTGCTTTAGAAAAAAGAAAGTTCTGGTCTGAATATTGTAAATCTGTAGTAAATAATTCTCAAGATGCTGCAAAATTATGGAAGAAATTATCAGAAATGAGAAACGAATTTCCGCTTCCTCAATGTCCTCTAAAATTAGTGGATAATTATTTTCCGTCACCTAAAGAAAAAGCTGAAGAATTTGTGAAAGTTTTTGCTAATGCTAGTAATTCAAATAATCTGCCACCTAATGTTAAAAATGAAAGAGAACATCTAGAACATACTGAAGAATATGAAATACCCCCCTCAGATAATAATTTATATATAAACTCAGTAATTAAATGTGAGGAAGTTAAAAATGCAATTTTAAATTTAGGAAGAAAAAAGTCTGCGGTAGGATTAGATGGCATATCATATAACTTACTGATGCATCTTCCTGATAAGTGGATACAAAATTTACATAATATTATTAAATGTTGGACTACGGGCACTATTCCTGATTGTTGGAAATCTTCTGTAGTAATTCCTATTCTAAAATCAGGCAAGCCCCGATCAGTTACTTCAAGCTATAGACCAATAGCATTAACGTCCCATGTATGCAAAGTAATGGAAAAAGATTATTTTAGAACGGATGTCTTACTATTGTATAAAACATAAAATTATTCCATTTCATCAGGCTGGATTTCAAAAAGGAAGATCGACAGTAGATCATTTAGTAAAAATCACGACTCATATTAAAAGGCAATTTGCTAAAAGAAAGAAGAGTGTGCTAGCAACATTTTTTGATATCACCAAAGCATACGACAGAGTTTGGCATGCTCGATTATTATACAAACTGAAATCAATTGGTTTATCTGGCCGTATGTATAATTATATTGGCACATTTTTAAAAGATAGAAATTGTCACGTGACGCTGACGTAAGTCAGAATCCCGCGAACATTGTTAGTTCTTACAACCCGAGCACACCCCACCCACACACTAAATAAGAACACAAACACCAGTGGTAAATTAACGAAACAACTCTTTTATTCCCCAAACGTACTAACTACCCACCCGTCCCTCTAACAGCACACACTTCCCTCACTCATACTCACAAGCATACACAACATATTTAACAATAAACAAATGATATTTACAAATGCAATGATGAATTGAAAATAAACAAACTGATTTATGAAAACTTGTTTTTATATTCGCTCTATTCAAAAACTTTAGAAAAATATGCGCATATTAAGGCCTTTCTTGTTATACTTTCATAACCTATTACTCAAAGTCGTTTAAGCACTTTTTTCCAGGTCTCTTTTCCAAACTAGAATGAAACACTCCTTGACGTAAATCTTCCTGTAGACGATACAGAATTACCACCCCTGAAGACACAGCAGCGCATAGGCGGCCCGTACACGGTCCTCAGTACAGGGGGAAGGTAACTCGGCTGGGTGGCTCCTGCGTAGCTGACCAGACCTCTCAGCGTCCAACCCAAGTCGGACCGGAACCAGGATCAGCTCAACCTCAGCCGCTCAGATCGTCTCGGCAGATGTTCAAAACAATCATCATCATCACTGGCATCGTCAACATCAGCATCAGCATCAACATCAGCATCAGCATCAACATCAGCATCAGCATCAACATCAGCATCAGTGCACTGAAAATACAGTCAAATATCCTAACATTTGCCAACACGATTATATTTGCCAAAACTGTCACCATCGTGTTGTCTTTACTGTTTTCCGCGCACAAACGTCATCATGAATAAAATCGTAACACTAAAACTGTCTCAATGTCTATGTTTCCATTGTTGATACGTGTTCCGATTCATGATTATTAAATGTCCTTCATCGTACACAATCTTAACTATACTCTCTCTAAATTGTTCACTTTTGCCTTCAACTCTGAGATACTCCAGCACAAATGTTTACTATTCACATCATGCCTTATGAAAATACATAAAAGATGAAATTCAACAATTGTTTAGATACTAACCACAATCAAACCTTTAATGATATAGCAATGAAAAATACTTCCATTCAATTTATATTTCATATTGAATGCAGTCATTCCTCTACTAAAATACTTATTACATTTCCTTTTAAAAAAATACTGATAATATACTGACAAATTATCTCCTTTGCGAAAATAATAAAGGCAAGGTATATGTACAGAATAATTCTCTCCCTTCATTAAATAAAACGATTATACTGTATTCAATAATTTATTTACTATTACATAAATGATAATAAGAAGAAAAATCCATCATAAAATAACAGAATAAAATTCCCCCTATGAACGTATTTACCCCAGAACAATGACCTAACATAATGGTGAAAAATATTACATTCTACAGGCTTACCTATTTACACACTCATACACCAGAGAATGCAGCACGCCACTAAAGAAAAACATGGGTATTTACCTCCACTGGTGATAAGACCTCAACTGGCACGTAGACAACACAAGACAAGACAACACAAGTTGAGGCGTCCTTCAGTCTCCGCCGCACTCCTCCGGGCCACAGGGCATCCAAGTCAGGGTTACTGAAATGGCTTTGCAGGGGAACCAATAGAGTTTCCACTACTGCTTACTAAGGATATCAAACACGCAGATATACGCCTAGTCCTACCCTCAGTGCGAAAGTCTGTTCTCTCTGACTCTTTCTGACTGACTGACCTCTATCACTGCAGTATAATACCCGTTGTAACTTTCTAGAATAGCGAACATGCTCAGCCAACGGTCGGCCAGGCCCAAACCGGTTCCCTCTCTCTATATCATTTATGCGTACACTCTTGCTCGGAATTGACAGCTAAACGAGAAATAGCAACTAACTTACGAAAAGCACGAGTTTATGTACAGTTAAAAAAAATGTATGGTAGCCGGCGCGTGACAGAAATATACAGGTAAAAGTAGGGAATTCATATTCGTCAAGCTATAAGACTGATATGGGAATTCCACAGGGATCTATAATTTCTCCGCTTTTATTTAATATATTAATTTATGATTTACCAGGAGTATTAAGCAATAAAGTGTCACTTGCTCAATATGCAGATGACTTAGCAATATGGATGAATGTAAATTTAAAAAGAAAAACATCTTTGTATGAAATAAAATATATAACTAAATTATATCAACAAGAAATAAATAATATCAGTCATTATATGAATCAAAATGGTCTTGATTTGTCTAAAGAAAAAACAAACTTGGTACTATTTAATCATGGTCAGGAACCAAGACAATTTCCAAAACTAAAAATAAATAATGAAGAACTCAAGTATGTGAAAGAGGTTAAATTTTTAGGCGTATATTTAACATGCAAACTAACATGGAAAAGACATATAGAATATTTAATACAAAAAGCTATCAAAAGTTATAATTTAATGAAAATTATTAACAGACAAAAATGGGGACAAGATGTAAAAACACTGATTCATTTAGCTTCTGCTTTAGTGAGATCCAAATTATCATACGGACAGGAAGCGTATTTTTCAGCCCCAAAATGCTATCTTAAAAAATTACAAAGTTTAGACAGTAAAGCAATAAAATTAGCGCTAGGGGTCCCAATTCATACAAAAACTATAGAGGCATATAAACTTGCAGGTGTTATTCCCCTTGATGAATGGAGAAAGTTAGCATGTGCCAAATACATACTAAGAGCAAGTGCAGTTAACAATAGTACTATCGAAGAACTGTTTATCAGATCCGATACAGCTTTTCCCAAATATGCCCAAAAGGTGCACTCTTTTCAAACAATAGGTACTTTTACGAAAACTCTTATTCAAGCAGAATTAATGCATATTGAAAATTTACAAAAAAATATAATTTCACCAGTACCTACTTGGGAAATTGAAAAGGCAAATTATGATATTCATTATTGTAATGTAAACAAGAATCATAACGCTCAATTCACGGCTGTTGAAGCACGACATCATATGTATGAAAAGTATTCTGGACATTTGAAAATATATACCGATGGATCTGTTTTTTGAAACAGGTGAAGCCGGATCAGCGTTTGTAATACCGGATTTTAATATATCAGAATCCTATTATTTGGGTAAAGGATATTCCATTTTCACTGCTGAATTAATTGCGATATTAATGGCTCTTAATAAAATTTCAAATCTAGCTTTGAGTACATCTAGTATAGTTATTTGTGTAGATTCTATGTCTGCTTTGCAGGCACTAAATTCAAATTGTCATGGTGAAAGAAAAGAAATTATTTTAGAAATTATAAATATTATTAATAGTTTGATAACTAACGGTACTCAGGTGAACTTTTGCTGGATTCCATCACATTGTGGATTTCTTTATAACGATTGGGCTGATAATGCTGCAAAACTCGGTGCTTCAAATATTAACTCACAGGCAATAACCATACCATTATCGTCTAAAGAAATTCAAAATTCGATAGAAAATAAATTTATGAAAGCGCTTAAAATCACTCTGAGTTATGATAAACCTTGTGGAATTACCAGGTCAGTTTTAAGCATGGCACATAGAATAATACTAAACTCAATTAAAACAAAATATTGTAAAAAGGTTAACTGCATATGTAATGAAAGTGTATCTTTGAAGCATGTATTACTTGAATGTAGTTATATTCGTCTTTTTCTGCCCACGGATTTACAAACTATGAGTTCTATTGATAATATCAGTTTTGATGTGAGCGTTAGGTTGGCCAAAGCTTTAATTGATTCTCCAGTGGCTCGGTTCATTTGATTATTTAAGTTAATGTGCATGTGGTGTGTGAGTGCGCATGTATGCGTGCATGTGTGAATGCGTGTGTGAATATGAATGTGCGTCTTATTATTTTGGTGAAGAAGACGTTAATAAAACAACCAACCAACCAACCAACGACAGTGAAAAGATGTGGTTGTCGGCTCGGGTGCATGGTGGGTCGGCGGGTACAGTGGCGGCATTGTTTGACCTTTGCCGCTCGACAAGTTGGGTGCAAGGGGGAGAGATCACCAGTCTCTCTGGGCCTGAGGAAGAATTTTTTTTAAATATGGAGGAATTGTGGACAGGGAGAAGGCCGGAGAGGGGTCCGTGGCGGCTTTCACCCCCGAGTTTTTCGGCGTTGTTGTGCCATTGGGGCATTTTGGAACAGCTGCTGAGATGGGAGGGGGCCAAAGAGAGAGAACATTTTAGACGGTTTACAATGGGGGGGGGCCCTTCGGTTTCGGCGGCTGGTCTGGGATGTCACTTTGGGGGCGCTGTTGGGGGTGGGAGTCGTGGGGGACCAGGAGAGGACATTGGTATCAAAGGTAGGGAGAGGGAGGAGGTGGTTTCGGTTCCTGGAGCTGAGGGTGAGGGTCTCCTGATGGTGAGGAGTATCGTCGGAGGAGGATGTAGCAAGGAGAAGGAGCCAGGTAAAACTAGACGTTCTTATGCCCTAGTGGCGGCGTCAGCCCCGGTGATGCAGGCCTCGTCTAGAGGTCCTGTGAGTCTGAGTAGGGGTGGGGGTCTGGCTTAGAAGAGAATAACCGCATCGGGTGTTGGAGGAGCTATGCCTAGCAGGGGTGATGAAGCAGGTAATGGGTTTCGGCCGGTGGGGCAGAGAACTGGCGGTGAGATTGGGGCCAGAATAAATGGGCCGTCGGCGGTTTCTGGTCCGATTCCGAGTACAAAGCAATCTAAAGGTATAGGATCGGATCGGGGATCATCGGGGGTGACTCCTTCGGGGAGCGATGCCGGGCGGGAGACGGCATTGAAGAAGGTGCCCGATGTCGTTTTGCGGAGGAGGGAGGCAATGGCTCGAGGTCAGTTCGAGGCGGCCAAAAGAAAATTTGATACGGGTTGCCTCGAATGGTTCCCTTCTCGGATGCACCTGTGGGCACTGAAGCCATCGGAGGCAGAGCTTGTGGCGTACTGGAGGCGTGTCATGTGCGTGGAGGGGGCGCCAGTGGGCTCTGCCGTTAGGGGACCGAGAGCAGACCCTAAAATCCCCAGAGTCCCCCGGAGGACGAAAATGGTGTTGAGGGAGGGGATGCGCAATGATCAGGCGCGAAATTGTAAAAGTCCTCCGAAAAAAATCACGGGATGAAGAAGGGGTGAATGGTGTAGGGGCTGCAGGTGTGTCTGGGGAAACCCTCTCGGGGTCGATGGTGGGGAGCGAGGTCGCAGAAACAGATAAGCGACTAGGAGATAGGAGTGGTGGCTCCCTGTCCATTGACGTCGAGATGGTGGGCCTGGAGGAGCGACTTCTCGTGGCCCCGGAGGTTTCTCTTTCGGATGAGGCCATTGACAGGTTGCTGGAGTCTTCCAACGGTGACGCTGCTGATAGCCAGCCGGGTTCATGGGCCTAAGGGTAATACACTGGCTGAGGGTTTCAATTCTTCAGCGCTGCCATTGGTTGACTCGTAGGCGTGATGTGGTGGCCATTGCATGGCGAGCATTTGTTATTTTTATGATGGGTGTGGTAGCCATAGCATGGGGTGTGGTGGCCATAGCATGGCGAGCAAGGTTGACTCGTAGGCGTGATGTGGTGGCCATTGCATGGCGAGCATTTGTTATTTTTATGATGGGTGTGGTGGTCATAGCATGGGGTGTGGTGGCCATAGCATGGCGAGCAAGTGTTATTTTAAATGTGTTAAGTTATGTGCTTATAGAGTTATACTAGTTTTCAGAAGACAGATTTAAATTAGAGGGGTGGCTATTGCATGGCAAATTGTTTTCGTAATGAATTAGTTTCAGAAAGTTTATATGTTCATAGTGTTATAGTTTCAGAAGGGTTATAAAATGGTCATAGTGTTATAGTTTCAAAAGGTTTATATGTTCATAGTGTTATAGTTTCAGAAGGGTTATAAAATGTTCATAGTGTTATAGTTTCAAAAGGTTTATATGTTCATAGTGTTATAGTTTCAGAAGGGTTATATAGTTTCAGAAAATTTATATGTTCATAGTGTTATAGTTTCGGAAGGGTTATATGTTCAGAGCGTTATAGGTTCATAAGGGGGATTTAAATCAGGGGATAGATGTTAACTGAATATTGAGATGTTGACAGAAGATAGGGGATAAATAATATGGGGGAGTAAGTGTAGGGAATAACATATAAGTTTAACACTAGGGTGGGATAAAAGATAAGTGAAGGCAGAGGGGGGTAAAACATAAGTGAAGGATAGGATTACTTTAACAAAATAATTTTAGTTAAAAACTTGAACAAAATAAGTCTAGTTAAAAGGGGGAAGGGTGTAAGGGAGATTACTTGGGGGCAAGAAAGATAGGTGAAGGCCAAGAGAGGAGGATGTCCTTGACCTCAGTCTAGGAAAGAATACGACATAACGAATCACGAAGCAGAGTTTTTTGGTGAGTTTGTGCAGTATGAGTGCGTGTGTAAGCTTGTTGGTGGTTTATGTGTCAGATATGCATGGAGTAAATGTAATACTGCTTTCAATTTTTGTTTGTTAGGCTTTGGCCTTTGTGATCTATTTCATGTAGGCCTACACTTCCATTTTGATACTATTGTTTCAGCTGTAAATCTGGCGGATGTCAAGAAGATTGTTCCACTAGTGAGCAACTATCATCACACAATAATAAAGGCGTTCCGCTGGCTGAACAGAAAGCTCGACGGACTTGACAACACGCCATGGAGATTAACAGAACGTCAGAAGGTGTTTGCCGGCTCTGCCTCAGCTCAGGAATTCAGTTTTCCCCTCCTTTCACTAGAGGATTTGAATCGTCTGAATGACCGTCTGACCGATGAAGCAGTCTCGCTTGAAATGGTCAGTACACTGATAGTTTTGTTTTCTCTGTACGTATAGGATTAGCCTACATTTTTCCTTTATTATAATAACTTCTTGTTTTTAACCTCCATTTTTAGATGGTTTAGTTATGTACAATCAGATATAAAATGCATAATATTTTTTTTATAAAGGTAAGATTTTATTAGCATACAGATTATGTGTGTAGCTATGACTGAATATTGAGGTACTGTTGTAATTTTTTGTTAGAATTGTATGTGCACCCGTTATCTGAAGCTCTCTCAACACTGCATTTTTGAATTTTAAAAATACTGCAAACAAAAACATTTTCTTTATAATTTATATACATTTTTTTTCATATACATTTTGTTTAACCATATATCTTTCTGTAACAGTCGATAGAAACAAAACTGCTTCCATTATAGATCAGGTGTACCTATATTTATGATGCTCTATTGCAACCATGAGTCTTTTTTTCCAGCCTAAAATTATGACACAGATTATATAATTTATTGCTGTAAATTAGTCTGGACAGAGAGTAAAACATTTATTTAATTTTTAACTTGTATCAGCATCTACAGGTATATACACAAGTATATCAACTAACAAGTTAGTATCTCGTATTGCCCCCAGTCGACGTGCGGTGGTCCCGTTGCCCTTGCTTTTAGCCACAAGCTGAGACGGGGGTATCCCAAACCTAAAAATAGAATAGAGAATTCTGGGAAATCTGATAATAGCTACGGTTGCAATCGTGGTCGCCATTTCTCGCGAAGATGTGCTGGTTGAAATTAAACGAAAGTTGGGAGAGGAACTGCATATTTCTGGTAGTGAACAAAGGCTTTGCTCAATTATCGATGGAGAACACGATGGATTTATAGAAACATGCACACATGTATGTGAGCTCAGTGCAGGCGATCGTGAGTCTCAGTGAACGATTGATCGCCATTGTCATCGATTCAGCTGCTCAGATCGCTTCGATGTGATGGTTCATTTATCGCTTGAATCACACTGTATAATGCACATGCAAGTTTTGTCAAAGATATCATGATTTGAGCATATGTTCGATTCCGTACCGATTGGAAGGTGGGGTGGAAAAATTCAATCATGGTGATGATCAATCCTATTTTGCAATGGTGGTTAGGCCTACTTTATTGTGTATGGTCACGCGTACTTACCTTTTGTAGTTTGTGTGTTTTTTGTTCTGTCGGCCTTTAGTGTTTGCGTCGCCTTGGCTCGTTGTACTTTGTTGTGGTCTCGCTCTCTTTTGATTTTTGAAAGCAAATTCATATTGCATTGTTATCCAGCAACATGCGAGGTCAAATTAGACGAATTCAGATCTAACCAATCTTCTTGTGACGCCATTTTGTGTGTGTCTCGTGTGCCATGCACCAGTCGCGAAGAGTCCTGCTGACGTCATTTCAGAAAAGGATTTTCCTACCCATAATTCCCCTGGGTTTTGAAGTTTCTAAAAAATTATTTTAGGCCGACGACGCTCTATGGAGCACAAAGCATGTAAAGGGAAGCAACCGGTTGTACGCGCACGTCGACAGAGACATAGAAGGGAGATACTAACTTGTTAGTTGATATACTTGTGGTATATATTAATCAACTATACATTTTTGTTGCACTTTAAACAAAATGTAGGTTAGCATGAAGTAAATCAAGTTCATATAGGCATTTGAGTAAAAACCACTTGAAACATACCCTGTTACTCCTTTAAAAAAAAAAAAGGCCTTAGGGAAATTGGTTTCTTGATTTGTGTGTTACAGATGTTGTACCTGGCAAATATTGGCGGCATCAATTTCCGAGATGCCGTGTTGAAGGAGCTGTTCAAGCCAGTCTTATCCACGCAGTACAGCATGATGATGATGATGATGAACACTTGTATAGCGCGATTCCATCCAGGCCAAGTAAGCATGCTCGGTGCGCTGGGGAAAAAAAAAAAAAATCTGTTTTGGTCACTGATTAAAATGATGTGTCTTCAGCTGACGCTTGAAGGCTGCTTTGGAGCTACACTGACGTAGCGAGAGAGGAAGTCTGTTCCACAGGAGAGGAGCTGCACATTCAAAAGACTTTGCTCCAAAGTTCTTTTTCTTATGTCGATCGACACTTGGCACAGAGATCTTGCACTGTGAGCTAGACCGAAGGTTTCGCTCAGGAGCATGCCAAGGGAGGAGTTCTTGCAGGTACTTGGGTGCTGATCCTTCCTTGCATCCAAACACAAGGGAAAGTATTTTATGTTCAATCCGCTTTTCAACGGGGAGCCAATGAAGTTCCTGAAGAACTGGTGTAATATGCTCATGAGTCTTAGCTTTTGTCACAATCCGAGCTGCTGTGTTTTGAACTTTTTGTAGCCTCTGCAGCTGGCACTTGGGCAAGCCCCAAACACAGCTGTTGCAGAAGTCCAAGCGAGACTGGATGAGCATGGAGGGGAAGAAAGGCAAGAGAAAATTTAGTGACCTACCAAATGTCAAGAGAGTTATTTACGGTGAGTTAATAATGATAATAATAATAATGGACAGTTATATAGCGCTATTACTTGTCTTTTTATAGACAAGCTCATAGCGCTTTACATGAAAAGAAAGAAACAAACATGGAACTTACAATATTGCATTAGAAATTATACAATGAGAAAAACCCACATGCAAAATCAGACAATACATAAAGTTAACCTTCTGCAAACAAGTGGTCACAATCACAGCAAAATCCACTGTTTAAACTAGATTTGTAATATATTCACTCAGGTTTTATGATTATTTTACATTCTAAAATTAAAAGGTACCCAGTTTCACCGATTATTTGCAACAGGTCCATTTAACACTCACGGTTGCCCCACTTGAATAAAACAAAGCTTATGACAAAAAATAGCTTTAAAAAATATAGATTTTTTTAAATCAATAAATCCCGTAATGTTGTAACTATTTGCTCTGCTGCTAAAAATAGAGTTCCATAACAAAACTGACTCTAAATTTTAACCTCATATCATTACAAGAAACTAAAATATTTGACTGAAAGATTACAATGCAGATGCCTTGTTGCTAAGACTAGCAGTTCCACCTGCAGTTGTACCTACATCAAGTAGATCTATATTATTAGTAAAACGTGGAAAACTCCACAACCACCCATCCTTTCACCCTGTTTTTCCACTAAATGGAAGATTTACGTTGGCCTACAAGTAAAAGCCAACCTCACTAGGTACTAATTTAGTATTCAAAAATTGTAAGTAGCCCAAGTGGATATTAATAATTGATCAGAAAAACAAGGTAACAAACAAACACCTGTAAACGATTACAATGTATGTCTTTTGCATGCTATTTAGGTAGCCTACATCTTTGTTCAAATCTCTTTACACAACTTATGCTGTTGTAGAAACCAACAATCATGATAATGATCAAGGTCTGGGACCCCGAAGAATCCTCCATAGCTCACAAAATAGGCCAAATGCTGGAAACGGGAAGTTAATCTGTTTTGCTTTTGGTGTCAAGAATATTGGTGTGTTCATAAACAGGAGCGTCACATGGTAGGGTAGCCCTACTATAAGATTGATTAGAAAATGAACCCCTAAAAACCATGATTTGAGTGCTCATTGTATAACTTTTTATGTAACAATGCAAATTTTAGGCTAAACTCGCATTTGCCTACCAGTAAAGTAAACTCCTTTGAGCTGGGGCCCTGTAATTATAGTTCATACATTGGGATGTTAGAGTGGCCATATCATGTAGGAAAGAAATATTTGATTTTAACTCTAGATCGGCTTTAGGTTACTTTGAAAAAAATTCTACTGAAACTGTCAAGTGTTTTGTGCGTGACTTTGTGGTCTGAACCTATTCATATTATGCAAATGAGGGCAAAATAACCCTTGTGGCCTTTACTTTACGAGGAGTGTCCACAACAATGAACTTGGCACCATTATAAAGTGTTTTTAATTGTCAGGAAGTTATATTTTGCTTAGAAAGTTGCAATGTATGTGATGGAATATCTTTGAACTCTTCACTCCACAAGTGGTCAATGTACAGTCTGTCAAAAAGTAAACAGGAACAGCATAAAATGTGTTCAATAAGGCCACTTAGTAAATATTTTTTTCATTATTTTGCAGATGCTGTGAGGAAACATTTTCAAGATGCTTCCACAAAAGACCTGGATACGGCTACAGGGGAATGGCTGGCTACTTCAGGGGGCAGGGAGGGGGGAGAAGGGGAAAAGGAGAGAGGAAGAAAAGGAGAGGAGAGAACAATTATTGCAGCAAAACTAAAACTTGCTAATTTACAATGTAGCGCACATTTTGCAATTTTTCCAAAAATAAATCGTGTTCACAATAGGCTTTGTGATATCTCAAACGAATTGTCTCCGAGAGGAATACAAATCCACCCCCACCTTTGCTAGTTATGATATTTACATGTTTATATTTTATTATCTGTTTATTTATTTAATTAGTGTATATACATGTTTGTAATATTTTATTGTATTTATTTAATATATATTTTTTCAAATATATAAATTTATATAATTTAAATTTTGTGTATTCTTTATGATATACATATGAATGTAATCTTTTTTTCTTTTTTTATTTATTTATACATATTAAACGCTTGTTTAACTCTTTTCCTAACACCTTACCTTTTAATGGAGCTTTAAGCCTCATAAGTACATCTAAACTCTAATGCAATGCAATCTGACAATTGTATTAATACTAAAGCAATGGTGCGAAACATATATTGCATAGGCGAGTTTTTCCTCTAAATATTCAAACAATTTCTCAATGTTTTGTGTATGTTTGTACACCAATGAGCGTACCAATTGCGCCTAGTCAAATTATTTATATATTTTAAAATATATTTTGTTTTTACTACCTGACCTTTGCTCTAGATTAAAGTGCATTCTTTCATATCTAGTCAAACTTCACCCTCTTCAGTTTTGGTGATACAAATTTTACGATTTTGGAGCATGAACATTTTAATTTGTTCACACAGTCATATTAGGCTCTCTTCGCAGTCCACTACACCCTATATAGTGCAGGTAGCATGTGATTGGTTAAGGCTATGTGTGCATGTTTCTGCATTTATGTATGAACTCACGTATATATTCGATGTTTAATTGTATTCAGTGTGTATGTGCAAGTTAATCTAAACATGATTATCACTATGTTACTATTGTGTGTTTGTATTATGTATTATACTTATACATTGTACCCCATAGTGGTGCCGGGGGTTTCAGAATAAATAGTATCCCCACTTTCTGGAAATTTAGTGCTTTAAATTCCCACTGTCGCTGTCTTTCTCATTTGCTCTTTCTCATTCCTGCTCTGTTTTATCAATCTGCTATACTATATCTTCTTCTTCGCTAGACCAGTCATCTACATTTTTTCTTGAAAACTCTTCCTGGGCGAGACTCATTTGTGTATGAGGTCTGTTGGATCAGCTTGGGAATATTGGACGCTTTCAGCCAGGTGGTCACTATAGGGCTTCCTATGATGCTATTATTTAGCAACGTAGGCATTTTATATGTATGTGTTTTGTTGATAATTTATAATGTTTGTGTTCTATTTTGTTTTTGCAAACGGGGGTTCGATAAATTAGAATACAGCCTCGGCGTCCCCTGCGTGGGATGTCTGTATTGTAAAGTGACTGGCTGGTGGAGAGCTTTCAGGTTTACCACTATAGGGTTGTTTCAGCAGATTTTTTATGCGGATCAGGGGTTGTCAGGTCCTGATTTGGCTCGGAAGAGTCCGCTGGACCTAAAGCAATAATCGTGTAAAGTAATGCAACTTATACATTGTATTGACAGATTATTTAGTGTGTAGGCACACATGTGGTTGTGAGTGGATGTGTCATCATGGATAAAAGCGAGATGGACGGAGGAAGAGAAAGAAAGAATATTTCCAGCTGTCATGTCTGTTGTACACGTGGAAATTTTATTTTTGTTCATTTACTATTTTAGACAAAGTTTGCACTCAGTGCCAAAGGCAGTTTTCCACTTTTATGTATAATATGAAAGTTGGACAATAAAGATGTATTGTAGTGTATAAATAAGGACTAATTATCGGATGTGTCTGTCTTATTGCCATTATTAATTTTGAAATCGATGTAACAAGCTTCAGAAGTAATATTTACTATCATGAAAAATATTCTGTACATTGGTGTGATTGTTAAGAGATATGACAAACTTGTTTTAGCTATTATTTTGACAAATGTCTAGTTTATATGTATAGTCTGACATATTTTGTGCAAATATTTTACGTATCTAGTCAAATGTATATATTAAAAAAGTATATCAAATTTAGACTATGTCTATATAGTTTTGACTTGTTTACGCTATTATTTTGTAACATGTATAGTGTACATGTATAGTCTGACATATTTTTTGTACAATGTTTGTACTGTCAAACTAATACTAATCAAAGGTAAAAATACAAAATTGTAATGTATATATAGACTAGATCTATATAGTTTTGCTCATTCAATTAAAAAATAAGTTGCAATGATATGTGTAATAAAATCTTACAGTAAATTGAATTTATTCTTGTATTCACTTTGTTATGCACAAGTAATACTGCATCAAACACACAAACATATGCTACTATTACATTGGGGTTTCATTGGGACAATCCTGGCAACCAATATAAACAATATTGGCAATACATTGGGTTTACATTGGAGTTATCTTGGCAATACATTGGGTTTACATTGGGGTTATCTTGGCTTTACATTGGGGTTATCCTGGCAATACATTGGGGTTATCTTGGCAGCCAATGTTGCGCCAATATTGGGCCACTTTTCACTCCCAATCTTGTGCCAAGATTGTGAGCCAAGGTTCAGCCAATATTGTACACCAATGAATAGCCAATATTGCGCCAATCTTGGGTGCTATCAGGGTACTGGATTACTCCCCTTTTACCACTACACTGTTTGTAATGAATATTTTGGGTTAGAGATTAAAGAAGCTTCCACTGCATCATGGCGTATGAATGATATGCTTGTGTGAATGCTGCACTAAAACGCGTGCTCCCAAACATAGCCAACCTGATAAACACATCAAAGCATGGTGTCAGAAGTAAAACTGTTCCAGTGAAACATCGTTTTTATGTAGTGCAAAACAGATATTCTCAGTGAAAAGCTGATACCCAGTGACAGTAAGCATGCCGAAATTCAACCCGCCAGAACCGTTAGATTTCAACAGACCGGAAGAGTGGCCTGTGTGGAAACAACGTTTTGAGCGTTTTCGTCTGACTCTGTGCACGAAACTCAACACAGAAACGGAAGTTATCCAGGTGAGCAGCCTGATTTATGCCATGGGGAGAGAAGCAGAACGAATTTTCTCCACTTTCACTTTTCCAGAGAGGGAAGAACTCAAGAAGGGCAACCAGACCCCAGAGAAAAATATGATGACGTCATGGCGCAATTTGATCAACACTTCGTTCCAAGAAGAAACGTTGTGCATGAAAGAGCAAAATTTCATTCTCGCTGTCAAGAAACAGGAGAAACACTGGAACAATTTGTCCATGTACTGTATCAACTATCAGAGTAAGCAGATTTCAAAGATAGAGATGAGTGCATCAGAGATAGATTGGTGTTAGGCCTACACGACAAAGAACTGTCAACAAGGCTACAGTTGGAAAAAGAATTGACACTAAATGTCACGTCATTATGAACTTGTGAAATCAAAAGTGACACAACAACAGCAAGAAGATGTCAGCCGCGTTCAACACCGCTGACATGTTTCACGGTATTGTACACAGACATTTCACGTTTTCACACACTCTTGCCAAAAAAATATTTTCATTCCAGACATTTGAAATAAATTTTAAATCAATGTTCAACTTTATTTCAACACAAAACAATGAACAAAATTATTAGCTGGATTTGCAGGAATGGGAGCATATGGGGCCCAATGGATGATGGGTACACCCATGCCCTCAGATAATATGGGAAGTCCAATGGGATTTCAAAATTGGTCCAGGGTGTGGGGGGGCATAGCTACTAGGTTCCAATGAGAATTCCAATATGGGAACGAAACCTGCAGTCAGTCACACAGTCAACATAAAATGTGTTCAATAGGGCCACTTAGTAAATAGTTTTTTCATTATTTTGCAGATGCTGTGAGAAAACATTTTCAAGATGCTTCCACAAAAGAGCTGGATAAGGCTACAGGGGACTGGCTGGCTACTTCAGGGGGCAAGGCTGGGTGGAGGAAAAGGAGGAAGAAAAGGCCAGGAGAGAACAATTATTGCAGCAAAACTAAAACTTGTTAATGTACAATGTAGCTCACATTTTTAAAAATAAATAAAACTAAATCATGTTCATTTCTCATACGAATTGTCTCTGAGATGAATCCACCTTTGCTAGTTATATTTACTATGATATTTATTATGATATTTTATTATCTGTTTATTTATTTAATTAGTGTATATATATGTTTTTAATAGTCAATTATTTATATATGACTATTTGAAACACTTACTCAAACATGACAAAAGAGTTTTGAGTAAATACTAGTTTGAAAACTGCTGTGAGAAATGTCATTGTTTTGTGTATAATTGTTGTTATTTAAAATCTGTATTGTACAGAGGAGGAATGGGTTCAGATTCATAGTACCTATGCTACTAGACATCAGAGGCAAATGTAATAAGAAATGTCATTATTATTATTGTTGTAGTTATTATTATTATTATTGTTATTATTATTATGATCATCATTATTCACGTTTGTCTATAAGCGGTACGGTCAGACGGTGGCTAAATACAACCCTTGTTCTGCCTCTTATGTTCCCTTCACGCTGGCTGAACCGCCCGAAACCAGATCAGAGACGGCCGCTGGCCTTGGTGTAGCCTAGCCTACTGGCACTTGCCTTTAGTACTTTGTGGAGCTTATAATTATTTTCACCAAGCCCATTGCTGTAGCCAGACCTTAATGAACCGCCGGCGCCCTCTCTTACGATTTTGTTATACATTTTAGAAATACATGACAGTTGTCCCTCACGCTATTAGAAACTACTTTTGCTCGCTATGCATGATACAAAAAGGGAATGTCTATGTTCATTTTTGGTCAGAAATGTGTTTAAATTGAATGAAAAGGTTGTAGCATGAAGTATGTCTAATTTTGTGAAGTAAAAACGAGATTTTATTATTGATGGTTTATAAAGAAAGATGGTTGATATTGTTTGAAAATCTTGTTTGGATTTTTGTTGTGTTGGATATTTTGGATTTTTTTTAAATGTAATACGGTAATGAATGAATGACCGTATGGGTGAAGACTTTTTGCAGTGTATAGTGTTTGGTGTGGAACGGTAAACGAAATGCAAATAGTGTGATGATATTTAGTGAGTTGAAGATTTATTGTTGTTAGATAACAAAATGCTTAGATTCGTTTTTGTTTTGTGACAGGATAGGCTTCTTCATTACCGACTTCTTCATTATCTTCTTCAACATTACCCTCTTCATTATCTTCATCATTATCTGCTTCATTATCTACTTCATTATCTACGTTATTGTACTTGGAGCTTCGGATTCCAAAGGGGGGTGGTGGATACATCTACTGATTTTCAGAGTGGACTATTTTGTTAACCAGTTTAATTCAGAATGCTGAGCACCAGCTGCGTTCATCGGTTTTTTTAGTTAATTATTATAAAGTGAAAAAAAAACAAAACAGTTGAGTGAACTACTTTTATATACATACATTTGTTGACTGTGTCTTTTTTAAAAAGTGTAGAACAGTGTGGATTCATCTTTTGGACAGTCGTTAGTGCATACATATTTTGTTGTGGTGTATTTGGATCACCAATTATTTTATTGTTGTGTTGTGTTGGATTTTGTGGTGTTGTGTGGGATTGTAAGGAAAAGGTAAGGGTGGATTTAATTATTGTTTTTCAACCATTGCTTATAAAAATTCACGTTTTAATTATTATGTTTGTTGCTTAAGTTTTTGTGTTTGATTTATGAATTAAACCTTTTAGTTACATTTTATAAAATTTGTGTTAGCGTTAGACTAAGTAGTAAGAGGGGTATTTGATTCGCACACACGTAACAGCACACCGTTTTGACGAGCAAGTCACATACATGCTGCACACACACACACAAAATACACAGCGACACAAAAGTATCGTGACAAACGTCTAAGTTGAAAATGGCTAAGATGCTTGTAACATCCTCCCCCCTATTCTTGCCCATCCCTCCCCCTCCTGCGAAATGACGGGTACATTGATAACGACTATGAACATAGTAATAGCAGGATATAGAAAAGGACAAATTTTAACCCTTTCACTACGAGCTGTCTGGAATTGCAGACACTCCCAGTGTCACTTGTCCAGAACTGCAATGTTCGCATACCTACACACAATACCACATCATATTTTCACTAGAGTGTGAGTAGGATCAAGCGTCAAAGCTGCATTTATGGGGCAGACGACCCATGGGAATGATGCCAGACTACAGTCACCAGAGTCTGTGTTCTCTCCCATGGATAATCTCATTGCAAAAAATGCAACTTCGGTGCTGACACTACAGTCACATTAATGCAACAGCGGTGGTGAAAGTGTTAACACTAAAACTAATGATAAGAAAATAACCTTGAAATGCAGTAGACAATGCCACATTCTTTCTGGAATTTGGACTTGATGATTTCAATGACATCCTTAATGGCATTGGAAGGTTTCTTGGCTCGCACAAAATATTTCAGGTTTGGACGATTGAAACTGCATAACGATTCAACGATTCAATGATTCAACGAAGTTTATTAGCTTTGAGAGGAGTGTGGTTGACTTTGTCACCTGGTGCGAAGGTAACCATCTGGAGCTCAATGTCGGCAAAATGAAAGAGATGGTGGATTTCAGAAAGAATCGGACAGATGTGGCTGCACTTCACCTCAGAAATCAAACTGTAGAGAGAGTGGAACAATATAAATACCTTGGGACCATGATTGACCACAAGCTTTCTTTCACAGCTAATGCCGAAATGATATTTAAGAAATGCAGGCAGCGTATGTACATGTTGTACCAACTCCGATCTCTTCTGGTTTTGCAGAGCATACTTAAAAATTGTTATCGTGCCTACGTGGAATCAGTTCTTACGTTTTCATTCATTTGCTGGTTTCAATCTCTCAGTGTCAAAAGTAGGAATTCCTTGAACAGTAATACCAATACCTGCAGCAAAATCATTGGTGAAAAACAGAGACCTCTGTGTGAATTGTTTCAGAGAAGGGCCCTAGGCAAAGCCATCAGCATCAAGGATGATTCCACCCACCCTCTCTCTTCTTGGTTTAAAATTCTACCTTCTGGGAAACGCCTCATGAGCCTTAAGACCCGCACTGTACGTTACCGATCCAGTTTTCTCCCCTCTGCTGTGGCCTTGATCAACTCAAACCTGACGCGCTGATGGCTCTGCTTGAGGCTCCTTCCTCTTCCTCTTGCTTGTTGTAATCGGCTCTACGGTGTGTAAGCGTGCGTGCGGTTGTGCATGTGTGGTTTGATGAAGCGGAAGAAGGAAAGGGAGGATTACTTTATACTATGTTTAATTTTTTATTTGCATTTTTCTTTTTATTTGTTTTATTTTAGTGATCAAGTGCCTGTCATAATTCCTTGTAAGAGGTAATAAAGATTTGTTGAATTGAATTATTGGCCAAATTGACATAAAACATGCACATGGAATATGTTGCGATGTGGCAGTAACATTCATAAAACATACATGCAAACACACGTTTACCAGCTAATAAAATACCGATCAAGCGTGCACACATACACACGCAAACAACAAATAGTAAAAATAAACAAGTAGGTGCCAGTGGATTATCACGTGACGTCAGTTACAGCATTATGAATTTGACATTATGAGGAATTTAAAGTGAGAGCAGCCTCTGGAAAAAAAGAATATCTAAAACAATTTGTTCTGGTTTTGAGGGCTCTGAAGCGCCTGCCGGACGGGAGGAGCTCGAACAGATGGCCGGCTGGGTGTGAGGGGTCAGCTGTGATGTTTCTAGCTCTATGGACCAAGCGCGTGTTGTAGATCGAGGCGACAGATGGAAGTTCGCACCCGATAACTCTGGACGCGTGTTTCACGATGCGCTCAAGTTGCACTTTTTCCTCATCAGTGGCACCACCAAACCAGGTAGTGATGCCAAAGCAGAGGATGCTTTCGATCACTGTGCGATAGAACTGCGTCAGGACTTTTGCAGGCAACCTGAACTTCTTGAGTTGCCTCAAGAAGTGCAGGCGCTGTTGGCACTTTTTGATGATGGGGGTGGTGTTGTTTCCCCATGACAAGTCGTTCGAAATGACTGTGCCTAAAAATTTGAACTCTTCGACTTGTTCAACACTTTCACCGTTGATCACAAGTGGTGAAAGTGGATCTTTAATTCTCCGAAAATCGACAATCATTTCTTTTGTTTTTGAAACGTTGAGCTCGAGGTTGTTCTCTGAGCACCAGTCAACCAACCGTTCAACCTCATCCCGATAGGCGGTCTCGTCGTCTTTGCTAATCAGGCCCTCAATGGTGGTGTCATCAGAAAATTTAATGACATGAACGGATGGAACATGTGACACACAATCATTTGTGAACAATGTAAAGAGAAGAGGGGAAAGGACACAACCCTGAGGTGCTCCAGTGTTCAAAATTCTGGAGTCAGACAACATCTTGCCCACCCTGACGACCTGGGGGCGATCCAGCAAAAAGTCTAAAAGCCAATGGCACACAGAAGGATGGACATTTAAGGTTAAAAGTTTATCAAACAGCTTGTGGGGTATGATGGTATTAAAAGCGGAACTAAAATCCACAAAGAGCAGTCTAGCGTACGTACGCGCCTGCTCCAGATGCTGCAGTACGTGGTGAAGGCCCAGAGCGACCGCGTCCTCCACTGACCTGTTTGCACTATAGGCGAATTGGAGTGGATCACGTAGGTGATAAACCTGTAAATCAGATATGAGCACTTTCAAACAAAACTTTTTCACATTCTTTTTGGGGGCAAATCGCAACATTTAACATGAAAATTAGTGCACAGAAAAAACAAAATGAAATGGTGGCATTAAAATGCAAAGTAATACCGACTTTGATCTTGCTATGCTCTTGACCTTGAGATGACAGTGACCTCAGGCTCCAAATACACTCATGTACTCTCAAATAAAGTATAGCAAAAGTTATATTATGTCAAAAAAATGATGACCATGGGATTACCTTGAACTCCGTGACCTTGGAATGACCATGACTCTCACATGATCTCTCATGCATGTCTGATCAAATTACCCAATGTCGTTGCATACTATAGATTTAAAAAACAGCCATTCCACTGTATGGTGACATATTTTTGGTATGGTTTTTCAAGGCCTAAAATGACCTTGGCACTCAACTTACATTAACAACAACAAAAAAACCGAGGGAAACAGAAAAACAGCCTCACACATATCCCCTTCCCCCGACCCCTCCCCCACAAAAGAAAAAAAAAATAAAAAAAAACTTACATAGGAGAAATACCAAAGTGTGGTGGAACAACGTGGAAGGAAGGCGTGGTGGCCGAGTGGTTAGAACATTGGCTTGCGGATCTGAAGCTACCGAGTTCGAGCCCAGGCTGGGGCATTGTGTTGTGTCCTTGGGGAAGACACTTTACTCCCGTTTCCTACTCCTTTGGATGAGAGTATAAACCGAGGTCTAGTCTGTGTCGCAGGCATTCCATCATAACGGACTTTAAAGATCCTGACGCTCATGTCCTAGACGGGTGAGTGCCGGTGACAAGAACACACTCAGCATGTACCTTGGGTAAAGCGCTTCACTTGGGGCTGCTGTACTTTCGAAAAATGAAAGCGCCCGAATTTCACCTTGGTGATAATAAAAGTTGTTACAATAAAATAAAAACTAAAAATAAAATAAGTTTCCTGCAGCCTACCTTACAACGCTCACCACTGAACCACCGGTCTTGTACTTGGATGCGCTCGCCGTCAGCAAGACCAGCATGATAGGAGCATTCCTCTATGCCTGCAGCCTTCAAGACTTCTGCTACTGTGTCACTCTTTTCTGTCACAAAATATAGTATATGAACATGATTCTAGAGAACAAAGACATTGGTTACATTACATTACATGGTTATTGCTTTAGGTCCAGCCAAAGACATTGGTAAACCTACTGCACATAACCTGTGGAAAAATGCACTCTTCCCCCCCCCCCCCCTCCCTCCTCATCTTTCTCCTGCTCTCCTCATTAGTGGTACCAGCATGTGTACAAAAGGTAGCCCAGTGCAAATAGGCCTCTCTCTTTCTCCCTTTCTTTCTCTCTCTCTCCCCATCTCTCTTTCTGGCATGACTGGCCTAGACAGCTGATAAGCAGATTCCCACCTGTGAACAAGTCTTTGTTTAGGTCGGTCTGATGTAGGAATTTTAGTTGCAAATTGTTAAGAATTCTGATTTGGCCATAGAATGCAATGTTTTGATACTATTAGGTAGGGTTCATATATAGATTATTTGTGATGTAAGAGTAAAGTTATAGTTAGAAGAAGGATGTGAATTTTATGTTAGGGACTATATTGTTTGTGGAAGATTTCCTGGTAAGCGATAGGGCCTCCTTTTATAAGTTGTAGTGCCAGAGTTCCATTCCATTTCCCTCTCTGGCGATCAAAAGCTAACACCTGCATGGTTCCAGAAACACCATAGTGTACAAACCGGTTCAGTGAACTATGGGTTTTTCTCTTCTTGTGGAAAACTTCTCCCCTGTTATGAGGATGCTGAACCATTGTATGGCTAGATGTGACTAAGACACCACCATGGGTATCTAAGACTAAGGGTCCGTCACCCTGAGGTTGCTTGCTGTTGCTTGCTGGTTTGTTTGCTTGTTTCCTTGTAAATAAAATGGGCCAAGAGATGGACAGAAATGGCTCCTGGTTTCCTCCTTTTTTTATTTAATCGTTCTTATATAGCGCTTTTCCAGCTCAAGAGCTGCCCAAAGCGCTGGCCGATACAGGATCTAACTAAAGCTGCCCGAGGCGCCAACTTGCAGCCTTTGGGCGCATCATAATAACGCTCCAGACAACTGAGCACAATCTTGGGCAGCCAGGGATGTGGGAGAAGGACCTAGGTGCATGTTGGGTGTGTTCTTGTCACCGGCACTCACCCGTCTAGGACATGAGCGTCAGGGTCTTTAAAGTCTGTTATGATGGAATGTATGCGACACAGACTAGACCTCGGTTTATCCGAAGGAGTAGGAAACGAGAGTAAAGTGTCTTTCCCAAGGACACAACACAATGCCCCAGCCTGGGCTCGAACCCGGGACCTTCAGATCAGCAAGCCAAAGCTCTACCATTAGGCCACCGTGCCTCCCCTCCTTCTTCTCCTTCTTCTTCCTCTGCGGACCCCTTCTGCCGCACGATCTCACCCTATCCCATCACAAATGGCGTCGCCGACAGGATAGAACAAACAACCTCAGGGCGCGGGAAAGACGCCAGCCATGACCGTCTACGGACCACGGGGACCCATTGGTGAAGTACTTGTAGTGTTAAGGAAAATAGATGTCAGGGAGATAGTGTTTGGATTTTGTATTTAGCTGTTTTATGTCAGACATTAGTATACATGAAAGTTATTAGGTTAGAGTAAGATCCGATTTGGGTACTGTGCTGATGATGTTAAAGAGTAGATAATCATAGCGGAGCCCACGCTGCAGTATCTGGCTGAAGAGATAGAAAGGCTGAAAAGACAACCGGAGCAAATGGTTCCTGATGAAGGCATCAGGGCCGGATCTGGGGGGGGGGGTTCCTGGGTTCCGGAACCCCCCCCCCCCCCCCCCCCCCCTGGCCATTCGATGTACCTCACTCAGTCAGAAAAAAATATATATATGGAGTTTTTTTTAAAGCTCTTAATTTAGTTGACACTGTTGGTGAGTAAAACGTTCCTCATTCTACTCAAGTTCCTCGAGTGGACACGTTTTTGTCACCCCTAACCCCTTAAAAAATTTTTGGAACCCCCCCCCCCCCCTCCAAGAGTAAGTGATCCGGCCCTGGGCATTTTGAAAGAGAAAGGGTCTGCGCCAATGGTGGAAATGGCGCTGGAGAGGCCACGGATTTTTGCTAGGCACTTGTATCGCCCAGGACCTGGATGTTGTGAAAGCTCGGAAATGGCAGTCCGATGAAAAAGCATTTTTAGGGTCGCCAAGGATTCCTAAAGGTGGAATTTGTTTGAGGAAGTCGGTCTGGGTGTGTTTCCGATCCCTAGTCACTGTAGGTGTCAGAGCCAAGGATAGGTAGAGACTAGTCATTAGCCAAAATAGCCCCGTGCAGGTTCCGGGAAGTTCTGTTTGTAACCTTGTAGAATAGGCCTGACGTTAAAGTGCGTGTCGTAGAAGGCGACTAAAACTATGCGTGAAAATGTGTATATAAGAAGAATGAATGCATATTAAAAGTTTCAGTTGAATTATCCATTGGGAAAGGATTAATGGGACGTATTATTATGGTATGATGAAGATAAGTATTGTAGGAGAGTTTTCTGTTCTCCTTGGTTTTAATATATTTGGGAATTTTTCTGTAAGTTATAATAAACTGCAGATAAATAGGTAATCCTATTGGAGAGATGCCAAGTTGACAGTTGCGAACCTGTGGATTGCAAGTTAGGTTCCCTTTGAGTGTGATAGGTAGACAGTAAATGTCCCTAGTCATTATGGGTTTCAGAGTGGAATTTATCAGGGTTGAGTTCTTGTTGATGGTCACATTTTTTAATTTAACAGAAAAAAGTATATTTTGTTTGATATTTTATAAGTTTTATTTTAAAGTAGTATTTTAATTTGGACTGACTAGTATTTTAGCAAGGTTAGCTGAATGGAGAGATTTTAATGTCTAGTGGTGAAGGTAATAAGTCATTGTCAGATTGTGTCCATAATAGGCCTTGACTTATAATTGAGTTGAGTATAAATTGTCATGGCAATTTATCTTTGAATCTAGTTATTGCCTTGGAGTCGCTTGACTAGATGCGCATTTTACTGTTAATACTGCCAGGATTGAGGATTTGATTTACCTATAAGAGGTGATCTTATACTCATAGGTTCTTAACAAGTTGGGAGTTGAAGGCTAATGTTTGTTTCAATCTGATAGTAAGGAGTGGAAAGGTGAATAAACGGTTAAATGGTGTATTTTAGAGATACCTTATTTTTGTTATTTTCTGACGCAGTTTGTTTAGCTGTCGGGAACCAGCATTTTTTTAGTTGGATAGGTCCTCGGGTTATTGGAGGCAGGTAGAAAGTTGACCAGCTGCTTATCCATGGGTAATCCCACGTAAAAGCACAGATTATGTCATTGTGTGGGTCTGGCTGGGATTGGTGTTTTATTTAGAGATTTTTGGCCTAGAGCATCATGTCATTTTCTGGATGATTCTTACTATACCCATCAAAGGGCAGTAAGTTTCTCTGTGGATTAAAAGCACAGATTATGTCATTGTGTGGGTCTGGCCGGGATTGGTGTTTTATTTAGAGATTTTTGGCCTAGAGCATCATGTCATTTTCTGGATGACTCTTACTATACCCATCAAAGGGCAGTAAGTTTCTCTGTGGATTAAAAGCACAGATTATGTCATTGTGTGGGTCTGGCCGGGATTGGTGTTTTATTTAGAGATTTTTGGCCTAGAGCATCATGTCATTTTCTGGATGATTCTTACTATACCCATCAAAGGGCAGTAAGTTTCTCTGTGGATTAAAAGCACAGATTATGTCATTGTGTGGGTCTGGCCGGGATTGGTGTTTTATTTAGAGATTTTTGGCCTAGAGCATCATGTCATTTTCTGGATGATTCTTACTATACCCATCAAAGGGCAGTAAGTTTCTCTGTGGATTAAAAGCACAGATTATGTCATTGTGTGGGTCTGGCCGGGGTTGGTGTTCTACATAGACATTGGGGTCCTGACTACTGTGTCATTTTCTGGTCGATTCCTACTGTAGCCATCAAAGGGCAGTAAGTTTCACCGAGGCGTAAAGCTCAGATTATGTCAATGTGTAGGTCGGGCTGAGATCGGTGACATGGATCTGTCACTGAGCAGGTGTGGGCTGATTTTTGTGTTTTGGCAGAAAAGATTGGATTCTGTTTGCCTTTTTTGTTGTTGTTGTATCAAATGTATAACTGGTTGGCCTTTGCATGTGTTGATGCTGAGAAAAAAACTTTCAATTTTTTTTTTTATGGTTCTCAGTAGGATGGTCACTTGGATGCATCTTCTAACCAAATATGATTCTTTTAATGATATGCAAGTGGTGATTTTGTGTGTGTGTATTTACAGTAGGCTGTTTTGTAATCCTATATTTTAACTGAATTTTTATTGACACAAGTTGTGTGTGTATCTGGGTCGATACTGTGCACGACAATTTTGGGACATGGACAGTGATTGTTGTCCCCGAGGAGTCAATTATGTGTTGGTATTTTGGTTGTTGGTGTCATCTAAGCTCAGAATACAGTTTTGACAATTTTGTTTGCATTATATGGCTCCGGGTCATAGTATATTTTTCTAGAATTAGATTTACTTTTGACATTTTGCATTTTTCCTAACGTTCGACTCTGGGATCTATATTCATGGAGACCATGACTAGTAAGCGGGGGAGATATGTGGAAAAATGCACTATTTTCCCCCCTCTTTCTCCTGCTCTCCTCATTAGTGGTACCAGCATGTGTACAAAAGGTAGCCCAGTGCAAATAAGCCTCTCTCTCTCTCTCTCTCTCTCTTTCTTTCTCTCTCTCTCCCCATCTCTCTTTCTGGCATGACTGGCCTAGACAGCTGAAACGACTAAGTTGAAAATGGCTACGATGCTTGTAACATCCTCCCCCCTATTCTTGCCCACCCCTCCCCCCTCCTGCGAAATGATGGGTACATTGATAACTACTATGAACATAGTAATAGCAGGATATAGAAAGGACAAATTTTAAGCCTTTCACTACGAGCTGTCTGGAATTGCAGACACTCCCAGTGTCACTGTTACGTTGAAGCGCGAATGGTGGTGCGTCGGGGGCGCGCACGGTGGATCTGATCGTTTCGATTTGCAAAGTATTCAATGGTGGAGTTTATTTACCTTTGATTTGAGTTTGCATTGTTGTTAGGAGAGGCTTTGTATAACGTTGATAATTTTCGTTAGTCGATATCGTTGTAGAATACTCTGGACCCGCTTGTTTACTATCGATTGAAGTTTCGGGATAAATATCGAAGTATGGCGGAAGGAGAAGAAATATGTATGACGTAAGTCAGTGATGACGATCTTCTATTTGATTGGCTGTAGTGCGTCATTTTAGTCTACTGGGTTCGAAATTATTCGGGAAAAGAGAGAGAGAGGTTATAAAATTGTGTGCCGCACTGTTGTAGATAGTTGTTGAAAGTTGTTGAGTTGAGTTGAGAATTGTATGCAGTTGTTGATGTGTGCTGAATAAAAGTGGAAAACTTCATACGTCGACTTTGTGACTTGTATGCTGCTTGAGCGGGCTGCGTGGATAAACGAATCTGAGTTACACCCTATCAGGAATTCAGCATTGGGGCTGAATCAGATACTGATAGAAAACACCAACATCAAATCGAGTGTAACAGTCACTTGTCCAGAACTGCAATGTTCGCATACCTACACACAATACCACATAATATTTTCACTAGAGTGTGACTAGGATCAAGCGTCAAAGCTGCATTTCTGGGGCAGACGACCCATTGGAATGCCAGACTACAGTCACCAGAGTCTGTGTTCTCTCCCACGGATAATCTCATTGCAAAAAATGTAACTTCAGCGCTGACCCTACAGTCACATTAACGCAACACCGGTGGTGAAAGTGTTAACACTAAAACTAATGATAAGAAATTAACCTTGAAAGGCAGTAGACAATGCCACAATCTTTCTGGAATTTGAACTTGATGATTTCAATGACATCCTTAATGGCATTGGAAGGTTTCTTGGCTCGCACAAAATATTTCAGGTTTGGACGATTAAAACTCTGCATAAACCTGTAAATCAGATATGAGCACTTTCAAACAAAATTTTTTCACATTCTTTTTGGGGGGAAATCGCTATATTTAACATGAATATTAGTGCCTAGAAAAAACAAAATGAAATGGTGGCATTAAAATGCAAAGTAATAAAGACTTTGATCTTGCTATGCTCTTGACCTTGAGATCAGAGATGACATTGACCTCAGGATCCAAATACACTCATGTACTCTCAAATAAAGAACAGCAAAAGTTGTATTATGTCAAAAAAATGATGACCTTGGGATTACCTTGAACTCCGTGACCTTGGGATGACCATGACTCTCACATGATCTCTCATGCATGTCTGACCAAATAACCCAATGTCGTTGCATACTATAGGTTAAATAAACAGCCATTCCACTGTAGGATGACATATTTTTGGTATGTTTTTTCAAGGCCTAAAATGACCTTGGTACTCAACCCACATTAACAACAAGAAAAAAAAACCCGAGAGAAACAGAAAAACAAACAGCCTCACACACCCAGCCCCCGCAAAAAAAAAAAAAAAAAAAAAAAAAAAAACTAACATAGGAGAAATACCAAAGTGTGGTGGAACAACGTGGAAGGGAGGCGTGGTGGCCGAGTGGTTAGAGTGTTGGCTTGCGGATCTGAAGCTACCGAGTTCGAGCCCAGGCCGGGGCATTGTGTTGTGTCCTTGGGAAAGACACTTTACTCCCGTTTCCTACACCTTTGGATGAGAGTATAAACCGAGGTCTAGTCTGTGTCACAGGCATTCCATCATAACGGACTTTAAAGATCCTGACGCTCATGTCCTAGATGGGTGAGTGCCGGAGACAAAAACACTCAGCATGTACCTTGGGTAAAGCGCTTCACTTGGGGCTGTTGTACTTTCGAAAAATGAAAGCGCCCGAATTTCACCTTGGTGATAATAAAAGTTGTTAAAATTAAAAAAAAAAATAAAATAAAATAAGTTTCCTATAGCCTACCTTACAACGCTCACCACTGAACCACCGGTCTTGTACTTGGATGCGCTCGCCGTCAGCAAGACCAGCATGATAGGAGCATTCCTCTATGCCTGCAGCCTTCAAGACTTCTGCTACTGTGTCACTCTTCTCTGTCACAAAATATAGTATATGAACATGATTCTAGAGAACAAAGACATTGATTACATTACATTACATGGTTATTGCTTTAGGTCCAGCCAAAGACATTGGTAAACCTACTGCATGTAACCTGTGGAAAAATGCACTCTCACCCCCCCCCCCCCCACCCCCCCTCATCTTTCTCCTGCTCTCCTCATTAGTGGTACCAGCATGTGTACAAAAGGTAGCCCAGTGCAAATAGGCCTCTCTCTTTCTCCCTTTCTTTCTCTCTCTCTCTCCCCATCTCTTTCTGGCATGACTGGCCTACACAGCTGTTAAGCAGATTCCCACCTGTGAACAAGTCTTTGTTTAGGTCGGTCTGATGTAGGAATTTTAGTTGCAAATTGTTAAGAATTCTGATTTGGCCATAGAATGCAATGTTTTGCTACTATGAGGTAGGGTTCATATATGGATTATTTGTGATGTAAGAGTAAAGTTATAGTTAGAAGAAGGATGTGAATTTTATGTTAGGGACTATATTGTTTTTGTGGAAGATTTCCTGGTAAGCGATAGGGCCTCCTTTTATAAGTTGTAGTGCCAGAGTTCCATTCCCTTTCCCTCTCTGGCGATCAAAACTAACACCTGCATGGTTCCAGAAACACCATAGTGTACAAACCGGTTCAGTGAACTATGGGTTTTTCTCTTCTTGTGGAAAACTTCTCCCCTGTTATGAAGATGCTGAACCATTGTATGGCTAGATGTGACTAAGACACCACCATGGGTATCTAAGACTAGGGGTCCGTCACCCTGAGGTTGCTTGCTGTTGCTTGCTGGTTTGTTTGCTTGTTTTTTTTTAAATTATTTTAACAACTTTTATTATCACCAAGGTGAAATTCGGGCGCTTTCATTTTTCGAAAGTACAGCAGCTCCAAGTGAAGCGCTTTACCCAAGGTACATGCTGAGTGTGTTCTTGTCTCCGGCACTCACCCGTCTAGGCATGAGCGTCAGGATCTTTAAAGTCCGTTATGATGGAATGCCTGTGACACAGACTAGATCTCGGTTCATATTCTCTCCCCATCTCTCTTTCTGGCATGACTGGCCTAGACAGCTGTTAAGCAGATTCCCACCTGTGAACAAGTCTTTGTGTAGGTCGGTCTGATGTAGGAATTTTAGTTGCAAATTGTTAAGAATTCTGATTTGGCCATAGAATGCAATGTTTTGATACTATTAGGTAGGGTTCATATATGGATTATTTGTGATGTAAGAGTAAAGTTATAGTTAGAAGAAGGATGTGAATTTTATGTTATGGGCTATATTGTTTGTGGAAGATTTCCTGGTAAGCGATAGGGCCTCCTTTTATAAGTTGTAGTGCCAGAGTTCCATTCCCTTTCCCTCTCTGGCGATCAAAAGCGAACACCTGCATGGTTCCAGAAACACCATAGTGTACAAACCGGTTCAGTGAACTATGGGTTTTTCTCTTCTTGGGGAAAACTTCTCCCTTGTTATGAGGATGCTGAACCATTGTATGGCTAGATGTGACTAAGACACTGTAGCCTACCTTACAACGCTCACCAATGAACCACCGGTCTTATACTTGGATGCGCTCGCAGTCAGCAAGACCAGCATGATAGGAGCATTCCTCTATGCCTGCAGCCTTCAAGCCTTCTGCTACTTTGTCACACTCTTTCTGTCACAAAATATAGTATATGAACATGATTCTAGAGAACAAAGACATTGGTAAACCTACAAGTGGGTTCGGGCATTAAATAGAATAGACCCAACGTTTCCCGGCGTGTCGTAAGAGGCGATTAACAGGGGTGGTGTTAGCATGGCATCACTGGGCGAAAGTCTTCTACACAAAAGTCACCGGCCAGGGCGGAGGAACCTCACGTTACTACAGGTTCAACGACCACAAGCTCAGGGCCAAGGCGAGCCACACTGTATTCGTGGATTTCGGTTGTGGCCAACAGCCTGGAGAGGATTGGACACCGTGAGGTCTTTTTTGCCCAAGACACACTACATGATGACACTATCCACTAATTCCATACCGGATCGGTTGTCGCCCGACTCAAAAATCCGCGCCTTCCGTTGGCCACCAGGACGGAGGTGTTAAGTATGCTACTGATGGACAATTTAGCAAGATCCGCACAAGAAACAACATCGTCATAGGAACCTGGAATAAATTAGAAGAACTGGCCCACGAATTGGACCACTATCGATGGAACATTCTAGGCATCAGCGAACTGCGCTGGAAAGGCCTAGGTGACACAACGACCAACAAAGGCCACAAGCTCTATTTCAGTGGTAGAGATGACAGGCACAAACACGGCGTTGGATTCTTGGTCCACAAGAACATTCTAGCCACTGTCATGGGTTGCCGCCCAGTCTCCGGTAGACTCATTACCATCCGCCTGAGAGCAGCCCCTTTCAACATCACAATCATCCAGGCCTATGCCCCAACATCAGACTATGGCGACAGCGAAGTGGAGGATTTTTATGAAAATCTACAGGCGGTCCTTGACCTAGTGCCGAAGAAGGACATAGTCATAGTGCAAGGCGACTGGAATGTCAAGGTTGGCCAAGATGCGCACCACAACTGGGGAGACACATGTGGACCCCACTGCAACAACGAGACAAATGACAGGGGTCTGAGACTCTTGGAGTTTGCCAGATACAACAATCTGGTACTGGCAAACACGCTTGGTCTCCACAAAAACTCCAGACGATGGACATGACACAGTCCCGGCGGGAAGCATCACAACCAAATAGACTACATCATGGTCAAGAAACGCTTCAGATCAAGCATCAACATAGGCAGGACACGCATTTATCCAGGAGCAGACATCGGAAGTGACCACGATCTCGGGTTGACGTCTTTCCGGCTCCACTTGAAGAGAGTAAATACAGCAAAGTGCACTAGACTGAATTTCTAACTTTTTTTTTTTTCAAATTGTGTCCACAATTGGAGTGAAATTTGCACCACTGCTCATTTTGGGGGCTGGTGAAGTAGATGTCAACACCATGACCACCACCTTCAACTCAGCTGTGACAGATGCCGAAACTGAGATCCTTGGCAAGCACCGACCAAAGAAGAAGACGTGGATCACACCTGAACTTGTGGATCTGTGTGATAAACGAAGAGATAAAAAAAGAAAAAGAACAACCTCACAGGGAGCTGATGTATACCGAAAAATCAACAATGACATCCGAAAAGGCATGCGTACAGCAAAGAAGAACTGGATAGAAGATCAATGCCAGGAAATAGAGAACAGTCTGAACAAGAACAACAGCAAGAAGGCCTACCAGGCTGTGAAGAGGCTGACAAGTGTCAAACAGCCCAAAGTCTCCACGATCCAAAGCATATGCCTTACAGAAGAACAAGAAGTCTTGGACAGATGGACAGAGTACTGCTCTGACCTTTACAGCCATACACCAAATGGAGACCCATCAGTTCTAGCATATCCCGAGAACAGAGAAGAACAAAAAATCATCCCAATTCTCCGGGAAGAAGATGAGGCAGCAGTGCAATCTCTAAAGAAAGGGAAGTCAGCGGGAGTGGACAACATACCCGCGGAACTGCTACAAGAAGGAGGAAAAGCGATGATTCATGCCCTCTGTAACAAGATCTGGCAGAGTGGGGAGTGGCCTATACCATGGACCCAGTCACTTGTCATCACTCTTCCCAAAAAAGGTAACCTTCAGGAGTGTGAAAATTACCGCACATCAGCCTCATCGGGGTGTCGGATAGTGCAGTGGTTGGAGCACTCGCTACTGTGTCGAAAGTGAAGCACCGTCCGGTGCGGTTAGCACTTGGATGGGTGACCGCTAAGGTGTGAAGCGACAAACAACAACGCCCCCAGTTGACTCAACTGTGATTGAGTACCTACTCTCTTGAGGGTGGGGAAGGTAAAGCAGCGAGGGAGAGAGTTGGGCATCACCCTCATTACGCTGGCCCAAGATAAGTGTGATCTCCAACATCACGCTCCCCTACGGCCACAAGGCTATGGGACTACCTTTACCTTTACCTTTTTTACCAGCCTCATCAGCCATCCCAGCAAGCTCCCCCTGAAAATAATACTCAACAGGTTGAAACCCCAAGCTGAACAAATCATAGCAGAAGAACAAGCAGGATTCAGGGAAGGGAGAAGTACCACTGAACAGATTTTCAACCTCAGAATAATCTGTGAGAAATACCTACAGCACCAACAACATCTATATCATGTGTTCATAGACTTCAAGAAGGCGTTTGACCGAGTCTGGCAAGCAACTCTATGGGCAACAATGAAAGTGTACAACATCAGCCCTAAAATTATTGAAGTCATCAAAAGCCTGTATGACAAGGCTACCAGTGCAGTCCTCCACAACAGCGCCATCGGGAACTGGTTCAGAACATCAATCGGTGTGCGTCAAGGATGCCTACTCTCTCCAACACTCTTCAACATCTTCCTAGAGCGCATCATGTCAGATGCTCTTGCAGATCATGAAGGCAGACCTGTTTACCCCCCTCGGGTAAAGAGCAGAAGATAAGGACCCAAAAAGAGGAAGATTCTTTCAAAAAAGCAGAAGATTTTAACATCGGAGTAAAATGTGTTTTTACAATTAAAACAAAGCGGGAATATTCAAAATGCAGCTAACGATAATGTTTAGAAAGACACACTTACAACCAATGGTTAGTGAAGCAAAAATCTAACGTGCACATGAAAGTGTATAGTGATTATGTCTTTTTAGTGTATGAATTGTCTTTTTTGTCTATAAATTAAATCTTGTAGTTGTGGAACAATAATATTTAAGTGTATTAGGGACTGCAGTGTTATTTTAAATTTAAATAAAATAAAGTAAAATTGTCTTTCATTCTGATTTTCATTATAATTTTTTTTAAATTAATATTTACTTAGCCTACTTACTACATGTCTTTTTTGCCTGGTGTTTTTCAGTAACAAATGCAATGAATCTATTGGATAATGTATCTAGCAATGATCTAGTGAATAATCATTTATTTATGGTATAAATTAGAGTTTATCGGTCCTGATTTGGCTCGGAAGAGTCCGCTGGACCTAAAGCAATAATCATGTAATGTAATGTTAAGTTACAATTTGGATGACAAATATTGAATTGTAAGGGAGGTAATTTTATGTTAGAAACAGATTTATATCATCTTACCTCCCTTGATTATACCTCGTACTAACGTGCTGGCAGTGTTTCTAAGCACAAATCAAAACTATATATATATTAAAAAAAAAAGGTGAAAACTAACCGAAAAATGTATTTTCTGTTTGTCACATTAAAAGCACTTTGAATATCTGTACAAATAATGGTGACAAGGGCCTGGGAGCTAATGAAATAGACCACCCTGTGACTTGTCAAATCAAAAAAAAAAAAAAAAAAAGTCACAATCACCTGTCAAGCGATAGTCAAGGGACTTAAAATATGAAATGCTTTTTATAGGGCTGCCAAAGTAATGCACTAACAGCACCTACAATTATTATTACATGTATATGCACCTACAAACCCTGATAACAAAAATATAAGCCTATTCCAGGGTTCAGCCTGACACAAAAAAGCTATGGGCCATTGGGCCCCTCAGATCAAATTTCAATGGGCCATGATTTCAGCAGTAATTTACGTAGATGTAAAAGAAAACCTGGAGATATTATTACAGAAATTAAAACAAAATAGATTATTGTGAGTGTGCATGTGTTGTGAAGCATGTTTACCAACAAAACACTAACCAGAACAGGGATCAGTATTTTGACTTGACTCGGGGCTCACACAATCATCTTGCGTAGGATTAGCGGCGGTAAACTGTGGTTTAACAGCAGCAAACGACAGTCTAGACTGTCCTACCTCAAGTTTAGATTTTTTTTTTTTTTTTGGGGGGGGGGGGGGGGGTGTCATTTTCAAAGCGGCACAAAGAAAAACACAAAATCCTCCTTGCACGGACACAACATACGCGCAGACGATAGCAAATTCTGATTTGGAAGAATCGTACAACACTTCTTATTGGCTGAAAGATTAACATCCGGGCCCTCATAGCCAATCGCTGAACTTGCCTTAGCTAAAAGCACGTTTGTCGCCTCCAATACAGTGCACTGTTTTTGTGGTGGCGCACTGGTACCAAAAATCGAAGCGACATTCGGCCCCTGGCAAGAATTGTAGATGGGTCATTTTTAATTTTTATGCGTCAATGGCGCAGGGCGCGCTAGTAAACTGATCCCTGCTATTCATTCACATGTATTTTGTTCAACTCATGGTACTTTGTGCAATATTTTTGCAAATTTTTTTTCTTTGGTTTCCTGGGGCCCTGACTGCCACTGTTCTGGTCATCAGATGAATCCTCGCTGTCCGTTTTGTTTTTCCCCCGCTCTGCCATTTCGATACTGCAAAAGTGCACACTAGGCCTACTAGACTACTAGACTTATAATAACATAAGCGCAAACGAAAAAAAAAAAAAAAAGCGGAAGATTTTTGCCTTGAGCGGGAGGTCGGAAGATTGAAAAGAATAGCGGATGAGTCTTCCGCTCAATTCGGAAGGTACAGTCAACATAGGGGGTAGAGCAATCTCCAATCTTCGTTTTGCGGATGACATTGATGGATTGGCTTGGGGCTGCTGTACTTTCGAAAAATTAAAGCGCCCGAATTTCACAGCCTACCTTACAACGCTCACCACTGAACCACCGGTCTTGTACTTGGATGCGCTCGCCGTCAGCAAGACCAGCATGATAGGAGCATTCCTCTATGCCTGCAGCCTTCAAGCCTTCTGCTACTGTGTCACGCTCTTTTCTGTCACAAAATTTAGTATATGAACATGATTCTAGAGAACAAAGACATTGGTAAACCTAAAAGTGAATAACAGAGAACAGAGCAGAATATTATGGCAGGCACAGTGGAAGAACTGCACAAGAGATCTTGTGGACTTTTTTGAAAACATATTTAACACTAAAAACAAATGAAATGGATAGTGCAGCGACAATTCTATAGAAAAATGAAACCGATTCTGAATACACATCCACACAATGTTTCCTCATCAAACATTCTGATGGATTTTAAACGTCTAAGTTGAAAATGGCTAAGATGCTGGTAACATCCTCCCCCTATTCTTGCCCACCCCTCCCCCTCTCATGCGAAATGATGGGTACATTGATAACGACTATGAACATAGTAATAGCAGGATATAGAAAGGACAAATTTTAACCCTTTCACTACGAGCTGTCTGGAATTGCAGACACTCCCAGTGTCACTTGTCCAGAACTGCGATGTTCGCATACCTACACACAATACCACATCATATTTTCACTGAGTGTGAGTAGGATCAAGCGTCAAAGCTGCATTTCTGGGGCAGACGACCCATGGGAATGATGCCAGACTACAGTCACCAGAGTCTGTGTTCTCTCCCATGGATAATCTCATTGCAAAAAATGCAACTTCGGCTCTGACCCTACAGTCACAAATGCAACATCGGTGGTGAAAGTGTTAACACTAAAACTAACGATAAGAAAATAACCTTGAAATGCAGTAGACAATGCCACATTCTTTCTGGAATTTGGACTTGATGATTTCAATGACATCCTTAATGGCATTGGAAGGTTTCTTGGCTCGCACAAAATATTTCAGGTTTGGACGATTGAAACTCTGCATAAACCAGTAAATCAGATATTAGCACTTTCAAACAAAACTTTTTCACATTCTTTTTGGGGGAAATCGCAACATTTAACATAAAAATTTGTGCCCAGAAAAACCAAAATGAAATGGTGGCATTAAAATGCAAAGTAATACCGACTTTGATCTTGCTATGCTCTTGACCTTGAGATGACATTGACCTCAGGCTCCAAATATACTCATGTACTCTCAAATAAAGTACAGCAATAGTTGTATTATGTCAAAAAAATGATGACCTTGGGAGTACCTTGAACTCCGTGACCTTGGGATGACCATGACTCTCACATGATCTCTCATGCATGTCTGATAAAATAACCCAATGTCGTTGAATACTATAGGTTAAATAAACAGCCATTCCACTGTATGACATATTTTGGGTATGTTTTTTCAAGACCTAAAATGACCTTGGCAATCAACCTACATTAACAACAACAACAAAAAACAAAAAAAAAAACGAAGGAAACAGAAAAACAAACAGCCTCACACATATCCCCTTCCCCCGACCTCTCCGCGCCCCTCCCCCCCCCCCCAAAAAAAAAAAAAGTTAACCTGACATAGGAGAAATACCAAATTGTGGTGGAACAACGTGGAAGGGAGGCGGGGTGGCCGAGTGGTTAGAGCATTGGCTTGCGGATCTGAAGCTACCGAGTTCGAGCCCAAGCCGGGGCATTGTGTTGTGTCCTTGGGAAAGTCACTTTACTCCCTTTTCCTACTCCTTTGGATGAGAGTATAAACCGAGGTCTAGTCTGTGTCGCAGGCATTCCATTACAACGGACTTTAAAGATCCTGACCCTCATGTTCTAGACGGGTGAGTGCCGGTGACAAGAACACACCCAGCATGTACCTTAGGTAAAGCGCTTCACTTGGTGCTGCTGTACTTTCGAAAACTGAAAGTGCCCGAAGTTCACCTTGATAATAATACAAGTTGGTAAAATAAAATAAAAAAAATAAAAATAAAAGTTTCCAGCAGTCTACCTTACAACGCTCACCACTGAACCACCAGTCTTGTACTTGAATGCGCTCACCGTCAGCAAGACCAGCATGATAGGAGCATTCCTCTATGCCTGCAGCCTTCAACTACTGTGTCACACCCTTTTCTGTCACAAAATATATAGTATATGAACATGAATCAAGAGAACAAAGACATTGGTAAACCTACAAGTAAATGATAACAGAGAACAGAGCAGAATATCATGGCAGGCACAGTGGAAGAACTGCACAAGAGATCTTGTGGACCTTTTTGAAAACATATCTAACACTAAAAACAAATGAAATTGATAGTGCAGCGACAATTCTATAGAAAACTGAAACCGATTCTGAATACACATTCACACAATGTCCCCTCACACATTCTGATGGATTTTAAACGTCTAAGTTGAAAATGGCTAAGAGGCTGGTAACATCTTCCCCCCTATTCTTGCCCACCCCTCCCCCCTCCTGCGAAATGACGTGAAACCATGTGGAAGAGATAGGTTTTGACAAGGCCTATAAGAACAACATAGACCAAAAGAAAACAAAGTCAAACTTTATTAATAAGAGAAACAAATTTATTTTTATGAATATAAGCAATGAAAATCAAATCTCTCCAAAAATAAACAAATGACAAGTAACAAATGACCAGTAACAAATGACCCGCCAAGCCGCTGCACACACACAACAAAGGTCGGGGATAAAAAATCTGTGATCTCTAGACTCTTAGATCTTAGACTCTGCTTGCTCTAAAAAAACGCAAGACATGCACCCAAACATTTCTTTGGTAAAATAAATAAAGTAAAAATGATAATTACCTGGCACAAAATGAATTGAAACGGCAACTAGATACAGATCTACCGAACTGCCATCATTTTTGGTTGCGTTATGTCGTTTTTCTAATCCGTTTTTGGGCAAAACCATTCGTTCAAATTCAAAACAACGATCTAAGGAGGAAGGGGGGGGGGGGGGGGGAAACATTAGATCTAAAATAAACTGAAAATGTTTTAAAACCAATTCAACCCCTTATTATTAATTCTGACATACATTTTGAAATATGAAATGAAACTTTTAATCATTCCCAAGCCTCAAATTTGGTGTTTTTTCTTAATTTTAATGAAACTGACATAATAATGTTTTTTTAAAGCACCCCTATTTCCAAAATCAAGAATCCCGTCCACAAAGGGTGATAATACTAAATAGAAAACAAAACCGAAAGTACGCGAGCGTTGGTTGCTTCCCTTATTCTTCCCAATTCAATATGTTGATTCCTGGCAACCTAAAAAAAATTAAGTGAAAGGACTATGAATGGAAATGTGTGAGCTTAGCGTGACTAGACCTCAACAAAAAAAAATACTAACTATAACATTTTCATTATCAGACGCTATTATATTTAAAATTACAAAATGACTTAATAATGAGGGAATAATGAGGAAAAGCAATTTGTGCATTGTCCTATAATTAAACAAATTATTCTTCCGACAATACTAGAACCTCATAAGCACCACTGTGAAGCCAGTACTGGTAGTGACATTTATTGTACAGCTAACGTACCCACAATAGAACTTACTTCCGAACCAACAAGGCAATTGCAGCTGTGAAAATAGTACCCTACTGTTAGAATTCTTATCCATCTGCACCTAATTAAAACTTACAGAAACTTTCGAAAACAGTGAGATACTAAATTTACATTGCTACTTCCTTGAACAGCTTAAATCGTCTAACCATATAGTATATGCTATTAATGTTTATCCTGTGAATATTTGTGTAATATCATATAAAACTTAACCCAAATATTCAACGCTAAGAACTGGTGTGAACGTATATACACTTCATCTTTAGTCGCCTCTTACGACAAGCTGATACTGCTGTAGTCCTATTCTAGGCCCGAAACTACAGGGCGCTAGTCCCCATTTTTGTATTTCCAAACTTATCTGTCCATTAGTCTGTTTGGAAGTCGGTACTTTTTGTAGCCATTGTCTTCTTGTTCATGTTCTATAATACGCACGTGTGTGTGTGTGTGTGTGTGTGTGTGTGTGTGCGTGTGTGTGTGTGTGTGTGTTTGATCACGATTCTACTACATGTTCCTTGTGTACTGATTTGACAAGATAATTATTTTCCTAGACTGGAAGTAATCGGAAATCAGGACGACTGTCTGTACATGTCGACAAATCCTCAACAACAAAAAATCCACTGAACCAACAATCTTAATAATTACATGGTGTCTCCATCACCGCCAAGTATACTAGAACATTCACATTCCGCACCTTTTCAATGGTCAAAGTTACTGCGCTCCACCATACTCCAAACACGCCTGACATTATTTTCAAAAACATAAAAACTGGTTCAGCCGATTTTGATAAGCCCTTGCTTGCAGACAGATCAGTGGTTCATCACTCCATTTTCCCTTTGTTCCATTATAACAAAGCAGATTCACAACTCTGCCAAGAAAATCAACATCTTTCAAAATAATGTTTAAATGTTGTTGTTGTTTGTGGTTTTTTTTACCACAAATCTGTCAACACTTGAAGGAGTTTTACTGCCACTGATCGTGGAAGACGATGAACATTTGAATGTTGTCCTGCATTTCTTCTTTTTGGCATTTCCTTTCTTATTACGATATCTTCTTCACCTTTTTCCTCGCTCTCACTTGATGATGCTAAAACCTCCCATGTGTTACAGAACGTTTCCTTGGAATGGGTTTTGACCTTCTAAATTGCAGCGGAGTTTCATGCTTTGGAGAGTCAGCCGCACTACTATACTCTTCACTGCTTATATGTTTATGCATTGGCTCAATAGCAGGGGTGAACGTGGGCAACGTTATTGCCTTCTTTCTCGGAGCTGGTATGGGTATCGTATATTTCTTCAGTTCCTGTCGACTCACAACGCAGTTCTCCTCCCGCCAATTGTTCAATAACTATTGGTACACCATCCTGATCTGGTATCCTCCTCACACGGAATTTTTCAGATTTCCAATTGTCATGTAGCTTGTGTCGCCCTAGCGGATGGTCTCGTAACAACACCACATCACCAACCTCAAGCAATTCTCCTCTGATGCTTTTGTCGTGTTGTAACTTACGTTTTGCTGCAGCTGTACTCACATTTGTTCTGGCTAGTTCCTGAACTGTACGTAGCCTATCGCGATGAATCTGAATCCACTCTGACTGTGGTATGACACCATCAGTCTCTTGTACTCCAAGCAGAAAGTCAACTGGCAACTTCGGCGGCAGGCCAAACAGTAACTGGTATGGACTGAACCCGGTGGAGCCATGTGGTGTCACGTTGTAGATGTACACTACGTCTCCCAAATACTCAGGCCATTTTTTCTTCTTAGCAGGTGGTAGAGTCCGAAGTAGGTCATGAAGAGTTCGATTGAACCGTTCACACTGTGCGTTGCCTTGTGGATGGTATGGCGTAGTGCGGGACTTCTGAACTCCATACAGCGCACAGAGCTCGCGTATTACAGCACTTTCAAAAGTACGGCCTTGGTCAGAATGCAATCTGGTGGGTATTCCAAATTTCTGAAACCATTGCGATACCAGAATCTTGGCGACAGTGGTGGCCTTCTGGTCCCGTGTGGGTACAGCGATGGTGTATTTTGTGAAAACGTCGGTGATGACTAATACACACTCTCGCCCATCTGAAGCCTTATCCAACAGAGTGAAATCCATAGCCACAACTTCAAGCGGACGAAAGGCTAACAGGTGTCCTATGGGTGTGCATATCTTCACGCTTGGCAACTTAGCAAAACTGCACCTTTCACAGGTTTTCACCCATTTGCAGTATCGGCAAACAGGCCTGGCCAATAACAGCGCTCTTGCAGTAGCCGTGTGGTCCTTTCTACTCCTTGATGTCCGGTCTCATGGACTGATTCAAATACCGGTTTCCTCAACTCAGATGGCAATACCAGCTGTTTTGCTTCCATCATGGTCTTTGGATGTCGAATTTTTCTGAACAATAGTCCATCCTTCTCTGTCAAACGATCCCACTGTTGACACAATATTCGGAAGGCCCTATTCTTACCTACTCTGTCTTCTGCCACACGGCGTATACCTTTTCTCCAAAACCCAAGAAGGCAGCCAATGTCTGGATCCTGTTCTTGAGCTTTCCGCAGCTCTTCTGTGGTAATTGACGGTAGTGATTGTGTAGCTCCCAAGTCTGGTTTTCCAACAGGCTCTTGACTCTCATTGTTCTTTTCATCGGAGTCGTTCACATTGATATTGGCGCATATAGTTTTTGTCTGAAAAGCCGCCACGTGAACAGCGGGAGGAATCAAGGAACTAACAGCTCTATCTTCTGCTGCTACTACCTCATCTCCTTCGTTATCGTCACTATCCAATGCTGGGTTCCTCGAAAGGATGTCTGCATTGATATTTTCTTTTCCAGCACGATACTTGATAGAAAAGTCAAATAATGCCAGCTGAGCTGCCCATCTCTGCTCAACTGCTCCTAGTTTTGCTGTGTCCAAATAGCTCAAAGGATTATTGTCTGTGAATGCGACGAATCGAGAACCCAACAGATACCCTCGAAATTTCTCTGTGACAGCCCACTTAAGAGCAAATAACTCAAGCTTCAGCGAACTGTAGTTGGTCATGTTCTGTTCACTTGGACTGTCACTTCCACGACTCCGTCCACGCTACAAACAAACAACTTATTCACGCAGACAACCCAGACAGAATGACGATTTCCCGCAGACGTGAAGTGATGAAAACACAACAAGTATATATACAACTTCCAAACTATTTATTCATTCAAGCCACACACTCATACCCATACAACATTTACACATGAAACGAAACTAATGATGATGAAACAATCAATGGTTCAATGAAACAATGAAATGGTACGTCAGGGTGATCGAAGGCTGCTAGCCAACCAAGTCCACGAATCGAAACGTGCACAGCCAATGTCCGTTCGCACGTACTAAACAAGAGGGGGGTCAAGTGCTTAGGAGAGGGACAACAAAGAACGAGCCCATCTGGAAGGGTGAAGTCCCTGTCGCCTCCTTGCCGCGTGACGGCCTACGAAGTCCCGTAACGATATCCTCCCCTGCTTGTGGCTGTTGTCGGCACGTGCGGAAGATGACCATACGTGGTGGCGTCGCCGCCCCCACTCGCCTACGACGGTGATGATGATGATGATGGTGGTGACACAGTAGTCGCGGCAGTCCTGTCACCGTCGACGTCACACAGCTGAACTCCTCCAGTCAGCCTCACCGCGACGTCGAGGCCAAGCTCCGTTCATCCAAGTCACAACCACCACGGGTTTGGTGGGGTTGAGGAGAGATGATGATGTGAAGACAAACGACGATCATGTAATGGCACAGATGGGGATGATGATGGTTGATCCACCTGACCAAGTGCTGTCGTTGTTGACGCACGACGTTGGTTGACGTTGAACAACGTTAACCCATTGAACCTGTAACAATCTCGTCGCATCGTTAATATCCTGTCTGCCTGACTCTGTCCCTCTCCATCCAATCACACCCCCCCTCTCTCTCACTCACAACTACCTCCACTGCTTGAGGGGACACAACTGCTGTCTGCTTCCCCGTCCTTGGCTCTCTCTCGCTTATTCCCCTTAGCTATTGTTATTGTCACTTGCAAGGACGCATATCATAAAACACAATGAAATTATGAATGCAATGAAATGAGCAAAGCTGCAGATGAATACATGTAAACAACAACACATTATTCATATCAAGCAACTACAACAACAACAGCAACCACTCTCAATCCTCTTCCCCTTTCTCACCTCCATACTCCTGCACCCTCACGCTTTCCTTCCCTCTCATTCCCTCAGTGCAACCATTCTCATCCTTCACCCTACACAGTCGCACAGCTCTCGTATCTACACCCCAAAGCCAGCACTAGGTTTCCGGGCACAGCAAGGAAAATACAACCATTGCACTCACCCAAACGGTCCGAATGTAATCGCACTCGTAGCCTTTCTCCCACTGCCCTCCTACGAATACTCCAAGTAGGGTAATCCTGTAGTGCATAGTTCCCGTAGTGGAAAATGCCTCACACTACCTACCACACTAACACCAACTTGCTATTCCATAGCTATACTCCTCACTGAGTAAAATACACCACAGAAACACAGCAACCTTCACAACTAGTATTATCCTTCTGGACCAGTTATTATTATTCGTTAAACAACTGCCCTACCCTACTTTACCAGAACACACAGAAAACCAAGAGCACTGAACAGATACGTCGTTACCGTAGCTCTCTCCAACCTGTTCTGACCAACAGTGAGTATATTTCCTAACCGGCTAAACACTCCGTGCTGCTAAGTCACGTTTTGCACGCTTCCACGCTTCAGCTATAATAATCACGCACACCACAACACGCAGTTACAACCCCTAACCCCTTCTGCTCTTCACCCACAGACTGCCCGGCTTTCATCACAGACTGCCCTGTGACATGGACGAAGTGTACGACTAGCATAGGCAATCACCCTTCTCTTTCCATCCTGATCTTGAGACAACACCGCTCCCATCCCTTTCATACTTGCATCAGTTTCAAGTATGAAAGGTTTGTCATAATCTGCATATCCAAGAACAGGAGCTGTGGTCAGAGCTAATTTGAGTGCTTCATAGCTTTCCTGACATTCCACTGTCCACTCTTCGCTGAGCTCCGCTTTCTTCTTTTTTGATGTTTTATAGATCTTGCCAACAAGTGCATGAAGTGGACCAGCAATCTTAGCGAATCCAACCACAAACCGTCTGTAGTAGGAGGCGAAGCCCAAACATGAACGCAGCTGTTGCAGGGTCTGTGGAATGGGCCACTCCTTGACTACCTTGATTTTTTTTCTCATCAGTTGCAATCCCTTCTGCAGATACGGTGTACCCCAAATACTGGACTGAGTCTCAACAAGACAAGACGCAGACGTTCTAAATGCTCTTGAAATGTTTTACTAAACACCAGGATGTCATCTAAGTAGACAAGAAGAATCTGAAAAATTAATTCATTCATGCCTGACTGCATCAATCGTTGGAACGTCTCTGGCGCAGAACACAATCCAAACGGCATACGTTTGAATTCGAACAAACCAAACGGAGTGATGAATACCGTTTAGTGTTGGTCACGCTCCTCCATAATAACTTGATGATATCCCGATGCTAGGTCTAACGATGTGAAAAAATTTGCTCCCTTCAAAGCATCCAGTGACTCCTCAATGCGTGGCAGTGGGTACGCATCTCTGCGTGTTTTTGCGTTCAGCTTCCGATAATCAACACACATCCGTAAGTCTCCATTCTTCTTTCGAACAAGTACAATAGGCGAAGCATAGGAACTGGTACTATGCTGTATAATGTCCTTGTCCAACAATTCTTGTATGTGTCTACGAACTTCGTCTAGCTGATTCGGATGGATCCGATGGAATGTCTGAGCTACTGGTACTTTATCATCTGGAATCGTATGCTTGACTTTGGTGGCTAAACCAACATCAAAGTCGTCCAACTGTAAAGTATCGACGAATTCAAGTAAAACGCCCCTCAAACGTTCCTTCTCCTTATCAGAACAATCAGCCTCAGAAAGATCGAACTGTATATTATCCTTTCTGGTCTCATTCTTCTCCACCTGCGCCTGGCCTACCACAATCTGATCACCCTCTTGTACAACAACAATCTCTTGTACTAGCGATGCATCGTTGCCTACATGTTGCACTGCATGTATTGTACCTACCGGTGTACGACCTGGCAAAAGAAGGTCTTCTTCGCTCAAATTCACCAAGGGAATATGCCATTCCTCACCACTGACAACTTCCTGAGCCACCAGGTATTTGACACTCGGTTGATTTCGCAAAGGTTCTATGACATAATAACTACCCTTCTGACATCCTCTGCCACCTGCTGAGACAGAGACGCTGACAATAGATCTTGCGGGCACATGAACGCCCTCCTTGGGTAACCTCACAATTCCCAAACACGACGTTTCTTTTGAACTTGAACACTTGATAAATGACTGTGGAATATCTTGCAACTCGCCAATAACATTCATTCCCAGCACCACCTTGGTATCCGACTTACCGTCATCCCGTTTAATCAGAACACCTTGGGCCTTGACCACTTGACCGGCCACCTCAACATCCAACACAGTGTACCCCATATATGGAATAGAAAGACCATTCGCACCCACCAACTTCACTACCTGTTCTTCAACCATATCTCGGTGAGCGAAGTGACGCTGAAACACCTGTTCACTTATTATAGTGACTTGGGATCCCGTATCCCACAGACATTCTAGCTCCACGCCCTCAAATTTCGCTTTCACCATCGGTCTTCCGCCCACTGTTTGGTTCCAGAAGGATGAGCCCTGTTGGTCATTCCCGTCACATGTACGGCTCTCTACATTGACGGATTCCCGTTTAAAGGACTGCCCGGTAAGTTTCGAGCTGGACACACTCGCTGGCGATGACCAACCTCTTTACACAGAAAACACACAGGCTTTCCATTAATCCACTGAAATTTTTCCCGTTGTCTACTTGACGAATTTGGTACAGGCGGTGCCCTGTTCACTCTAGACGTTTTCACAACCATCTCCTTCACCATTTTCTGCAGAGTTGTCACCTGTGAACGCAACTCTTCAAGATCTGTTTCCTCAGCTGTCTTAGTCTCTCTGACATCAATCTTAGGTGTCTTGCGGCTCTGACGCGACCCTTGAACCTGTTCCCACTCTGTTGCCCGGTGTCGCAGGTCAGCAAACTCCGCATCATCATCATGCATCATACGTTTCAATTCCCAAACTAAACCTTTATCACGTAGTCCATCAACAAACTGATCACAAAGAATCTCTGTTCCACTGACAGTTCGACCCATTTCTTTCTGCTTCCTCTGAACACTGTTGAAAAGGGCAAAAATGTCACTCGCATACTCACGTACATTCTCATGTGATTCTTGGACCCTCTCCATAAATGGTCTAGTCACAGCAGGCAAACTTCGTTGGTCCCCAAAAGCATTACGAAGTATGACAAAGATTTCTTCAACTGAACTGAACTGCACCCCGCATGTACGGACCTCTTTTTTTGCCGCCCCTTCTACATGATCAAGTACAAACTGAACTGGGTTTTCTTCATCTTTGAGACTATTACGAATATCTTCAATGAACTCTTCTACGGCATACTCGCCCCTATCATCTCCCTGAAATATTCGAACTTTTCTTTTAGTAGGAATAACAACCGTTATCTTAGGAGCTTCTGAAGATTCCCACCTATCTCTTGACGGAATATCTTCTGAGAAACGCCTACCTCTTCCAAAACCACTGAGAGGGGTCAGTGACGGGCGTTCTAACTCCGAATCCAACTTTGGCATCGAAGGGCTACCCCCAAAATCTGAACTTCTAAGATCCATGAATCTAGGTATAGCACAATCCTATCATTACAAAATAAAACAAGCAGACAAAACATATGAATGATAAAGCACTAATTTACATTAGTACACATACAGCAATTGCAGAGCTACCCAATTCAAATGTCAAACTTAGTGATCATGTTACAATAAAATCTGTCCAATTTTAATGTCAGTAGAATAATAGAAAAATATATTTTAAACAATAAGTTCATATTCCATCAGGACTGTCAGGTCAAAATCTACTACAGATTAGTCCACAGTCTGTTCACGCAGGATACCTCGCATTTCAAAAGTGTAATTCAATATAATCACAGTCTAATATCAAAGTCCCCAAAGTAATTCAATTTCAACACAGTCATAGTTTATTCGAAGGGTCTCCAGTGTCGTTCAACACAATCACAGTCTATTCAGGAAGTCTGAAGACATCATGTTAAACCTATTACCAGTTCCAACGTTGGTCACTCTGTGACATGATACAAACACTGTAAGTGCTCACCAGCTATTGTGAGAAAGTCAAGGTCATCAGCCAGCACATTCCGACGTGTTAACATCATGCACACAGTATCAATAAATTCCGAAGCTCTCCAACTCTGTCGACAATCACTCTGTCCAACTATGGGTGTAGATTTGATAATCACCGCATTTCTTTTTGTCACTGAATACCCGAGCTCCCCAACTCTGTCGGAAACCACCCTGGCGTAGGTTGAGTCCACCCTGTCCGCGAACTTGTTTTTTCCAACCTAGTTCCAGTCATTCGCCAAAAAAGGCAATTACCCAAGTCGAACGAAGCTCTCCGAGTCGAGCGATGCTATCCGATGTTTTACGAACGAACGCTTGCAGGACTACGTGAAACCACAGGCTGGGAAGTCTCGTCTTTCGTAGGCCTCAATTACATACTATACTACGTACGTATGTAGGAAGCCCACGAGTTTACAAAGACAAAAGAAAAGATTTCAGAGCCTGTGGTGAAACATCCGTGCATAAAAATAGCCGCTGTTGCTTCTAGATCTAATTCTGTTTCAATCTGCACAGCTTCAAGCTGAAAGTCAAGTCGAGATTCGCATTTTGAAGCAGTTAGTATTATTATTATTTTATAATGATTAATATACTGACACAATTAGTAATAAAGAGTAAAAGTAAATACATAACACATAATGCACACATACAACGATTTCACATCTATATCAACAATAAAACCATGACAAAACTTCAAAGCCCTATGGATACGTTGATGTCCCTTCAGCACAACAAGGCAAAGCAAGTTTATAATGGTCTTAAAAACAGTGACATTTTTATTGCAAGCACCAAAGCAATTATTGATTTAACTAATATTATTATTTTTAACTGATACAGTAATTTTGTTATATGTATTTTAATAATATGTATTTTAATGAGAAACATGCATTAAAAAATGTTGCATGGCAGGGGGAAATTTCCATACATCATCTGAACAGGAACAGGAACAGTTAAACAGGAACAGGAACAGAAAAGAGAGGCAAAACGATTTCATTTAGAACAGGATGCTAAAAGATTGCAGTTAGAACAGGAAAGAGAGGAAAAACGATTTCATTTATAACAGGATGCTAAAATATTAGAACTGGAAAGAGAGGAAAGGAAATTGAAGATTGATTATCAGATGGAACTTGATAGAGAAAGCCATAAGCTAAAGGAAAGAGAAATTGAACTTCAGTTGAAACAAGCTGAATTGCAGAGCGAGCACACTGGCCCTAGAACCCGAAGTTCTAACCCTTCATTTCCAAAATTGCCCCAACTACCTATTTTCAAAGAAGATGGGGATGACATTGATTCAATTTCCTTTCCTCTCTTTCCAGTTCTAATATTTTAGCATCCTGTTATAAATGAAATCGTTTCTCCTCTCTTTCCTGTTCTAACTGCAATCTTTTAGCATCCTGTTCTAAATGAAATCGTTTTGCCTCTCTTTTCTGTTCCTGTTCCTGTTTAACTTGTTCTCTTTCCTTGGCCCTATCATGTCTCTGAAAACACTGATCAATGTACTGCTGTAACTTTTGGTCAGTAAAACCTAACTTCTGGGCTTGACTCAAAAATGAATTAAAAAGAGCATCATAATCCTCAGCAGAAGACATGATCAGTTGAATTCAAACGAAAAATAAATTACCAAAAGTAAGACAACGTGAGTGACAATTCAATGACTAACCTCAAGCTATACAAGCCAAAAACCACTTTCCCAAGTTCCACAAGGCCAGAATTATTACAAAATCAAAAGCAAACTCAAGGTTGACAAAAGAAAATAATTCAAAATTGAAGCAAGCGAAGTTTGTCAGATGAAAATTAATTCGAAATCAATGCCAAGTTTGACAAAAGAAAATTATTTCAAAATCGAAGCAAGCTCAGTTTACTATACTAAGTAAACAACCAACGACAAATAAAGTCACAACACCACACAACAAAGAGAGAACTAAAATTCTAAACTAATATTGGTACAATATAATCCAAGAAACCAATAGAAAAAAAATAAAACTAAGTTCTACTTCGGCTAACACACACCGGAAGTTCTGTTAAAATGACAAAAATAAATCCTAAACACCTACAAGTACTAAAATAGGGATGTGACAACTATAAACAACTAGACAGGATCCTAATAAGTATAGAAGGAAAAAACAAAAAAATACTGAATAGCTGAACTAGAATTAGGCAATATATATACTACTCAAAATAATACAAGGGCCACTTGGACATATGGGCCCAAATTTAAATCAGAAACACGAATTCAATTTATTAGTTCATCATATTTTATTGCAATCATTTCTGCATCAATAACAAAAAAGATTGTAGACATCAGTCGCTTAAAATTCGAGTAAATTCAATTTACCTGGACATACCTCTCATTTATAAAATCAAAACTTTAGAAACCAAAAATCTATAGTCAATATCGGGTGTGGCCACCATTTGCATCAATGCAGTCTTGGCATCGTTGTCTCATGGACCGTATCAGTTTATGGAGGATGTTTCCTGGGATGGCCAACAACTCTTGCTGGAGAACTTGGGCCAGAACTTCAAGGTTAGCTCCTGGAGGGAGGTTTGCCCATGTCTGTCGACCCAAGACATCCCACACATGTTCTATGGGGTTCAAATTGGGTGATCGAGCCGGCCAATCCATCCTTATGACGTGCTGTTGCTGCAGGAAGTCATTGACAACACTCGCTTGGTGGGGTCTGGCATTATCGTCCTGTAGTATGTCACCTTCCCCAATGGCCCGCAGAACTGGGAGAAACCTAGGTTGTAGGACGTCATCCCTGTAGCCAATAACGTTTAAGTTGCCATGAATTTGGAGCAGGGGTGTTCTGAAGTTTAATGCGAAGCCACCCCACATCATGACAGATCCACCATCCACCACCATCATGCTCGCGCACCGTCGCATCAGCAAAACGCTCCCGTGGACGCCTCCAAACATTCACTCGACGGTCGTTGAAAGACAAGGAGAACCGAGACTCGTCTTTAAAGAGCACCCTTGACCAATGTTGCCTAGTCCACACCAAATGACGCCGAGCACAGGCCAAACGCGCTGCACGGTGAGCTGGGGTAAGCAAAGGTCGTGCTGCTGGTCGTCTTGATCGCAGGTTTGCCTCGCGTAGGCGGTTGCGAATTGTCTGGTCGCTGACGTTAACATTGCTATCTGAGTGAAGCTGTCTTCTGATGGTGTTTGCTGTAGCGGACCTCATCCTCAGAGCTGACAGGGTGATGAAATGGTCTTGTCTTGCAGTGGTAATGCGAAGGCGACCGGACCTTCTTGGTTCTTGGACGCTTCCAGTGTTGTTAAAACGCTCCCGCAGCCTTTGGACAATGGAGTGGGGCACTCCCAGACCGCCTGCCAACTTCTCTCACCCCCACCCCTTCCTGAAGCCATGCAATAGCTCTGCCTCTATCCGCATCAGTCAATCGTTGCCTTGGGGGCATGGTTAGAAAAGCATTGGGGGCATGGTTAGAAAAGCAGCAAAAGCGCTGCCATTTATACCCAGAAAAAAAACGCCGATTGTAGAACTGAACACAGAAAATGCAAGTCTTTCGCGTGCCAATCACTTTTCAATGTTGAAAGTTTTGCTTTATTAGCAAGACAACAGTAAATTAGGATCATTTTTGTGTAAAAATTAGGTTTGTTTTTCAACTCAGTGCAGAAAGTTCAAAACTCACACATGTGATTACTTGTCAGAATAAGATTGTCTTGAATGTTACTGTACAGGATAAGTTTTGAAATAAGCAATATAAGCGATATTATTGATAGCAGCAAAAAATAATTAAACTAAATGAAATATGAGAGTGGCCCTTCAATTATTTTGAGTAGTATATATACAACAGGAAGAAAAATGAATCTAAGCCCTCTCTGATCCCAGAACTATACAAGGAATCAGACCCGTAAAGAAAGAATCGGAGGCGGGGTATAATCTATAAAAAAACAAACATACTACCCAAAAAGAAATGAAAACAACAATATAACAAGTCAATTACACAATACACACTTACTCTTAGCACACCAAACTTAACTGCCCAAATCTATACAAAACCCTTCTACTGATCAACAATTTAAATCCCAATAATAACTCCAAACAAGATAATTAAATAATCTAACTCCCACTAATTAAATACGGGTTTCAGGGTCACCACTGTAATGAAAGGGGTTATATCAAGAACTGCGTGTATGCGTGCATGGATATATCTGCGTGTCCTCCCGTCTCACACTTTTCTAACTCTCAAGAATACTTCTGTTATCACACCCCCTTCTATTACTAGAAACATAAATCAACACAAATTTACATAAGTACAGAAAAATCAATCAAGAAATATATATAAACAAATACAAGTCGTTTTTCTGTACTCACGTACTTGTAGAAATAATCCGGGAATTACACACACTCACAATAACACATATATAGAATCCCAGTCACCGTGCACAGAGAGAATTAAACGTCGAGAGTCTCACTGAGATTATAGTTAGATCTGACTTGGTAATCCTCTGTTTCTGATTGTGTAATCTCTTTTGTTTTTCTCTCACATTATTCTTCTCATTGTCCTTGTTTCTTTTCTCTCTCTCTTCTCCGTTCACTTCTCCATCTCCAACTCTTCTCTGGCTGCTGCGGTTGCTGCTGCTGCTGCTGTTGCTGCTGCTGCTGTTGCTGCGGCTGTTGCTGCGGCTGCTACTGTTGCTGCTACCATTGCTGTTGTTGCTGCCACCGTTTCTACGACTTCTTCTTCTTCTTCTTCTTCTTCTTCTTCTTCTTCTTCTTCTTCTTCTTCTTCTTCTTCTTCTTCTTCTTCTTCTTTCTTCTTCCTCTCCTTTCTTCTTCCACCTTCTTCTTCTTCTTCTTCTTCTTCTTGATTCTTCGTCTTGATTCTCTTCCTCCCTTCTTCTTCTTCTTCTTCTTCTTCTTCTTCTTCTTCTTCTTCTGCTTCTTCTTCTTCTTCTTCTTCCGCTTCCTCTTCCTTTCTTTTTCTTCTTTCTCTTTATTCTTCTTTATTCTTCTTCTCCTGCTTTCTCTTCTTTCTCATTCGTATTCCTCTTTATTCTTCTGTATTCTTCTTCTTCAGCTTCCTCTTCTTTCTTCTTCTTTGTTCTCTTTATTCTTCTTTATTCGTCATCTGCATCTCTTTCTTCTTCTTCTTCTTCCTCTTTTTCTTCTTCTTCCGCATTGAGGCCCCCAGCTGGAACTTCTGTAAACAAACGAGTTTACCAAACTAAATTTCTTGATACAAAGACTTTCTTTTGATTACTACATATACCTCTCTCTCCTCTCTGTGACAGGACAAGACCAGCAATACAATTCAATTCTCAACGATGTCGAATACAGTTCACCCATACGCAAATTATAAAACTAATTATAGCAACTGATTATTACACATTGACACCGATTAATTTCATTCCCGAAATAAATATAATGCTATACACTGCAATTTGAGATTTGAATTTCAAATCAAATAAAAATCCGACATCAATTCGTTAATCAAAAATATACAACGATCCACCATCCTCATCACCTCCCTATTCGATCCTTCATACTAATATCAAAATTATTTATTATTAATTCTATTCCACAACAAGTAGAGTATAATCATTGTAAAATACTATTATGTTAATAATACAATATTTCAATGATAAACAATATATACCTGCAGACACAGCTGCGAGACGTTTAGTTCAACACAACTCCTTAGCACAGTCAAGAAAAGAATGAATATATTTTTGAATGTACATTGGTGAGCCGTCAGGTGACCAGCTCAACCAATCAGAATTTAGTTATCAATTAAAAAAATATTATAATTAATATTTTCTCACAGGAAGAGACTACAATACATAAAGTCATTGGACCGAAATACTATAAAACCGGTCCGTGACACCAAGGTCTTACCTTTGGCTACTAATGCAAACTCATCAACAAACAAAGAATTGTCAGTTCCCCGTTTAACGGAACGAACAATATTACTTTTTAAAATATTAAACAGCAAGGGAGACAAAATGCTAGCCTGAGGCACTCCCATCTCTTGTTCCCTCATATGTGATAAAGATCCCCCATACTTAACCTGAAAAATTCTGTCCTTTAGAAAATTGGATATAAACAGAGGTAAATGTCCCTTCAAACCCATTTGTTGTAAATCTGAAAGAATGCCCTATTTCCATGTGGTATCATAGACTTTTTCCAAATCAAACATGATGGCAACGACATGTTCACCCTGGACGAACGCGTTACGGATAAAAGTTTCCAGTCGCACCAGGTGGTCAACAGTACTTCGACCACTTCGAAAGCCACACTGAGTGTTGGATCCTATCCTATCCTATCCTGTCCCGTAACCCGAAGGTCGTAGGGGCACCACAGATGATCGTTTAACCAGCATACTCCATCTTTCTCTGTCCTCAGCAGCCCTGATGGCTTCGCTCAGTGTCAAACCAGTCCATTCTCGAATGTTGTCCTCCCACCTCTTTTTCGGTCTCCCTCTTCTTCTACCTCCTTGCACTGTGCCTTGCAGAATAGTCTTTGCAAGGCCTGATGATCTGGTGACGTGGCCATACCACCGAAGTTTCAGTTTCTTCACCACTGTTAGCAGGTCATCGTGTTGTCCAATGGCTTGTGTGATGGTCTGTCGGACTTCGTCGTTGGTGATGTGTTGGGTATAGGAAATGCCCAGAAGTCTTCTGTAGCACCTCATCTCCATGCTTTGTATTCTTCGTTGGAGATCTGCTGTGAGGGTCCATGCTTCGCAAGCATATAGGAAGATGGAGATGACAAGGGAGCGCAGCAGTCTTACTTTGGAATGTAGACTGATGGTCCTGTCTTTCCAAATGGGCTTCAACCTTGTCAGGGCAGCAGTTGTTTGTGCGATCCTGGAGAGGACTTCCTGTCGGGACCCATTGTCTGATACAATGGCTCCTAAATATTTGAAGCTATGCACTGTGTCGAGGGATTGGCCTTGGACTTTGATGTCCGTATTGATGCCATTGGTGTTGTTGGTCATCATTTTGGTCTTCTCTGCACTTATTTCCATTCCATAGGCTTTGGAGGTGGTGTCAAGCCTCTGTACCAGCTGTTCAAGTTCTTGTTCCTCTCCACCCAATCCATCAATGTCATCTTCAAAACGAAGATTGGAGATTGCTCTACCCCCTATGCTGACTGTGCCTTCATGGTCTGCAAGAGCATCCGACATGATGCGCTCTAGGAAGATGTTGAAGAGTGTTGGAGAGAGTAGGCATCCTTGACGCACGCCGATTGTTGTTCTGAACCAATTCCCGATGGCTCTGTTGTGGAGGACTGCACTGGTAGCCTTGTCATACAGGCTTTTGATGACTTCAATAATTTTAGGGCTGATGTTGTACACTTTCATTGTTGCCCATAGAGCTGCATGCCAGACTCGGTCAAACGCCTTCTTGAAGTCTATGAACACATGATATAGATGTTGTTGGTGCTGTAGGTATTTCTCACAGATTATTCTGAGGTTGAAAATCTGCTCAGTGGTACTTCGCCCTGCCCTGAATCCTGCTTGTTCTTCAGCTATGATTTGTTCAGCTTGGGGTTTCAACCTGTTGAGTATTATTTTCAGGAGGACCTTGCTGGGATGGCTGATGAGGCTGATGGTCCGGTAATTTTCACACTCCTGAAGGTTACCTTTTTTGGGAAGAGTGATGACAAGCGACTGGGTCCATGGTATAGGCCACTCCCCACTCTGCCAGATCTTGTTACAGATAATGGTGAGGGCATCAATCATCGCTTCTCCTCCTGCTTGTAGCAGTTCCGCGGGTATGTTGTCCACTCCCGCTGACTTCCCTTTCTTTAGCGCTTGCACTGCTGCCTCAACTTCTTCCCGGAGAATTGGGAGGATTTCTTCTTCTTCTCTGTTCTCGGGACATGCTAGAACTGATGGGTCTCCATTTGGTGTATGGCTGTAAAGGTCAGAGCAGTACTCTGTCCATCTGTCCAAGACTTCTTGTTCTTCTGTAAGGCATATGCCAGACTTGCTTTGGATAGTGGAGACTTTGGGCTGTTTGACACTTGTCAGCCGCTTCACAGTCTGGTAGGCCTTCTTGCTGTTGTTCTTGTTCAGACTGTTCTCTATTTCCTGGCATTGATCTTCTATCCAGTTCTCCTTTGCTGTGAGCATGCCTTTTCGGATGTCATTGTTGATTTTTCGGTAGACATCAGCTCCCTGTGAGGTGTTCTTTTTCTTTTTCATCTCTCTTCGTTTATCACACAGATCCAAAAGTTCAGGTGTGATCCACAGCTTCTTCTTTGGTCGGTGCTTGCCAAGGATCTCAGTGGCAGCATCTGTCACAGCTGAGTTGAAGTGTTGGATAATATATTATTTGTTTCCAGATACCACAGTAAACGGGAATAAACCATTCTTTCCAGCGTCTTGCCTAAGCAGGACGTTAAGGCTATGGGTCTATAGTTTGGTGGATTAGTATGGTCTTTGCCAGGTTTAGGAATGGGCACAATAATGGCCTTTCTCCAAGAGGGAGGAAAGGTGCCAGTGTTCCAAATCTGATTGAAAATGTTCAGCAGTTGAGACCGTGAATACCTTGTTAAATGTCGTAGAAATTGATAATGCACATCATCCGGTCCAACCGCTGAATCTGCACTTGTGTTTATTGCATCGTCAAGCTCGACTAATGAGAACGAAATGATGTAGTCTTCAGAATTATCAGAGGTAAAATTTAACCGTTGTTTTTCTTTACGTGTTATAATTGTTTGAAAAGAGACAGAATAATTTTCAGAGGAAGAATTTGCAGCAAAAGAAGAGGCCAAAAGATCAGCTACTGTTTTTTTGTGTTTTTTTTCGATTATGTCCCCCTGCACAGTAAGGCATGGGCTCACCTGTTTGTTACTTTTATGTTTGAGTTTGCGAACCACTTTCCAAACCTTCGACAGTTTCGCTTTCGTTTGAAGAGCTGTCAGCATTGCGCTCGCAAACGTTGGTGGTTCTGCTTGGGTGCAGATACATCATTCTTAAAGCTTTTTTTTACGGGATTGCTGAAGTTTTTTTTCATTCATCATCAAACCAGAGGTTTTTTTTAAGTGTATGAGGTTTTGATGAAGTTTGCGGAATGGACTCCTTGGCACTGTTTATAACTATGTCAGTGTATAGCTGCATTGGATCTATGGCATTCGAAAATTCCAGTTTCTTAGCACGTGACTGAACCTCACACATGTTGGAAAACAGACTCCAGTTAGCTTGTTTCAGTTTCCACCTGCCATGAGTTTGCTCAAGGTTGTCCGAATCATGTTTTAATAAAACCGGGAAATGATCGCTCCCATGAAGATCTTCTAAAACTGTCCTTTTAAAATCCAAAAGTAAGGAGGGATCACAGATCAATAAATCAATGTGGGATAAAGAAGCAGTTCTCAAACAGGAAAAAGTTGGAGCACCCTCGTTCAAAGTTACCAGATTCAATGAGTCTAAAATGTCTTCAATTATTTTCCCCTGAGAATCGGTACGATCGCTACCCCACAGGGGAGAGCGTCCATTAAAGTCTCCCAACAACAAAAAAGGGGTAGGTAGCTGTTGGATCAAATTCTCAAGGTCATTTTTATTTACATTTATTGATGGGGTCAAACTGTGAGGGATTTAAGAAGAGATACTCTGGCTGCAACTGCTGGTAAACTTGTATTAAGTGAAATTGGGTTAAATGGCACGTTTCTATGAATAAAGAGTGAAACGCCTCTTGAAGATATACAATCTAGAGATGAATAACCAGTAATATCTATAAGCTGTTTCTCTGATAAGAGAGTTTCCTGAATGGCCAACACTTCAGGTCGATGCTCTGTCAGCAGACAGCATTGCTCCTCATAATTTGCTCTTATACCTCGTATATTGTGGCCATAAAAACGAAGTAAAAGAAAAAACAAAATTTTTTACTTCTGAGAGCACAATTACGTCTCTTTAGTTTTCTTACCCTCATCCATCTCCTCATGGTCCATCGGTTCTCCGTCTCGAGAGGTTGATGGTGCTTGGAAGAAAGGGGTCCAGGCCTTTGATTTTTCATCAAAGCCACGGAACCCAAACTGCCAGCCAATATCCTCCCCTTCTCCCCAGCACCGGATCTTAGATCTTCCTTCTCCCTTTCACCCCTTCGAACCTTTCCCTCTCCTCCTCTGACGCTCCTCTGTTGAGCTACAAAAATCTTTGCCGCTTCTGCGACTACCCGGTCCCTGAAACCTGCCGTCGATGTTGTGACGGCCTGAGGCATGGCCTCCCTCGCGGCAGGTGTGACGGCTTTAGACACGGCCGTCTGCGTGTTGAGAGTGACGGTTTTGGACGTGCCCGTCGGCACGTTCTCCAGTGTGTCCAATGGGGCTGGAGAACCCCCCGTTTGACCAAACATGAGCATTTTTTCTATCCATCCGTCTGCACAATGCTTTCAAAATCTGCGTCATTTTCTTCATAGCAGTTTCCATTGACGTGTGTGCGCTAGGTTCCACATGAGATGTGGAACCCGCCACAGACGCAAAGGACCTCTCTCGAAGAACTGGCCTACTTTCCAGAACTTTTTTCTTCGTGTCCCCGAAGGAGCACCTCTCAGTGGCGCGCACCTTTTGGATCTCCAGCTCCAAATGCCACTGAGGACAAACTTTGGAGCTGGAAGAATGATGCCTGGCGCAATTCATGCAGCAAATGGGATCTTTGCATTCATTTTCATGTTTATCTTTAGCACATTCTCGGCATATTTCTTTGTTATTACAGGTTTAGCTACCGTGACCAAACCTTTGGCAACAGTAGCATCGCAACGGTGATGGTATAAAGGGAGTCACCTTCACCCTAAGGTATCCCACCTTGAGTGACTCCGGCAACTTGGCCATAGCGAAGGTCACAAAAAGTGTGTTGGTGGGGATATGTTTGGATCCTTTGGTGACAAAGACCCGCTGTACTGCTGTGATCCCCTGGCTAGAGAGCTCATCTCGGATTTCCAATTCTGACATGTCAATGAAGTCCTAACATCGGATGACTCCCTTGGAGGAATTCAACCGTCCATGCACAGAAACTTTAATTTGTCTGTCAACAAAGACGGTCAAATTCCTCTTTAGCAGATAATCCGATGCCCTTTTGGTTGAGCACTCCACCAGATAGGCCCCAGATCTAAGTTTTTTCACATCTTTGAAACCCATTGTGCAGACAGACTGGAAACCCTTCTGGATGGCGAACGGAGACAGCTTACCGGATAGCCGGATCTGCCCCCTCCTCTGCCCCCTCCACAACCAAACAACGAGGCCAGGCCCCATGCATCCACCCTAGATGCACAAGCTTTTTTTCTTACCGTCGAGTAGTCTTTTTTTGTTTGTTGATGCCATGTTATTAGTTTGTTAATTCATCCCCCCTTATCCCCACCCACAACGGAGTTCAACAAGGGGATGCGTCCAAGCGGAAAATCCAGCAAGAGAGCGCACCAGGGCTACAGGGGGGATATACACCCAGACAATCCCGCACTGCCACTACGGTCTTGTTCAAGTTTGACCCATAAGCCGCAGCCTTCTAGCAGAGCTAGGACAATACACGACCAGCCGCTTGACTGACGCGGGCCACGCCAGACTCCCGTCTAGCAGAAGTCTGGGTCAAAAAGGTGTGTTGGTGTGAGGGACCGCAGTCCCTCCGTGTTCTCAACCTCCAGGATCCCATTCTCCCCCGACACGGGTTGCCCTGCACGGCAAACGCAGGGGGCCAAGAGAAGGCCACAGAGGTGAGGGGCTGGGTAGCTCAGTTGGTAGAGCGTCTTACTAGTAACCGAAAGGTACCTGGTTCGAATCCCGGATTGGCCAATGTGTGACCATATTATTTTCCCCTTACCATCAACTGGTTCGCTGGTGTCAGAATAATGTGACCAGTAGTCGCCTATACGCTTCGGTGTCGTGTGACTATATTCTACAGTTACGTTAAGGCCACAGAGAAAAAGGAGGGTAGAAAAAGAAGGAATGATGGGGAAAAAGAAGACAGGAAAAGTCCGGTAAGGCAGAAGAGGGGAAGTCAAAACTGCAGTTTAGTGGGAGAATTTATGGGTGAAAAGAATATAGGTGAAAGGACCAATAAAACAGAAACAAGACAAAAGAGAAGAAAAAGGGGTAGGCAACTTTGTCACCCAGCCAGAGAGAGGCTGGGGTCCACTCCTGGCACGCGGAGCTGAGCCTGTGGGGGCGAGAATGGGGATGAGGAGGAGGACAATAAGAAGAGGAGGAGAAGAAGAAGAAGAAGAGGAGAATTAACAGGAGAATGGGGATGAGGACGAGGAGGACAGGCGTGAGGAGGGGAGAAGCAGGAGTAGCAGAAAGATGAAAAACATTAGAAGTTTTTAACAATTCGTAATTGCCAGATTAACAAAGTTGAAGAAGAAGAAGAAGAAGAAGAAGAAGAAGAAGAAGAAGAAGAAGAAGAAGAAGAAGAAGAAGTATAATAGCAATTGTGTACAAAGAAAAAGAAGAATAGTAGCAAATGTGTACAAAGAAGAAGAAGAAGAAGAAGAAGAAGAAGAAGAAGAAGAAGAAGAAGAAGTGTAGCAAATTTGTAAACAGAAGAACAAAAAGAAGAAGTATAGCAAATTTGTAAACAGAAGAAGAAGAAGAAGAAGAAGAAGAAGAAGAAGAAGAAGAAGAAGAAGAAGAAGAAGAAGAAGAATAGTAGCAAAGGTGTACAAAGAAGAAGAAGAAGAAGAAGAAGAAGAAGAAGAAGAAGAAGAAGAAGAAGAAGAAGAACAACAACAACAACAACAACAACAACAACAACAACAACAACAACAACAACAACGATGGCGACGAAGTGAATATATTTATTAGCAAAATCAATTATTATATTGTTGTAGGGAAAAAAAAAGTCAACGTCAACAAATTGATCTGCACAACAATACAATTATGTTGTTTTTTTGTTTTTATGGACGAAATCAGTTTTAACAACAAACAAAATTATAGCTGGTTTGCGAACTCAAGGACCATCTGGGGCCCATCGTCTGGTCCAATCACTTTCTCCGGCTGGAACAGAGGGAAAAAAGGCCTATGTTAGATATAGAAAGCATACATAAGAACGTCAATAAAGAAGAAGAAATAGTAATGATAGTAATAGCAGCAGCAGAAGAGAAAGGAAGTGAAGGAGAAGAAGAAGCAAAGAAAGGAAGATAATTATGCAATAGTAAGGTCTTGTGCATAAATATAGGGTATACAATTTACGATGGCATCAAGATTAACAAGTTTTGTCATTTTGTAAAAAGCGACAATGGCCACTTTTTTTTTTCAGAATTGGTTTGTATTATGTTGTTTTTGTATTGTTATGATTTCATATGAATGTTTTTTACTTTTCTACAGTATTTGTCCACCTCTTATGACTGCAGTGTTTATTATAAAATCTTAATGCGTTTTCTTTCTCTTTCGTTTTAATGTAATGCCACCGAAAGATGAACATACAAACCACCAAAAATAAAGTTGATGTGAAAGTTTATTCAATATGTCTGTGGGTGAAACTTTGTGTAGCTAGTCCACCAAATAACAAAACGACGGCATTTTCATATAATCGTTTATTAATACCTTCGATGTCACAATCAGAGGAACAAGTGCCTCTGAAGACGCTTTTTAAAGCTGTCAACTGTGACCACATTTTTACAGGAGGGGGAGAGGAAGGGGAGGGGGGCATTCCACAGCAAAAGCCCAGAATGGGAAAAATCTTAGCCATGTATCTGTGTGACTTCTTTTTGAGACCGTCAACACTGGGCGTCTTAAGCATAGACCGTCAACACTGGGCGTCTTAAGCATAGACCGTCAACACTGGGCGTCTTAAGCATAGACTGAGATCCCCCTTACACTCCACCCCTCCCCTCTCTCTTCCCTGGCCTCACAATCAATGATCAAATCCTTCACTTATCAACTTACAGTCATACATATACTTCCACTCTAACTAAAACCAACTACATGTACGTATGTGTATTCATATTTGTGGTCTATGGTGTATTTAAGTGATGATAACGATATCCGCTTCTAACCGGCAGGTATTTATATATATATATATATATATATATATATATATATATATATATATATATATATATATATATATATATATATATATATATATATCTAGTATATGCTGGACCCTGTAAGCAATGAATAACTAACTCTCTCTCTCTCTCCCTCTCACTCCCCCTCTCTCTCTCTCTCTCTTTGTATGTTTCTGAATATGTTCCTTTCTATGTTTAGTTATATATTCCATTTTGTTTGTTTTTGTGTTCTTTCTTCCTTCTTTTCTTTCTTTCTTTATTCTTTTTCATATTTTCTTTTTCAGATCCACCGCTTCGATCACGCTCATCGGCATAGATATATGTATGCGCTTTACAATTGTTTTAATTCATTTTTTCATTGATTCTTTTATCTGCTAACTGCGCTAATTATGAATAATGACTTCAACTGCCTGATGTAAAATTATGTAGGCCTAATGTTAGGCACACAGTGGGCGAACAGAAAGTCTTGTCTAAAGTTGTAATACAATCATCACTTTCAACGTGTGATAACTGCTCACTTATAGGATAGTATTCTTAATACTACTACTACTACTACTAATAATAATAATAATAACACTGGGTGCTGTACGCGCCTTATTTTTAAATCAGACTCAAAGCGCGGCATTCTGTAAACAACAAACATGTTCACATGTTACAGACATTCCTTCATACACAACAAATACACTTTCATGGCGGAAAGACAAATCACTATGAGAAGACGGAAAGGAAATCGGATTTTCATTTGTGAAATTTCAGATTGACTGCATCTATTATTGAAAGGAGGGAGAAAACCGGAGTATCCGGAGGAAACCCTCGGTGACCTGAATAGTCTCGTACCTAAGTCACACAAGTTCGCCTCTTGCAGGGATCGACCTGATTGATTTATTGTTGCTTTAGGTCCAGCGGACTCTTCCGAGCCAAATCAGGACCGAAGGGATCGACCTAGGAAACTGGCGAATAACCTACTGCGCCACCAGGCAACCCTTGGCCGTGCTTTTAGGCGTCAGAGGTCTGTTTCTGGGGCCACTGACCTTTGTCGCGTTGTGTTGCTCTGATGGATGCCAGGGGTAGCCTACCAGCGGCAAAGCGAGCAGTACTGACTCTCTGCTTGCTTGTTGGGACAAGTCATCCATTCTGTTTGACCAGGGAGTGTCTCTGCTTGACCCTTATCCATTATTACTATCCTATCCTATCCTATCCTGTCCCGTAGGGGCACCACAGATGATCGTTTAACCAGCATACTCCATCTTTCTCTGTCCTCAGCAGCCCTGATGGCTTCGCTCAGTGTCAAACCAGTCTCGAATGTTGTCCTCCCACCTCTTTTTCGGTCTCCCTCATCTTCTACCTCCTTGCACTGTGCCTTGCAGAATAGTCTTTGCAAGGCCTGATGATCTGGTGACGTGGCCATACCATCGGAGTTTCCGTTTCTTCACCACTGTTAGCAGGTCATCGTGTTTTCCAATGGCTCGTGTGATTGTTAGACTTCGTCGTTGGTGATGTGTTGGGTATAGGAAATGCCCATAAGTCTTCTGTAGCACCTCATCTCCATGCTTTGTATTCTTCGTTGGAGATCTGCTATGAGGGTCCATGCTTCGCAAGCATGTAGGAAGATGGAGATGACAAGGGAGCGCAGCAGTCTTACTTTGGAATGTAGACTGATGGTCCTGTCTTTCCAAATGGGCTTCAACCTTGTCCGGGCAGCAGTTGTTTGTGCGATCCTGGAGAGGACTTCCTGTCGGGACCCAGTGTCTGATACAATGGCTCCTAAATATTTGAAGCTATGCACTGTGTTGAGGGATTGGCCTTGGACTTTGATGTCCGTGTTGATGCCATTGGTGTTGTTGGTCATCATTTTGGTCTTCTCTGCACTTATTTCCATTCCATAAGCTCTGGAGGTGGTGTCAAGCCTCTGTACCAGCTGTTCAAGTTCTTGTTCCTCTCCAGCCAATCCATCAATGTCATCCGCAAAACGACGATTTGAGATTTCTCCACCCCCTTTGCTGACTGTGCCTTCATGATCTGCAAGAGCATCTGACATTATGCGCTCTAGGAAGATGCTGAAGAGTGTTGGAAAGAGTAGGCATCCTGAACGCACACCGATTGTTGTTCTGAACCAGTTCCCGATGACGCTGTTGTGGAGGACTGCACATGTAGCCTTGTCATACAGCCTTTTGATGACTTCATTAATTTTAGGGTTGATGTTGTACACTTTCATTGTTGCCCATAGAGCTGCATGCCAGACTCGGTCAAACGCCTTCTTGAAGTCTATGAACACATGATATAGATGTTGTTGGTGCTGTAGGTATTTCTCACAGATTATTCTGAGGTTGAAAATCTGTTCAGTGGTACTTCGCCCCGCCCTGAATCCTGTTTGTTCTTCAGCTAAAAAACAAATAGTCAAAGATCCGTCCCTTTGCTTGCTTATTCCGACTCGCGTCAGCGCTTCAAACTGCCGCGAACGCCGTCGTTGAAGCCCTCTGATTCGAAAGGTGTGGCAAAGCTCAGTACATATTTTGGGAGCAAAGGAGGTAATTATTATTTTGATAATTTAATCTTACATTTAAATAACATATCCTATCCCATCATATCCAATCCCATAACTCGGAGGTCGTAGGGGCACCACAGATGATCGTTTAACCAACGTACTCTATCTTTCCCTGTCCTCAGCAACCCTGATTGTTTCGCTCAGTGTCAAACCAGTCCAGTCTCGAATGTTGTAATTCCACCTCTTTTTCGGTCTCCCTCTTCTTCTACCTCCTTGCACGGTGCCTTGCAGGATGGTCTTTATAAGACCTGATGATCTGGAGACGTGGCCATACCATCGGAGTTTCCGTTTTTTCACCACTGTGAGCAGGTCATCGTGTTGTCCAATGGCTTGTGTGAAGGTCTGTCGGACTTCGTCGTTGGTGATGTTCTGGGTATAGGAAATGCCCAGAAGTCTTCTGAAGCACATAATCTCCATGCTTTGTATTCTTCGTTGGAGATCTGCTGTGAGGGCCCATGTTTCGCAAGCATATAGGAAGATGGAGATGACAAGGGAGCGCAGCAGCCTTACCTTGGAATGCAAACTGATGGTCCCGTCTTTCCAAATTGGTTTAAACCTCGCCTTGGCAGCAGTTTGTGCGATCCTGGAGAGGACTTCCTGTCGGGACCCATTGTCTGATACAATGGCTCCTAAATATTTGAAGCTATGCACTGTGTTGAGGGATTGGCCTTGGACTTTGATGTCCGTGTTGGTGCCATGGGTGTTGTTGGTCATCATTTTGGTCTTCTCTGCACTTATTTCCATTCAATAGGCTCAGGAGGTGGTGTAAAGCCTCTGTACCAGCCGTTCAAGTTCTTGTTCCTCTCCAGCCAATCCATCAATGTCATCACAGAGTACAAACTAGATCCCATCCATTGGTCTTTCAAGCTTAGTCAAGGGCTTAGAGGAAAGGCATATGACATCTACAGTAAGCTACCGACTGACAGAGTGACTGACTATCACAGAGTAAAAGAGGAACTCCTAACGGGATTCGAACTTAAAGGAGAATGCTACCGGCAAAAATTCCGCACCAATCGGAGAAGGAAAGGAGAAAGTTATGCGCAGTTCGTGGATCGTCTTTCCACAATGCTGGATAGATGGATTAACCAGTCAGCCACGGCTAAGACATATGATGGACTTATTATTTAGTGTGGGAACAGCTACGGGAAACCATGACCCCCGAGCTGAAAACATTCTCAGTAGAGCAGGGCGCGGAAAGGCTGGAAGATCTGGTCAAGGTCGCAGATAGATTCGTGGCCGCCCACGGAGAAGAAAAGAGCTTTAGGCGAGACCTAAAGCCTAACGTGAAAGAGGCACAGAAACGAAGCCCTCACCGGGAAGAGCGCACCGCGAATCGGCAGTATCACCCCAGACCTGGGCAAAATAGAGGACCCAACGCGGAATTCGGAAAAAGAGGTCCTGCAGAACAGAAACGGTATTACTCGTTCTGCAACAGAAATAATCACTCCACCACGGAATGTTTCAAGTTGGCCGCACAACGTAGGGACGAGCGCGAAAGCCGGCCAGCTCATAGAGTTCTAACTCAAAGCAGCGGTACAAAGCCACACCCCATCGGAGATCACCCATCGGTGACAGACACGGTCAAGGTCAACGGTAAAGAAGCGAACTGTCTGTATGACACAGGTCTATCATACGACGCGATAGTTTGTGAGTCTCTTGTATCGCGCGCGGACTTGACGGACAAGACAGTCGAACTACAAGGCGCAGACTTGACGAAACCGACGACCACTTGCCCTATAGCTTAGATAGAGGTAGAGAGTAGATACGTCACAGGACGAATCCAAGCAGCTTTTTTTACAGAAACCCCTGTATGATCTAGTGCTAGGATGTAGGTATGTGTTTTTAGGCACGCCCCCTAAAACTGTAGAAATAGCTGCAGTGCAAACCAGGGCCCAGGCTAAAACCCAACCACCCCAGCCCGAGTAAGCCCCGAATCCAGGACTCGAAGAGATCAAAGCAGCACAGAAAGCGGACTCCTCGATAGCGAAGTGCTTCCAGAAGTTACCAAAGGCGCACTCACCCCCGCACAAAGGAGACTTCTACATGGAAGATGGAGCTCTACATCGGCAAGGAGATGGAGATCACACTCAACTAGTACTGCCAGCCACCCTTCGAGCCCAAGTATTAGAATTAGGCCACAGCATGCCACTCAGCGGACACATGGGAATTGGTGCCACAGTACAGAGGATCAGCGCACACTACTATTGGCCAGGAATCACGGAGGATGTCAAGCGCTACGTGAAATCTTGTCACCAATGTCAACGATATTCCCCGCGCTTTCACACCGTACCAGTCACCTTAGGACCATCGGTAGTAGTCGGCGTGTCATTCCAGCAAGTCTCAGTAGACATAGTAGGACCACTGCCCATGACGAAGAAGCGGAACAGATTTCTTCTCACACTCGTCGACGCCTGTTCGATGTGGTACGAAGCAGTCCCGTTGCCAGCGATCGACACCAGGAAGATTGCACATGCACTCATCGCCATCTTTACCAGAGTCGGATTCCCGGACAGCATTAGAACGGACAACGGATCTCAGTTCACCGGCCGCCTGATGCAAGACGTGTTCGAGTTGATAGAGGTTCATCACATTCGCACACCACCGTACCACCCAGCCAGCAACGGACAGGTAGAAAGACTGAATGGAATTCTTCTCACCATCCTCAGGAAAGTCGCCGACGACAACCCGGAAACGTGGGGCACCTACGTGAATGCGGCACTGTTCGCCTATCGAGAAACGCCCCATGCAGCCACACGTTACACCCCGTCAACATTGCTTTTCTGCAGACCACTAGCGGGACCGCTAGAAGCCCTACGCAGAAGTTGGACGGAAGCCAAGATAGCCGACACACCCAGAGGTGCCACCAAGTACGTCGCAGACCTACAGGAAACCCTCAAAGCAACGTGGAAGAAAGCTGGTGAAGCACTAAGGAAGGCAAGAGCCCGGCAGGCGAGGTACTACAACCGCCACGCGAAGGACCGAGAACTGCAAGTCGGCGATCAAGTGCTACTCTTACTTCCAAGTGGAACCAACAAGCTGGGCATCGCTTGGAGAGGACCGTACCGGGAGACTGCCAAGAGATCCAAGACAGTAGAGGTAAACGGGAGAACCCGATACCACCACATCAATCTCCTCAAGAAATACACATACCGACCAGCGGCCCCCAGCACTCACAACTTGCTAGCCATCGCCATCGCGGAGGAAGGAGACAGCATGGAGACAAATGCAGTAGAGTATCCCCTACATTCCACAGAGACCCACAAGGATGTGATCCTCAACGGAGACCTCGCCGCCAAACAGCAACAGCAAATACTACAGGTCATTCGACAACATCAGACATTGCTCACAGACCGACCAGAAAGGACAGACCTCGTCGAAGTAACCTAACGGTGACCGACCCAACACCCGTCCGCCAGAAGCTCTACCCGATGCCACTGTCACAGCAGCGAGCCATCAAGGAAGAAATAGACACCTTACTGGCAGCCGGAATCATCTCAGCGTCTACTTCACCCTACAGCGCAGGCACGGTATTGTTGCGAAAGCCCAACGGAGAGCATCGACTGTGCATCGACTTCAGACTTCTGAATGCCGTAACGCAGTTTCAGCCAGAACCACTCCCGGACCAGACCGACCTATTTGCCAAGCTACAGCGAGCGAAGTACTTCTCACGCATCGACCCCAACAAATGGTACTATAAGATTCCAGTACAACCGCAAGTCCGAAAGTACCTAGCGTTTAGCACCATGGAAGGAAACTTCCAGTTCAACTTACTTCTCTTCGGACTACACAACGCACCCAGCATCTTTAGCGCCATGATGCGGAAACTCCTGGCATCCCTGAGCAGCGAGCACCTACGCTCGTTTATGGACGACATCCTCATCGCAACACCTACGTGGGAGGAACATATCACTCTCCTACAACGACTACTCGCCCGCCTCAGAGACACTGGATTGACGGCAACCCACCAAGTGTCAGATTGGATTTACTGAATTAGAATTTCTAGGACACACCATCAGTCAAGGAAGCCTGCGACCTGTAGAAAAGACCGAGAAACGTCTGCTCGACGCTCCTAGGCCCAAGACCAACAAAAAGAAGTGCAGTCGTTTCTGGGGCTTTGCGGCTTCTACAAGAAGTTCATCCCCAACTACAACAGCATCGCAGTGCCACTAACCAATGGAACCCGGAAAACCGCCCCGGACAAAGTCGTTTGGACAGCCGAATGCGAGACAGCATTCGAAACACTCAAGGACAAAATGACATCGGCGCCAGTACTTCACCTACAGATTTGACGCAGCCCTTCGTTCTACGCACCGACGCAAGTGACTTAAGCTTCGGAGCAGTACTGCTACAGCGCGACCCCAAGAACACGGAGACGCTATTCCCTGTCGTCTACGCAAGCAGAAAACTGAGACCCGCTGAGGCCCACTATGCCACGTCGGAGAAAGAATGCCTTGGACTGGTCTGGGCCATACAGAAGTTTCAACTCTACCTGTATGGGACCCACTTCACAGTTCAGGTGGACCACCAACCACTGTCATTCCTGGCAGCCTCCAAGTCCTTGAATTCGCGCCTGATGCCATGGCATACTCTTTCCAAATCGAGTACATCCCCAGCAAAGAGAACCACGGAACCGACTACCTCAGTCGTCATCTCGTGGAGGACACATCCGCTGTCGCCCACCCAACTCAACTAAGGTCCACAGCACCAGCCTTCGTCCCCGTCTAGTAGAACCCTTGTCACTAGTGTCCAAAGCTACCTGGCATAGCATTGCAGCTCAGGTAGAGCAACTTAATTAGTTTGTAAATAGGCCCCTAGGATAGTGCAGTGTTAAACTAGGCTCTGTAGTAGAAAAAGGTCGAATCCAGTAGTGATCGCCTTTTTCAGTTGAGGAAGCCTGTAACAAGAGCCGAGATTTAAACACAGCACATTGTAAGTGTTTGCCCTGTTTAGTCAGTTGTAACACTAAGGTTAATGTTATGCTGAAGCAGACGACAGAAGTTAATGATGTGTGCTACACTTTGCTATACGGACTATAGAGCAGTATAGTGATATCATCCAGCGTACGTTAGAGCTCATCGAATTTACAGCCAATCGGGACAGAGAGAGATTAGGTATACTGGTTCTACCTCGTTCAGACAGACAGCTTAGGAGAGTCATTCTGCATTCAAACTGCCTAGAGTACACAGCTACGCTCTAGCAGAAATCTCTCCATAGACCAGGAAAGCAGGACTTGTTGAAAACTCGATTCAAGTAAGTTAGCCATGGCCTGACATTAAAAAAAAAGGTAAATGAACATACTTTTGTTTCAGCATGATGTCTTGATATTATTGTTGAATTATGTTTGTGAAATTTGCCATGATTAGAATTGAATTGTCAGTCCAACGTTGCGTGACCACATGGCGAACACGACCGGCCGACGCCATGTGGTATACCTTACGGACCCACTGTTGTTTAACCCATATGTATGCTTGCAGACCAGTGGCTGTACCAGAGAATGTGTACAATATTAATTAATTCTCTATGTGTATAGTTAGCCCTGATTTATATTTATCTATGTATAGGAAATTAGAGTGGAGATTCCAGTGGACCACGGAATTAGCAGAATGTTCGTCGCTTATATATAGAGATTTGGAGCTAATCACTGAGGGCTACTTCGGCCTTCGGTGAGACGCTCTGCACACACCTAGAATACAGGGTTGTGCAGAATTTCGTCTCATATGTTACAGACGAGCAGGCATCGTATAGTGAGCCCAACCAGGTGAAAGACAAGAAAAAGTCTTCACTGAAAGTTGGCTTGCAGCGGCTGATCAAGCAATGAGCGAAGAGAGCACACCAGTCTAGCAACAAGGAGAACCCACAACAACACAGCTTATCAAGGAAGCAACCACAACACAGCTCTTCGGACACTGAGCTAAGTACACAGTACCAGTGCACCAAACCTGTATCAAAGGACCACAGTAGTCCACTCTTCCAGAACTCTGACCCTTAGGGCAGAAAGCATCCAGTGCCCGATGATGTTACAGTAGCTGCATAGAACTATCAAGAAGCGAACCAGTCAAAGAAACATTTGAAGTTTTAAGTTAGTATCGTACTTAGCAGATCGTGTATAGAGTAGAGGAAATAAATGTGTGATATTTACTGTTATCAAGTGGCTGGACCACCTATGTTTCATAGCCGTGTGAGAGCTAGTGTGACAGTGATCTTTTACCATTTTTCTTTTTATCTCTGTACCCCAGCCTAAACATTACATTACATTGTTATTGCTTTAGGTCCAGCGGACTCTTCCGAGCCAAATCAGGACCGGACAACCCCCAATCCGCATAAAAGATCTGCCGAAACAACCCTAGTGTAAAACTGAAAGCTATCCACCAGCCAGTCACTTTACAATAAAGACATCCCACGAAGGGGACGGCTGAGGCTTCACCCCAACTTATCGAACCCCCGTTTACAAAAACAAAATAGAATACAAACATCATTATAAATTATCAACAAAACACATACATATAAAATGCCTACATTGCTAAATAATAACATCATAGGAAGCCCTAGTGACCACCTGGCAGAAAGCGTCCAATATTCCCAAGCTGATCCAACAGACCTCATACACAAATTAGGAGTCTTGTCCCGGAAGAGTTTTCAAGAAAAAAGGTAGGAGACTGGTCTAGCGAAGAAGACGATAGTATAGCAGATTGATAGAACAGAGCAGGAATGAGAAAGAGCAAATGAGAAAGACAGCGACAGTGGGAACTTAAAGCACTAAATTTCCAGAAAGTGGGGATACTATTTATACTGAAACCCCCGGCACCCCAACGGGGAGACCAGCCTAAACAAAGACTGAGCTAAAAAAATAAATGTATTAAGTAGAGTCACAGGGAGATTTACTAGCGATCCCATCGACTTAAGACGAGTGGGTAATAGCATTCCATTGTGCAGAGCCCAGCAACAATAGACCCACAGTCAAAGTTAACAGGTCATTCCCATCCAGATATCGCTATAATTGTTGATGTTATATTAAAGTCATCAGTTGTTAGATTGTTATAATTTTATTTTTAGTTGGTAGATTGTTATGATTTTACTATATTTTAGTTTTATTGTTTAATGTCATGCACCTAGAGTGTACAGACGTAAAATTAAAATACTGAACCAAGATGAACTGGACTAACAGTTTAGGCCCCATGGAATGAAACTTTACACACCACGGAATGAAATTTAGACATCACGGAATACCATGGAATGAAAGTTCAGACACAGTGGAATGAAGTTCAGACACCGTGGTATGAAAGACTCCTTGCAATACAAGGATTAAGTTTAGGCACCCTGAGCGTTAGACACATAACAGAGAAATGGCAAACACGTACACACAAGTGAATGGCAATCAGTAGGCATATTTCATAGTGCTGATAGACGGAAGGGGACTCTCGAGCGCATAATAATTACTTATTTTGGAATCACATGCGTTTGATCATGAGTGATAGAAAGACACTCACACACGCACACAACCAAACAGAGAGAGAGAGAGAGAGAGAGAGAGAGAGAGAGAGAGAGAGAGAGAGAGAGACTCGTGAAGGTCGATGGACACAATAACCTGTTGCCGGGCAAAGACCTAGTGGCACCAAGGTTCTTCCGAAGTTTAACAGATCACAAAGTCAAATAAAAAGTAAAAAGGTAAAGGTAGGTCCCATAGCCTTGTGGCCGTAGGGGAGTGTGATGTTGGAGATCACACGTATCTTGGGCCAGCGTAATGAGGGTGATGCCCATCTCTCTCCCTCGCTGCTTTACCTTCCCCACCCTCAAGAGAGTAGGTACTCAATCACAGTTGATGCAACTGGGGGCGTTGTTATTTGTCGCTTCACGTTGCGGTCACCCATCCAAGTGCTAACCGCACTGGACGGTGCTTAACTTGCGACACAGTAGTGAGTGCTCCAACCACTGCGCTATCCGACACATCCGACATCCGACAAAGTCAAGTCCAACTGTAAAATGCAATGTCCCAAGGACACACAGTCCAGAGTAATCGTTCCTTTCAAAATTCAATCACTATTGTTCTATAAGGATAAAACGCTATAACAAAAATAACCTTCTTTAATATAAATCGATCCATTCGTTGGCTTATGCACCTATTGATAACAACAATGTTGATTTTAATGATAGCTCCGCAGCAAAAGCGCCTCGGGCGGCTTCATTAATTTCCTGTATCAGCCAGCGCCTTGAGCAGCTCTAGAGCTAAAAAAAACATTCGCGATATAAGAACGATTTATTTACAAAGTTCAAAATAAATCGTCGCTGGATTAATTGTGTGGACAATTTTGCCCTATTTACGATCTTGTGAATGACGTAGTCTTGGGTGTTTTGTGGCTACAGACGTGCAAGGTCTTTGCACTGGTTATGTCTTCGCGGAGAACTTGAACTCTTTGTCGTGGGTACGACCTCGTTAATGACATAAGGTCTTGGACCTGAATTCAAAATTTCGAAAAGAAATGCGAGGTGACGTAAGGAGAAAAAAGAAGAAGAAGAAGAATGGGGGAAGAAGAAGAAGAAGAAGAAGAAGAAGAAGAAGAAGAAGAAGAAGCAGAAGAAGAAGAAGAAGAAGAAGAAGAAGAAGAAGAAGAAGAAGAAGAAGAAGAGCAACAACAACAACAACAATGACGACAACAACAACTGCTACTACAATAATAGCAACAACAACAAATGTAATAAAATAATTTATAATAATATCGTGATGCCCCTTTTGGGCCAGGATGTAGGCAAGGCATTCTGGACTATAATGTACACATTTATAATTGTGTTGAAAAAGTGAGTTATAATCTGGTAGATCCAAAAAAAAGGAATTAAAAAAATAACTAAAAATGCTCATGGACGATGTTAGTCTAGCATGTATATATAATGCAAGACTTAAGTTTTGACACCTAGCACAGAAATTTTAGCCACGTAACTGAGTGGTCGTAAACGCGTTATCACCAACGGATAATAAGTATATTCTAAAGTGCCGGTCGTCAAAAGTGAGACTCAAAAGCAAAATAAATAATTCGTTTTTGGTTCACACGCATCTGATCATGAGTGAGAAGGAAAGCAATATCCACACACACAATACATGACATGGTTAATGGTTTAGGTCCAGTGGAATTTACACACACATACACACATAAATGAATATTGAGGTTTAACGTCTACACCCACCATTGGCGATATGGCAGACAGGGGTAACCATCCCAGGATAGAGAGGGTAGGGACCTAAATCAACACTGAACCGCCAGAGCAATCATACTGCAAATACTGACAGTGAAATTGGACACAGTTTTTCTTATCCACCACGGAAGTGGAACCTGGGTCAACAGGTGTTCCAAGCGAACGCTCTCCCACTGAACCTACGGCTGTGGGACAAATCCAAACTACTTTGGTTTGCTCAAGTGAAAGCTACTTTAAAAAGACCCATTTTGACACGTCCCCGTGAAAGATCCCTTTAAAATGACCCATTGTGACCACCTCCCCGCCACAGATCCATTTAAAATGGCCCAGTTTGACCACCTCCCCGCCACAGATCCCTTTAAAATGACCCATTGTGACCACCTCCTCGCCACAGATCCCTTTAAAATGACCCATTGTGACTACCTCCCCGCCACAGATCCCTTTAAAATGCACAGTGAGTGTTGCCTCACTGAAAAAAGCTTTTAACAAAACAACACAAATCTCATTCCAAAGTAAAGTTGTTTTTTTTTAATCAATAAATAGTTCTTGTGGCTATTAATAGGTGTGGCCGCTCTACCGCTCTAGCACTAACAATGTCTACTAGCCGGACTTTTACCGTATTGATGTGCCGCTCTACCGCTCTAGCACTAACAATGTCTACTAGCCGGACTTTTACCGTATTGATGTGCCGCTCTACCGCTCTAGCACTAACAATGTCTACTAGCCGGACTTTTACTGTATTTATGTGCGGCTCTACCGCTCTAGCACTAACAATGTCTACTGGACGGACTTTTACCGTATTGATGTGCCGCTCTACCGCTCTAGCACTAACAATGTCTACTAGCCGGACTTTTACTGTATTTATGTGCGGCTCTACCGCTCTAGCACTAACAATGTCTACTGGACGGACTTTTACTGTATTTATGTGCGGCTCTACCGCTCTAGCACTAACAATGTCTACTAGACGGACTTTTACTGTATTTATGTGCGGCTCTACCGCTCTAGCACTAACAATGTCTACTAGACGGTATTTTACCGTATTGATGTGCCGTTCGACTTAGAGGAAATCAACCCCTGTCAGAACAGAAATGGAGAATGCAAACTTTGGCTGTTGGTTTGAGCAACTAAAGCCCACTTTATCATTGTTTAATGTAAAACAAAAACCTCAAATATTAGGAGAAATCTGTGTAGCCGGGCTGGCTTAGCCGGCTACGAGAATTTCTGACCATTGCGATATGTAGGCCTTACTCTGTTCTCTGTTATGTTTAACCTAGCTGTATGAAATAATTTGATATACACTTTTCAGATCCCTTAAAGCAGATAATCGTTAGACGCAGCACTCAATTCTCTATTAGAATATATAAACTTTATTTGTGATTTATGCAGCAATTTTGATTTAGAGCGCGATATTTAGAATAGCGCGATGCCTATCACGGTGATAAACACACCGCGCTGTTGTATGACCGCTGATACGAGCTGGCCGGTTGTAACGCTCTTCTTGCCTTGTGTAATCATGGATTAACACATGAAAAGAACAAAATTGTCGATGATGGCGATAGCAAAGATTTTCCACTTTTTTTTTTTTTTTTAAAGTAAAATTTACGTCCCCGGACACATTAAGCGTATAGGGGACGGGTGAACAACCTGTATTTAATTTTCCACTGTAACACCTTAAGTGTGATATTTTCCAATGCCTTAGATAGTTCACTCTCTAATAGTATATACTTAAATTAAATACAAGTTTTATAGGGACATACATCGGAAGACAAACAGAGGAAAAGTTGAAAGAAGAGGTCAGGATGTAAATATTGTTGTTGTGTTAGGTGTTTGCTAATTTAGTCAGTCATAGTCGGAGCCCAAAATAATAACCATGTCATATTATATATCGTTGGAAAGGGGAGACGTTGTTCTTTCTTTGTCATTATTAGCCTACTACTATTATTGAGGCAGACATTTTGGGGCAAGCGGGGCATGCGTAAGAGCACTGTCGGTACGGCTGGCGCCACTAAATAAAAGCAGGACACACACGCGGAGAGCAAGGGGCCGGGTAGCTCAGTTGGTAAGAGCATCTTGCTAGTAACCGAGAGGTCGCTGGTTCGAATCCCGGATTGGTCAACGTGTGATCATATCATTTTCCCCTTTACCAACAACTGGCCCGCTGGTGTCAGTATAAATCGGTCCAGTAGTCACCTATATGCGAAAGTGTCGTGTGACTATAATCTACATTCTACAAACAACGGAGAGCAAGGAGAGGCACACACTCGGGGGACTCACGGCAGACACGGAGGAACGAGTCAGACACTCAGAGAGGGAGAATGTAGCTGTTATCTCGCATTGCCTTTTGCCCTCTTTGTATGATGCACTTCGAGAATAAAACTTTCAACGGTCATCAAGGAACTGGCGATGGGGAGAAAGAGAGAGAGAGAGAGAGAGAGAATGAGTGAAAATTCTTCTCCACCATAACCCTCCATCATCGTCTTCGTCTCTCTTCTCCACCACTACTACATCTGTTTTGCCAAAAATACAAACATTCTTCAACTTGGGGCTTTTAAACTTTTATTTTTTGTTAACCAATCAGACTTTATGTTATGTTAATGTTTTTTTTACACACAATAATATCATAATGATGTTCATCCTAAGTATGGATTGATAGTAATAATCTCACAAACACAGCTTTTTCACCAAATTAGGACTTTGATTGAAGCGTGGTCTTCACCCAGGTTACAACCTCACTAATAGGTTCATCAAACCCTTGACCTGGTTACGACCTCGCGAGTGACGTGGTCTTGCGTCTTTTGCCCAGGTGATGACCTAAAGACTTAAACGAGGTCATTACCTCAAGAATGTCAAGACTGCTTCACCCAGGTTTAATGTCACCTTGTGGTACGAACTCGCGAATGACGTGCGACCTGTGCCCAGGTTATGTGTCCTAGTGGCTGGAGTGAGAGGTTTTTGTCCTGGTCGCGAACATGAACCTTTGTTCCTTGGTAATGACCTCGTAAATGGCACAATGCCTTTGCCTTGGTTTCAACCTCTCGAACAAAAGTGGGAGATGGTAATTATAATAAACAACACCAACAAACAAAGAAGCAGCTAAGGTTAGGTGCGCAAGATAAAAGTGGCCAATTTTCACTGCCCATCTCAGCAGTATGCTTGCTCATGTGGTTCAGTGTTGATTTAGGTCCTTATCTCTTCTTTCCTGGAGAGTATATCCCCGTCTGCCATATCGTCAAAGGATGGAATGGACGTTAAAGATCAATGTTCAGTCTTATACAAAGGAAGGGGGAGAGGGAGGAGAGAGAGGTGAGATAGAGAGAGGGAAAGAGAGACTGAGGGGGAGAGAGACAGAGGGGAGAGAGAGACAGAGGGGGAGATAAGATAAGATAAGATAAGAAAACAATTTTATTTTGCAAGGGTAAACGAGTAAGCGCTGGATGCGTTTTTTTACATCTTGCCTTTTGGGGCTTTAACAATTACTATTAAATACAACTCAAGGTGTCGGATAGTGCAGTGGTTGGAGCACTCGCTACTGTGTCGAAAGTGAAGCACCGTCCGGTGCGGTTAGCACTTGGATGGGTGACCGCTAAGGTGTGAAGCGACAAAACAACAACGCCCCCAGTTGACTCAACTGTGATTGAGTACCTACTCTCTTGAGGGTGGGGAAGGTAAAGCAGCGAGGGAGAGAGTTGGGCATCACCCTCATTACGCTGGCCCAAGATAAGTGTGATCTCCAACATCACGCTCCCCTACGGCCACAAGGCTATGGGACTACCTTTACCTTTACCTTTTTACAACTCAAGGTTATAACATTCACATTATGGAACAATAACAAATAAACAAAGTCGTCATTAGGCCCGAGTTCCATTTCTTTTATATAGTGAAGGGAGTTTTGTCTCTGCAGTCCCCTTTTTCTGTAATGACTCTTTATACGATGTTTAACTTTCCCAGCCCCTCTCCGCTCTCCAACCTCCCCCCTCCACCTCCCCCTCCCCCCCCCCCCGCTCGCCCTCTACTCGTCGCTGCAGACCAAACGAAGAGAGTAAGCTAATATCACCTTGTGTAAATGGTCATCCTACTGGTGTGGTACAGCTATTCACGAGTTTACGGGAAATTGTTATTCATTTTTTTCCTGCTTTTTTTTAAACATTATTATTATTATTTATTTATGGTTCTTTTTTTTATTTCAATTTTTACAGCGGTGAATCAGAATGAGGCGAAAATTAACAGAATGGAGTCATGAGAAAATCAACAAGGTCATTCATTGTCACAATTTAACAAACTATGTCAAGTATAAAGCATGGCAAAGCATTAATTCACAGCAAAGTACACCTCTAAACTAGAACAGCACATTAAACAAACTTTCTATAACGCATCTGAACTTCAAAAATATCTTTCAAAGGTCTTGTTGCTTTGGTTTTCTTGTAGATACTTATACATATTTTAGCCAGCAAAATCAAATAGTTTACTTTATTACAAACACGTTTAGAGAGCTTTCCTTGTTGAATGCCAAACAATATATCTGTAACCTGGAACTTAAGTGTAACTCCATAGTTAACCAAAACCAACTGCTCAATAGTTTTCCATAAAACTGTAACATTCGGACAATAAAAAAAAAAGTTCAATAAAATCCACATCATCATGACAAAATGTGCAATTCTGTGTTTCAGTAACTTTTATTTTCTGCAACAAAATATTTGTCGGATAAATATTATGTAGTATTTTCCACTGTAATAATCGCATACGTGTTTCTGCAGTTACTTTTATGGGCATTAACCAGTGTTCACTTTTAATTTCAATGCCAAACTTTTTTTTTCCCAAAATCCAACAGAACATGGGCTAGATACCTTATATTCACAAAGTAAAAACCTAAAATCTCTACATTTATAAATATATCTTAAATGGAACTGTGGAGGTCTACTAAAGTTCGGAACCGACAATTCATTACCATTATACTTACGTCTAAACTGATGAACAGCCGCCCTTACTACATTATACTCAAGCAATCTCTGAGAAGAGTAACCAATTTTTTCACAAACATCATCAAATGAAATCAACCTATCAAATTGAAATAAATCAGACACTAACAAAATATTTCCTTTTATCCAAGTATCAAAGTATAATACTTGGTTTTGATACCTGATTTTATCATTATTCCATAGAACCAGTGAAATACTGTCACATTTATTTTTATCTAGCCATGTCTTTAACACTGTGCGCCAAAAATGAAATTTCACAGTTCCTATGCCCTTCAACAATGCACTTTTAACATTTGAATAAAAACATATTAATTTATCTCCATAATTTCTTAGAATGTATCTTGGCAGACTTTGCCATGTTTCAGAATTATCCCATTGACAGAGCCATACCGCCCACTGCAAAAGAAAACAATGCTGCATAGTTCTCAAGTCTATCATATTTAATCCACCATTACTATAGTGACTACACATAACATCTCTTTTAACCTTTTCAAATGCCTTTTTGTTGCAGTCTTTTTTTCGCCATATAAACCTAAATAAAAGTCTACTTAGATCTACTAGAAAATTTTCAGGGATTACAATGGCTTGCATAATGTACCCAAACTGAGAAATCAAAAACGTTTTCGTGACACAGATTTTTCCCATAATACTTAAATTGCGTTTCTTCCAAGAACGGATCAAACGCTTAATAGTTGCAATTCTTTGTGTCCAATTTTCTGACACTTCAGAGGCACATTTGTCATTAGAAAAATAGACACCCAAAATTCTAACCATTTTTTTCCAATTAATTCCCAAAATATTATCTCTACAATTTTTTCTACTGCCTAGCCACATTGCCTCTGACTTCTTTGCATTTATTTCTAAACCTGAAAATGAAGTAAACATTTCAAAAATATTTAATACATAATGCATATCATTTTCATCCTTTAAGACTAGGGTTATGTCATCTGCATATAATAGAATTGTAACCACACTAATATCATTTCCATTACAAAAAGTAAGTCCTTTTATATTTTTACTGACTCTTATTTTTATTGCCAAGAGTTCAATGCTAACAGCAAAGGCTAACGGTGAAAAAGGACATCCTTGCCGGATTCCTGATTCAACTTGAAAGTATTCGGACATCCAGCCACAGTAAAAAAAAATACAGCTTTGTGCACTGCTTAAAATTACTTTTAACCATTGCAAAAATTCTGGCCCAAAACGAAATTTTACAAACGCAGAAAACATAAAATCTTTAGAAATTCTATCAAACGCTTGAGAATAGTCTGCTGCAAATAGTATTCCAGGCTGATTTATTACATTCATCTGGTCTACAACGTCATCTACAAGCCTTAGTGCGGCTGAAACTCTGCGACCTGTTATGTAACCGACTTGGTCTGGATGTACAATATCATGAATAACTGACCCTAAACGTAAGGCTAAACACTTTGTTAGTAATTTATAATCACTGTTGGTTAGTGAAATTGGCCGCCAATTCTTGAGACTTTTTCTTGGAAGATCTTTACCCTTATGTATAAGTGTAATAATTGCTTTTTGTTGGGTCCATGATAAAGTCCCATTTTTAAATGCCGAGCTAAACGATAAAACCAATATTTTACGCAATTGACACCAAAACATTTGTAAGAATTCCATGGTAATGCCATCACAACCTGGTGCTGCGCCATTGTTCATTTCTTTTAATGCCCGCAACAATTCGTCTTCAGTGACTGTGCCTTCACAAGACTGCTTTTGTTTGGCCGTGAGTTTTTTCACTGAAACGTCTGATAGAAAAGTATCTATCTTCCGCATCATACCATCTTTTTTTAACTTTTTTTTATATAAATCAGGGTAAAACTGTTTTTGAATATTCATAATCTCATCCTGCTGTGTGTGCAACTGACCATTTTCATCTAAAACACTGTCCATAACTTTCGCATTCGATTTTGCCTTTTCTAAATTAAGAAAGTATTTTGTGTTTTTTTCCCCCTCCTCAATCCATTTTACTCGCGCCCGAACACAAGCAGCTTGAAATTTTTGTTTTTCAATTATTTCAATTTTTAACTTCAAATGATCCCTTCCTTTCTGTAATTCAATATTGTTTGGATCCAACGCCAACCTTTTCTCCATTTTGTCTAACTCAGCATACAATTCAACACATTCATTCTTTTTGTTAATTATTTTTGTCTTACTATAATTGATAGTGAAACTCTTTATTTTTACTTTCAACATTTCCCATTCAAACTGCATGTCAGCATCATCTCCCACCTTATTTCCATGATTTCCAATTAAATTGTTCATTTCTTTTACATACTCTATATCAGTAAAAAGAGAATTATTAATTTTCCAATATCCTGGGCCTTTAACAGTCTCTGTAAACTTAATGAAAATTGAGCAGCCTCTGTGATCTGTAGCTGGCATAGAATGTATATTACATTCTAATGTCTTATCAAATAAATCTGAAGTAGTCAGAATATAATCTAAACGCCTGGCTATGAAAGGGCTTCTCTTACTCCATGTGTATTCTTTTTCTAAAGGATTAAATAACCTCCATGCATCATGTAGATCACATGAATGAAAAAAATCATTGAAACTTACCACCATCTTATCTACATGTTTTTCTCCTGCTACAATGTCCATATCATTATCCAATACACGATTGAAATCACCACATACCAGTGCATGTTCATTATGTAATTTCCATTTTAATGTTAATCCACTAAGTTCTTGAAAAAACTTATGTTTTTCTGTTGTGTCATTAGGTGCATACACATTGACAACAACTATACTTCTTATATCATTTTCAAGTTTTATTGCTACAATTCTTCTAGAGCTAACTAACACTGTCACTTTATTAGTAACATCTTCCCTAATCAACACCATTTGACCAGAACTGTGAGCCGTGAAATCACTACATACCATCTCCCCTCCCCATTCTTTTTTCCATTCTTCCAAATCTTGTTTTGTTACATGAGTTTCTTGTAAACAAACACAATCAAATTTCTTTTCTTTTAAGTACACAAATTAAGACTTTCTTTTTGCTTTAGCTCTTAGGCCTCTTACGTTCAACGCAAGAAGGCTGAAACTAGAATCAAATACCATAAACAAGGTCCGTTAGACATAGCGAAGGTCGTACCAGTAGAGAAAACCCCCTGTGAAGCTTAATAGGCCTACTTGTTTGTATGGTCTGATAAGTCTAATCGTGCTTGTTTTTCAATAGTTTTTTCTGTATCTTCGTTTGACCGCATTCTTTTCGGGGTGGCAGATCGTGAATGTGATGGTTGAGGACCGAAATCCAGCTTCACCTGTCTGCGAGAGGGCCTGTTGCTGGAAGAAGGTTTTGTTACACTCGTTCGATGTTGGTGTTTTTCTATCAGTAGTTGATTCAGCCCCGATGCTTGAAGTACTGATAAAGTGTAACTCAGGTTCGTTTATCCACGCAGCCTGCTCACTCAGCAACAAGGCAGTCTTCGTATGCAGTTTTCAAACTGTATTCAGCGTTCATCAACAACTTCATACAATCGCCTTTTCACTCTCCTCCTTTCCACTTTTTTTTACAATTCTCAACTATCAACACACTATCAACCCCTCTTTTGAAACAGTGCGGCACTTATATAGTCTCTTCATACTCCAGAACAATTTAGAATAGGGCAGAATGACGCACTACAACCAATCAAATGAAACTTCGTCATCACTGACTTACGTCATACAACATTCTTTCTGTCCAAGAATGTTCTCAAATATCGCGAAACTTCGATCGATAGTAAACAAGCAGATCTAGAGAATTCTCCAATAATATCGACTAACAAAAATTATCAACGTTATACAAAGCTTCTTCTAACAACAACTCAGACTCAAATCAAAGGTAAATACACTCTATTATTGAATACTTTGCAAAGCGAAACGATTAGATCTATCGTGCGCGTCCCAGACACACTATCCTTCGCGTTTCAACGTAACAGTTTGTTTTCTTTACTCTCTATAGTGGAAGCCCCTTTATTTTTGTTTTTTTTCCATTCGAGTGACGCTGATTGGTCCGGTTCGTCAGGCTGGGTATCCTCCCACTCGTCTGCGTCATCTGCAGCACTTAGCTCACTGCTTTCATTGGTTGTCTCACGATGTACGTCTGCTGTGTTTTGCGATAACGAGGTTTTGTCCTTGATACTGTCGTCACACTGGGGATCCCCCCTTTTGTGACCCTCTTGTTTACAAAACTCACAACGGATTTCATTGGAACACATAGCCGCTCTATGCCCTTTCTCCAAACAGCGATTACACTCAGCTTCCGTCAGATTTCGTTTAGGCTGTTCTTTATAATACAATCGTCCGCGAAAACTCCCTACTGTAATGTGATGTGCCAGTGGTTGACTGGGAATGCCAATGAAAACAAATCTCCTAGCTGTGAGAAATCGAGTTAGTTTACCGTCCCTGTTTCTACTTTTTTCCATCATAATTTTTGAGCGGAGTGCACAACCCAATCGAACCAAAGCTGATTCAATATCCTTGTCTGCACAAGATATCGGAATATCATAAATCCACAGCTTGGTAGCTGGGATTTCCAAACCATTGTCTCTAAGAATGAAAGGGTTTTTATCGTAAACCTGTACGCTGATATGACGCAATGTTATTCCATTGGCAAGCAGTTTTACTCTGGCTTCTCTGGTCAAGGGATAAACCCTCCACAACCCACGTATCTCTTGCGCCCCTAACACTGTCTCAAGTCCACTGACTTTCTCAGCCGCAAGACAAATTTCAAGGGTGTCATAACGTTCATCATAACTGAGTGGCAAACCTTTTTTGAGCAAGAACACCGGTTCAACGCCCGCCATCTTGAGTTCAAGTGGTTCACAGAATATTCAGAATACACAACGAAATGCAAAGTAAACAACTTTGTATCCACTAAAATCCTGTAGAAAGCTAGAGAGAAAGAACGGCAGTCGTTTTTGAGACGAGGAGCAGTAACCAGCTACATAGTTAGCAGTAAATTAATATCTCTCCTGAACAGACCAGGAAGCAGGACTTGTGAATTTTAGAATTCAATCAAGTAGCCACGAGCCTGACTTTGTCAAACAGGTAAATGAACATACTTCTGTTTCATCATGATGTATTTATATTTGTTACGTTGAAACGCGAAGGATAGTATGGCTGAAGCGTGTATGATAGATCTAATCGTTTCGATTTGCAAAGTATTCAATAATAGAGTTTATTTACCTTTGATTTGAGTTTGCATTGTTGTTAGGAGAGGCTTTATATAACGTTGATAATTTTCGTTAGTCGATATTTTTGTAGAATTCTCTGGATCCGCGTGTTTACTCTCGAAGCAAGAGGACGTTCGGGAAGGAGAAAAAATATGTAATGACGTAAGACAGTAATGACGAAGTTAGAAGCGATTGGTTAAATTGCGTCAAACCAGATTGATCCAGGTTATTCGGGAGTATCAAGAGACTATTTAAGTGCCGCGCTGTTTCAAAAATAAGAGAGTGTTGTTGTTGATAGTGAGTTGGAAAGTAAATTTGAGAGTGGAAAGGCGATTGAGCGATTGTATGCAGTTGTTGATGTGTGCTGAATAAAAGTGGAAAACTTCATACGTTGACTCAGTGTCTTGTATGCTGAGTGAGCAGGCTGCGTGGATAAACGAATCTGAGTTACACCTTATCAGGAATTCAGCATTGGGGCTGAATCAAATACTGATAAAGAAAACACCATCATCAAACCGAGTGTAACAATATTATTGTTGAATTATGTTTGTTGAATTTGCTATGCATAGAATTGAATTGTTAGGCCAACTTTGCCTGAACACGTGGAGAAGCTGACCACGAGGCAAAAGACGACCGGCCGACGCCATCTTGAATTATGTACGGACCTACTGTTGTTGAAACTATTATGTATGCATGCAGACCAGTGGCTGTACCAGAGAATGTTAATAATATTATTAATCCTTTATGTGTATAGTTAGCCACGATTTATATTGATGTATGTATAGGAAATTATAGCGGAGATTCCAGTGGACAACGGAATAAGCAGAATGTTCGTGGTTTAAGTTGGAGCTATCACTGAGGGCTACTTTGGCTTTCAGTGAGACGTCCTGCACAGACCTATTATTCAGGGTTGTGCAGAATTTCGTCTCATATGTTACAGACGAGCGGGCACATATATCGTGCGCCCAACTCCACAGAAAAAACGAGTTGGCTCTTTAGCCTCTACAGCACAGGACTGAGAGAGCAACCCTGGAAAACACTCTCCAAGACAACACAGCGTGTCAAGGAACCAGACTACACACCACCCTGCAGTTAAGTGCATAGGAAACAGTGCACTAAAACTGAATAAAAAGGACCACAGTAGTCCACTCTACAGAAAACTATAAAACGGACCACAGTAGTCCAAACTTCATGAACAATAGTAGCCAGTGCCCGATGATGAAATAACAGCTGCCTAGATTATCAGCGATCGAACCATTCGCATCGACTTATGAACGTTTAAATTAGATTAGTACATCGAAGTTCTTGTATAGAGTAGAAGAAATAAATGTGTGATTTTTAACTGTTATCAAGTGTCTGGACTACATATGATTCATAGCCGTGTGAAAGCTAACGTGACAGTAATCTTTTACCAGTTTTCTATCTATTACCCCAGCCTTAACACAGACCGAGCTAAACAAATAAATGTATTAAAGTAATTCACCGGGTGACTCACTAGCGGTTCCCATCGAATAAACGTGAGGGTTACAGCAATCCATTGTGCAGAGCCCAGTAACAATAAAACCCCACGTGACACTTTGCACGCAAATGGGGTGGAAAGAGGACTCTGTCAACGTAAAAGAACGTAGTTGAAATGATTGGATGGGATTGTTTTCATACATTGCACCATGTATAATAATAATAATAATAATAATAATAATAATAATAATAATAATAATAATAATACAGTACTTTTTTTTTTCGCGCGGTACCTCGCAAACGGTAAAGAAAGCGAGCTCGCCGCGCTTGACAACACGCGTGCAATTACACACACACACACACACACACACACACACACACAGAACACGTATACACTTATCAAATGGTTAAATAATTACAGTAAAACATGGCCATGTAAAACAACAGATAATATGAATACCAAGAACCGAGCCGGTGCAGCCACCATCCATGAACAGATGACGTGACTTGGTAGAAGATTACATATGGGGATAGAAGGGAGGGGGGGGGTGAAAATTATTGAGTTTGCATGTTAAAAAGGTGGGTCTTTAATTCTCGCTTGAAGGAAGAAAGTGATGGAGCATGTCGGGGTTGCATCGGTAGTGAGTTCCAGGCAGTTGCAGCAGAGAAAGAGAAAGATCGTTCACCATAGGTCTTTGAGTGAACACGGGGGATAGAAAGCAGTCTTGTATCAGAAGAAGAGCGGAGTTGTCTTGCAAAAGAGTAGACAGAGAGAAGGTACAGTGACGTCCCGAGGCCTCGGACATCGATCATGGTCCGATTCGTTTGGAAAATTACCGAATGCAAACACCTGTGTCCCGTCAAATGTCCGATTCTATTGCGAAATTCGCGGTCATTGTCCGATAGTATTATGACTAGAGCGGTCACTGCAAGAAACATCTGTACAAACTGGAGTGTCAAAGCCGTTAAAACGAGTTTGAATAGTGGACAATGCTAGACTATTATCACTCTTTAGTACATTCCGTCGAACAACAAAAGGGCCGCAACTCTCGACACTTTTGAAAGGGAAATAACCGACACCATACTTCCTCTGCAACGATCTTACTACGCTCAAAATGCCGCCGAAGAAAAAGCTTTGTGTCGCTTCACAATATGAATGTCCTATTGCTTTTATGTAGTTAGGACATGATGTCCGATTAGTTTTATGATTTAGGACATTTTGTCCTATTGCCCTCTAATCCTAGGAACACCACTGAAGGTCAGTAAAGTATGAAGGGGCAGACCAGTGAAGAATTTTGTATTTGTTTTTGTATCATTACCAGCCCACTGACCTGCTGAAGGTGCTCCACTTTCAAGCATTGTTAAATATGCTGCAGAGTTCCTATAGTCGTCCTATCCTATCCTATCCTATCCTATCCTATCCTATCCCGTAACTCGAAAGTCGTTGGGGCACCACAAATGATAATTTACGTACTCCATCTTTCTCTGTCCTCAGCAACACTCATGGCTTCGCTTAGTGTCAAGAGAGTCCATTCTCGAAACACATACATTATAAAATACCTACATTGCTAAATAATAATATCATAGGAAGCCTGTATGTGTTTTGTTGATAGTTTTTATAATGATGTTTGTGTTGTATTTTATTTTTGTAGACGGCGGTTCGATAAATTAGAGTATGCGTTCGTGCACAGACTAGACCTCGGTTTATACTCTCAGCCAAAAGAGTAGTATGTGTTGTCAGGAGGCGTCATACCTATCACCAGCGCCATCCACGTTTAACATCATGCCTTAAAAAAATGCATAATAATATAATGATGAATACACGTTGCCTAGCTGTGGAGTAAGACGATGCACAGCCTGGACAGTGCCTTAAGCAGTTAAGCAGTTCTATGAGCTGGAAAAACGGCACAATAAGAACTATTGATAATAACAGAAAGCGCACAATGTTATTAAGGATGGATAAATATATTCCATCATGTTATCGCCTCCAAGGTTTTCCTTTAAAAGTACACAGTGGTGGAGTCCGTTTGGGGACAGCCAAAATAATCACCATTCGTTTTTTTCCACTACTTGCTGATTGGTTCTGAACGGTGTGTGGCAGTCCATAACATGCTGACAGCGATTAGCCTACAAGATGTTGTCAATGTTCCTGGCAAAAGTAGAAGTATTTTCTAAATAAACATTACCATATTTGCTTAATGATTTTAAATTGAAGAATGCTATGATAGTACAAAATAAATTAACAACAACAACAACAGCAGCAGCAAAGACTACCTCTGCAACTTTGTATATTTAAAAAATGATGGCAAGCCATTCAATCGTGTTTTGGTCGTCAAGACAAAAGGTATAAACATGCAGATGGCAATTGGTCATTCCAACGAATTTCAGTCATCACGAAAAACACCTTGTATAGGTTATATACATTCGACGTGGTGTGTGAATATTCCTTCATCATCATTATCATCATCATCATCATCATCATCATCATCATCATCATCATCATCATCATCATCATCATCATCATATCACAGGAGTGAGATTTAGCGGTCGCCCGGTCGCCCGAGGCGACTTAAAACCGGCTCGGGCGACCTCACTTTATAATTGAGCCAGCCCGCCTGGCGACCTAAAAAAAAAGATACTACTTGCAGACTTTTAGAAGCTCGGTCAGAAGCGAGAGCGTTTTTAGGTCACTTTTCGTCTGCTACGAGTATGAAACATACGCGAGCGTTATTTCCCTTTGCTTACTTCCCTTTCGCGCCAAGCACGCTGTCTTCTTTGTTTGTGAAAAAGACACACGCTACAAATTACGTATATTGTCAAAATTTGTGTTTTATATGTGAACGATTGTCGGGCTGCCTAAAAACCATGTAGCCTGGGGAACCTAGAAAAAAATATCCTATGACCCTAAACAAATTGTTATAGAAAATATTTTCACTGCATTATGACGGCACTATCAGTTGCTACTTCCCATAAAAAATCGGACACAGTTGGTGTGCGGCATAATTTTTAGCGGCAATTTAAAGGTCACGGTCAAGGTCACAGCCCACAAAAATCGTTAGAACCCTATCAATTAGCACCTTGTTTGAAAGGTAATAAAAATGCATTGTCGAAAACGTTATAATAATTAACGATACTGTTAACTGGTTAAAGTTAATGATGTAGAAAGGTTATGTAAATGCCCTATGAGACAACAGATAAAATAAAATAATAAACAATGAACAATATAAACATATTAATTACACTGCAAACCATTATACTATGTAGTCAGTTTCTTTAACTTAATATGATAACGCAAAACCATACTGAACATTTGTGCTCCAATCCTGCTACACTTCATCGGGATGGGGTGGGGGAGTGTTGCAGCAGCTAAGACCCCGGCACTCCTTGCAGGCAGGAGAACAAAGAAGCCTGTATCTCCTGCATGAACAGCGGGATTGGGCATCACAATTTCCCGAGCATGAGCATCGGATTATCTTCAGCAGCTTTGGTGGAGCAGCAGGAAGCAGGGTTGTCACTGGCAGTAGCATGCTGCCCTCCAGCTTCCATCCACATGTTGTTGGGCATGCGTCCTGCTGCTTGCCCATCCACTCTTGTACTTGCCAGTAGACGCGATGACTGTGAAATCGTGCAGCCGCAGACGTTGGGGGCAGCGTATTCACCTTAACAAAGGTTGTTCCAAGGGCCACTTTCCTACAGAAGGTGCAATACCTCAGTTCGTCTATTCTATCATGTTCTTTGCCACCATATAGGAGGAGTACAAGTGCTGTCTCTCCTGCTGCTTCTACTTCTGTCACTGACGATGCCTCCAGAAACGTTTTGGCAGCCTTTTGAAAGCAGGTGCTGGACCTCAGTTTTGTGAGAGCTACAGCCTTGCCAATGCCAAAGGGCCTGGACGTGTTGTCACAACCTGTAAGGGCATGCAGAAGTAACAGGAGATGACGTAGCGGGAACCCAATGACATCAACAAGTCGTTTTATGTCCCACACTTTCTTCTTTTGCTGTTGTTTGTCTGAATAGAAGTAGACATGGTCTTCGGCACACAGATAATATATCAACAACACCAACAGGTCCGTGTCTTCACCTACCACAGCCGCGCTCTTGTGTTTAGCTGCCTGTTGAGCTGCCAGGACAATCTGCAAGTCAGCGTCTGACTTCGCTTGTATGACTGTGCATGTCCGCTCCAAGCATGAACCAAGGAGAGAAATGAATCTCTGCTTGTTCTCCTTGTGTGCAAGAAATACTTCCTTAGTAGACAGCAGGGCCATGTCTGGAGTAAAATGAACCGGTACTCCTTTCATTCCTTTTGTGCGTCTTATATGGGTCATATCCTTGGTTGAGGGTCCAGACCCATATCCATCAAAGACTACCACGGCATGGGGATATTGGCTATTTACATAACTGACGTAAAAGTCAACAATGCTTTGGAATGTGAAGCCCCGCTTCCAGAGTGCTTGTACTCGTTGTAGTAAGGAACCTCCGTCCACAACATACTGGAGGTCACGGGGTAGAGAACACATGGGAGGTTCAGACACCATCTTCCACAGCTCATCGGCCAGTGATGCCTTGTTTGGTAGTCTCATTATTTCTGGAGATTCAAACAAAGATGATGGATAACTGCATAGCTCGTATTTGAATATTTCTTGTTCTTCTCCGCTCATTTGACCTTGTGCTGCAGTAATAAACCGTTGACATAGCAGCTGTGCGTCGATGTTGACGGGTGCTCCGACCCCTTTATTCGACTGCCTGGTGGCCAGAGTCCTGACTTGTTCTTTCCTTGTAAATTTAAGCTCACCAGCATTCTGTCCCTCTAATGACCGGATTATCTGTTCTCCGATCTTTTTTGCCTCATGGGCGTTAACAGTGAGGTCAGCAGTCACTCCTGTGGCAATGTTTCTGAGCGTAGGGTCTTCCGAAAATGGGCTCCTTTCTTGAAGATAGGCGCCTATCTTGACCATATCCTCCATATCTTTCTGAACTCTTGCTTCTCCAAGTTCTGCATGTTCATCACTCGTAGCTCGCCGAGTACCAGTCAATTCCTGCATGGCATGGTTAATACTGGCACATGCAGGCAGCGACAGCACCCATTTTGCTCGCTGAGCCTCTGTGATACCTCGGGTTCTCGTAAGACCACCTGTGGTCTTCGCACAGCGCATTATGGTCTGTTCAATAACAAGATCAGAGGATAATCCAGCCCAATACCTGTCAGACCTCCGAATAACATGGTGACCATCCATGAAGCTTTTAAAAACGTTGGGGTTCACTTTGTCCAGCTTATTCATCATCTGTAGGTACAGGTAGACTGATTTGGCATAGAGGATGTGCCCAGTAGCTGCTAAGTACGGCAACATCTCATGCGTGGTTGACAAGTGTAGCAGCCAGTTGCCAGTTCTCTCAGCCTTGAGAAATCGCTTCAGAATGTCAACTGTTGTCATATACTGCAGCCACACCTGGCATGTTTTGCTGGTTAGACCAAGTGACATTTTCTGTTCGTGAATCCGTTTGCTCATACGTTCCAAGCAAGGGCTGTCTTTCAGGTTCTCTGCTGTTATCTCGCCTTTGAGCAGTTTGGCATGAGTGTGAACAACAGCATTCATGTCTTCAAAGTCGTTTACTGCCTCTCCCAACACTTCTGGCATATGAGACTTGACAGGTTCCCAAGATACATCACAACGCCCATCTATGTCACTGCTTGATGCTCCATCAATAAGTACAACAGAGGCATCAGTGCCCTGAGCATCGTTGCTATCGCTGGGTTTTGGTAATTTTGGAAGAGGGATTTGCAGAAGGTCTGCAATAAGAAGGGCATGCAGGGCTGTGTCTATCATGATGTGTGCACGCACTGCACGCTCCACTGCATCACCATTTAAAATTGCTGACACTGAATTTGGGGCGTACACAAGAGACATGACTTCCTGTAAGCCAGAATCTGCCATAAGGTGGCCAATGCAAGCCAGAAAACTTTTCTCCAGATGGAAGGGTCCAAGTCGCAAGATGATTGACCTAAGATGACTTTCTTCCGGTTCACTTTGTATAATGTCAAGAGCCTTCCACCAGAGAGACTGGTCAAATGTCAGAAGTGCAGTTTTGTTGTTTCTTTTTGCTTCAGAACAAATATAGTGCAGAGTGGAGAGTATGCATGTTCTGTCTGTGGGGTTAAGGTCGATCATGGGTAAAAACAGAACAGAGGACAGCCCAGGAAAAGCACCTTGGTGTACAGCCTGCATTACTCCAGACCAAGAAGGTCTGTCTGGCTTAAGCAGCCAGCAGGACTTCCAGAGTAACTCAACTTCCATTGTTGGATCCTGCACAATTTGTGTTTCAATTCTTTCCAGCTTGAGACTTTTCAGACCACCTGTTTCTTCTCTGTTGAAATATTTGATTTCAATTGTAGCCTTTCTTACTATTTCTTCAGATCTGATGTTAGTTCGTCTCTTAACCATCAGCTTGCCATGCATCATTTGCGTCACAGTGGCGATAATTCCCATCCCATGGAACGTGTTGTAACCGTCAATGGTATTAGTGTTGTGGTCCAGATTGTCGGCCATGTACTGTGCAAAATGGCCATCGGGAAAGGTAGTGCTCTCAGCATGGGTTGGAGAAATGGCGGCACTCATTTCATAAGTCTTTATTTCGTCGTACGAGGGAGAAAATCCAAGTGCATGAAGGGTTTCATTAAGAAACTTGGAAGCAAAGAGATGGTGCACCTGCACGCCTAGTCCCAGAGGCAAGGGACACAATAACATCCTTGGGCGAGCTGCTTGCATTATTACTTGTCCAACTGATGCAATTTTCAGATCCGCTTTGCCACAGAAGATAATGCTCAACAGTAGCCTTAGAGACTCTGGAACAAACTGCAAATTAAAGCTTAATGATTCAAGGTCATCCTGACTGGTGTATGCATCACGTGACGCTGCTACAGACTTAATGTCACTTTTAAGAAGCTCTGCAGCTGCCTTGAGTATCTGTATCCTCTGGGCCTCCTCGTCGTTACCTTGCCTGGCAAAAAACGAGTGCAGAATAGAAGATGCAGTTTTTTTGCACGTAACAACGTTAGCCTTCCCATCCACACGTGTGATTATAACGTCATCGCCAAAGTGTTTCTTTAATTCGTATTTCATCTTGGGATAGCTGTATGCTTCATCCCCTCCATTGATTTCTTTCATCTTTGAGATCAAATCATTGATAGTGATCTGTTCATCGTCATTTTCTTCAAGAAAACGCACAGCTTTCTGAAAGGCCTCAGTCAAGGCTTCATTTTTTCGGCGGCCACGTTTTGCTTGCTGATTTTGCTGATCTGAAGCAGTTTCCCGCGGTCTCTTCAATGACTGAAATTGACTATTACAATCTTTGTGATACACTGCATCTGCAGCAACTAAATCATTAACAAGTTCCGGTCTTACAGTGACCTTTTGTGCCCAGTCATCATTCCTGCGCTTTGCACAAGCCATGTGAAGAGTTTCTTTATATTCTAATGTTCGAACTGTATACCACTCATCTTTTGGTTGTAGACGCCTTTTTTCAGTTTTGTCTACAGTTTTTGAACAAAACAAACAGCTGCTCTTGAAATCAAACTGTGCTGTGCTTGACCTACTAGACCGTGAACTTGATTCTGAACTAATGTTGTTCAAGTATGTCTTTATACTTTTTTTGTTAGTATAGTTGCGACGGCAAGCAACGTGTATAAAGTCACCCTCACTGATCTCTAATGAATCTCCTCTTGTTTTGCTAGCAAGCAAAATACTAAAAACTCCTTTTTTTGTCGGATAAATGATGCCGTCATTTTGGTTCCTTGATTTTCGGCAAATGCCGCATACAGCTTCAGAAACCCTGGTGACAATTATTACTAAACAATCTAATAACTGAATTCTTTGAGCTTATAAGACTAAATCGTAAATAATAATAACAATAATAATAATAATAATAATAATAATAATAATAATAATAATAATAATAAGAATAAGAATAATAATAAATTAATGTATATAAATTTTTGACATTGTTTTGCCTACCATACATTCACGTTTAAGTAGCCCTGGTAACAAAATATATATTACTATAAAATCTAAGAAATGAAATATCTGATCTGAGCATATTGAAATAATACTAAATCGTAAAAAAGAGAATATATATATATATATATATATATATATATATATATATATATATATATATATATATATATATATATATATATATATATATATATATATATATATATATATATATATATATATATATATATATATATATATATATATATATATATATATATATATATATATATATATCACATTGTTTCGCCTATTGTACTCGCCGACCTCTGTTTGGGACTTCGTAACTAGCCTCTCTCTCTCTCTCTGGCGATAAGTAATGACGCAGGACAAGGTCAGTAACATGGGTCTTCAGTTTATTTTCTTTCAGTCATCAAATCACATTTGGTTGTCATGACCTCCGTGGATAATACCCTGTTAATGCCCTGTTAATGCCCTGGTAATGCCCTGGTAATGCCCTCATAAAAACTGAACAACAGGACTTAGTACCAAACAATACTGGCGATATTTATGCGCAAAGCAAACGCAGTTTACAAACAGATAGATAGAAAACTATAATTAAATTCAATTACTTATTACAAAATTTACCGACGTACAGAGTGTTGAATAAAAGAACTAAGGCGAACTTCGGACAAATTGAACCCGACTAATAGGGAAATCAAAAACACAGAGCCTCAATTTCTTGTCAAGAGAAATCAGTTATTAACAAAAATATTTTGAGCCAGACGGTGCTTCAACATGACCGATTCCTACCGTAACTGCCTATGCAACAAGAAATAAACAAGCCCAGAGATCTATAGCAAAAGGAACGAAAACAATAAATTACGAACTTGAACCAAAGAAAGACAAGAAAAATACATCATTCAAGCAAACTAATCCATAAAAAGAAACCTGCAAAATCTGCTCAAAAAGAATATAACAAATACCAATCTAACATGTTATCGCCGATGTCCCAAAAATAAAGATTGGCTCCAGTCCGTTACATTTCAGGAGTCTATAGGTCTCTGAACAATCCCCTCTATTTCAGAGAATAAGCTTACTGAGTGGCTTTTGTCGCAACAATACTGCCGTGATTTGACAAAACCGAGTAAGTCCACCTAAGGTCGAAAATGAGTTTTTTGCGCCATCAAACTTGCAAGAGAATGACGCATCTTACCTGTAAAAATCAAATCCGAACTATGTTTAGATTTGGAGATATCATAGAGTAAGTCCTTGTTAAAAAATTTTTTAAGTGGGGGAATAAACTGATAAAACCAAGCAAGTCCCCTGCGATTTTGTTTCGGCGATCCTCTGGCTGATGCTCGAGTTGGCATGATGACGTCATTTTCTACAATAACCTGACAAAGAAAAGTAAGTCCTCCCGACCAATGAGAAAGCGCCTTAAGATAAAGTGGACCAGTGAGAATCCATGTTATTGCTGCTGTGCAATATTATTTTCCTGTGAAAATGATGACGAAATTTCGGGCAGCAAAGGACGTGTTCGGCTTTTTGAAAAAGAGTTTTCTTCATGTACTTTCCTGCCCACCATGAAGGATCCTGTAGATCTTCCGCATACGCGGCAACTTCCACGAGGTGTGGAAATAAACAAACAATCCTATCCTATCCTATCCTGTCCCGTAACCCTGAAGTCGTAGGTGCACCACAGATGATCGTTTAACCAGCATACTCCATCTCTCTCTGTCCTCAGCAGCCCTGATGACTTCGCTCAGTGTCAAACCAGTCCATTCTCGAATGTTGTCCTCCCACCTCTTTTTCGGTCTCCCTCTTCTTCTACCTCCTTGCACTGTGCCTTGCAGAATAGTCTTTGCAAGGCCTGATGATCTGGTGACGTGGCCATACCATCGGAGTTTCCGTTTCTTCACCACTGTGAGCAGGTCATCGTGTTGTCAAATGGCTTGTGTGATGGTCTGTCGGACTTTGTCGTTGGTGATGTGTTGGGTATAGGAAATGCCCAGAAGTCTTCTGTAGCACCTCATCTCCATGCTTTGTATTCTTCGTTGTAGGTCTGCTGTGAGGGTCCATGCTTCGCAAGCATATAGGAAGATGGAGATGACAAGGGAGCGCAGCAGTCTTACTTTGGAATGTATAATGATGGTCCTGTCTTTCCAAATGGCTTCAACCTTGTCAGGGCAGCAGAGAGGACTTCCTGTCGGGACCCATTGTCTGATACAATGGCTCCTAAATATTTGAAGCTATGCACTGTGTTGAGGGATTGGCCTTGGACTTTGATGTCCGTGTTGATGCCATTGGTGTTGTTGGTCATCATTTCGGTCTTCTCTGCACTTATTTCAATTCCACAAGCTTTGGAGGTGGTGTCAAGCCTCTGTACCAGCTGTTCAAGTTCTTGTTCCTCTCCAGCCAATCCATCAATGTCATCCGCAAAACGAAGATTGGAGATTGCTCTACCCCCTATGCTGACTGTGCCTTCGTGATCTGCAAGAGCATCTGACATGATGCGCTCTAGGAAGATGTTGAAGGGTGTTGGAGAGAGTAGGCATCCTTGACGCACACCGATTGTTGTTCTGAACCAGTTCCCGATGGCGCTGTTGTGGAGGACTGCACTGGTAGCCTTGTCATACAGGTTTTTGATGACTTCAATAATTTTAGGTCTGATGTTGTACGCTTTCATTGTTGCCCATAGAGCTGCATGCCAGACTCGGTCAAACGTTTTCTTGAAGTCTATGAACACATGATATAGATGTTGTTGGTGCTGTAGGTATTTCTCACAGATTATTCTGAGGTTAAAAATCTGTTCAGTGGTACTTCACCCTGCCCTGAGTCCTGCTTGTTCTTCAGCTATGATTTGTTCAGCTTGGGGTTTCAACCTGTTGAGTAATATTTTCAGGAGGACCTTGCTGGGATGGATGATGAGGCTGACGGTGCGGTAATTTTCACACTCCTGAAGGTTACCTTTTTTGGGAAGAGTGATGACAAGCGACTGGGCCCATGGTATAGGCCACTCTCCACTCTGCCAGATCTTGTTACAGATAATGGTGAGGGCATCAATCATCGCTTCTCCTCCTGCTTGTAGCAGTTCCGCGGGTATGTTGTCCACTCCCGCTGACTTCCCTTTCTTTAGCGATTGCACTGCTGCCTCAACTTCTTCCCGGAGAATTGGGAGGATTTCTTCTTCTCTGTTCTCGGGACATGCTAGAACTGATGGGTCTCCATTTGGTGTATGGTTGTAAAGGTCAGAGCAGTACTCTGTCCATCTGTCCAAGACTTCTTGTTCTTCTGTAATGCATATGCCAGACTTGCTTTGGATCGTGGAGACTTTGGGCTGTTTGAAACTTGTCAGCCGCTTTACAGTCTGGTAGGCCTTCTTGCTGTTGTTCTTGTTCAGACTGTTCTCTATTTCCTGGCATTGATCTTCTATCCAGTTATCCCTTTGCTGTGCGCATGCCTTTTCGGATGTCATTGTTGATTTTTCGGGAGACATCAGCTCCCTGTGAGTTGTTCTTTTTCTTTCTTTTTTTAATCTCTCTTCGTTTATCACACAGATCCAAAAGTTCAGGTGTGATCCACGGCTTCTTCTTTGGTCGGTGCTTGCCAAGGATCTCAGTGGCGGCATCTGTCACACCTGAGTTGAAGGTGGTGGTCATGGTGTTGACATCTACTTCACCAGCCCCCAAAATGAGCAGTGGTGCAAATTTCCCTTCAATTGTGGCCTGAAATAGTTCTGCCACCTCCGGGTCTTGCAGTTTGTCCAGGTCGAACTTCAGTCTAGTGCAGTATTTACTCTCTTCAAGTGGAGCCGGAAAGACATCATCAAGAGATCGTGGTCACTTCCGATGTCTGCTCCTGGAAAAGTGCGTGTCCTGCCAATGTTGATGCTTGATCTGAAGCGTTTCTTGACCATGATGTAGTCTATTTGGTTGTGATGCTCCCCGCCGGGACTGTGCCATGTCCATCGTCTGGAGTTTTTGTGGAGACCAAGCGTGTTTGCCAGTACCAGATTGTTGTATCTGGCAAACTCCAAGAATCTCAGACCCCTGTCATTTGTCTCGTTGTTGCAGTGGGGTCCACGTGTGTCTCCCCAGTTGTGGTGCGCATCTTGGCCAACCATGGCATTCCAGTCGCCTTGCACTATGACTATGTCCTTCTTCAGCACTTGGTCAAGGACCGCCTGTAGATTTTCATAAAAATCTTCCACTTCGCTGTCGTCATAGTCTGATGTTGGGGCATAGGTCTGGATGATGGTGATGTTGAAAGGGGCTGCTCTCAGGCGGATGGTAATCAGTCTACTGGGCGGCAACCCATGACAGTGGCTAGAATGTTCTTGTGGACCAAGAATCCAACGCCGTGTTCGTGCCTGTCATCTCTACCGCTGAAATAGAGCTTGTGGCCTTTGTCTTTCGTTGTTTCACCTAGGCCTTTCCAGCGCAGTTCGCTAATGCCTAGAACGTTCCATCGATAGCGGTCCAACTCGTGGGCCAGTTCTTCTAATTTTCCTTCCGCAGTTAGGGTCCTGACATTCCAGGTTCCTATGGCGATGTTGTTTCTCGTGCGGATCTTGCTAAATTGTCCATCAGTAGCATACTTAACACCTCCGTCCTGGTGGCCAACGGAAGGCGCGGTCCTTGAGCCGGGCGACGACCTATCCGGTATGGAATTAGTGGATAGTGTCATCATGCATGTAGTGTGTCTTGGGCAAAAAAGGACCTGGCGGTGCCCAATCCTCTCCAGGCTGTTGGGCACAGCCGAAATCCACGAATACAGTGTGGCTCGCCTTGGCCCCGAGCACGTGGTCGTTGAACCTCTAGCAACGTGAGGTTCCTCGCCCTGGCCGGTGACTTCTGTGTAGAAGACTTTCGCCCAGTGATGCCGTGCTAACATTACCCCTGTTAGTCGCCTCTTACGACACGCCGGGAAACGTTGGGCCTATTCTATTTAGTGCCCGAACCCACAAACAAACAGCAACAAATATATTACAGACACACAACAAGAGCAACAAAATACAAGACATACACGTGGTGTAAAGGCAGGAAGATCGCTACAATAGGAAACTGAAAGGAAAATAGTTTTGTATTTTTAAAATTAAATTGGCTGCATCTAATATTTTGAAGGGAGAGCAAAAAACCCATGACTCCTGCATACCAACCCAGGAATATTAAGTGAAGAATGGCTAAAAACAATAAACAGGCACACATATACACTCACTGTAACTGCCGCACCCACATCTTACAAAACCCAACTTATGTGACTCATCTCGTCAGACTTTTTAACAAAGAAACGAAACGGCCTATGGGACTTACTTGGTTTGGTGAATTTTGAAAACAAGGATTTACTTAATAATAAACTGACAAAACCAAGCGGATTTGACTTACTTGGTTTTGTGAATTTTTTTAACAAGGATTTAATTCAATAATAAACTGACAAAACCAAGCTTGGTTTTGTCATGTTCTCAACAAAGATCTATCTCAAGAATAATCTGACAAAACAAAGCAAGTCCACAAATAGTCTTAAAACATCAAATCTATCAAACATTTCTTTAACATTCAAGGTATGCACTCTTAAATCGAGGAATTGCATTATAATATGCCCTTAAACTTCCAGAAACGATCGCGTAATATAGCGCAACACAAAACGTCGATTTTCTCGAAAGTAGGTTTTGTGGACTTGCTCGGTTTTGTCAGTTCACGGCAGAATAAGCAAAGTTATTCCTTCAAAAAGGTGTTCCTAATTCAAACAGATTACCTGTTCACAAAAACTCTCGAATTCAGGATATAACTTGCTCAATCAAAAAATGGCAAGGGAAAACAAATCACAAACATACAAAAGGAAATGATTATGAAAACTAATGCAAAGGGTTACATTCACACCTGATAACAGTACTCAGGTAACTTCTCTTTCCCGTGCACTTGAACACTACTAAGTTCATAAGTAAATGAAACTGAAGACATCTTGAGGGGAAGGAGAAGAGGAGGTAGAGAAGGAGGGAGAGAAGCGCGCTCACCAAAATTCCAAACACCGGAAAGAATAAAGAAAGACGAGAAGGCAAAGACAAGCAATGGACAAAGGGGGTTGAACACAGACTAAGGACAAGGCAATAAATGATAGGCCCATTTCCAAACAAGGAAGGAAGAATAAGCAAACACATAAATTGAAGAAAAAAATAATTTTGCCCTAACGAGGGCAAGAACACCTATCATACATTTATACTTCAGAAACCCTGGTTACAAAATGTATATTTTAAAAAAAATCTAACAAATGAATTCTCTGAGCATATTGACAAAAGACTAAATAGAAAAAAAAATAATGTAGACACAATTTTGAAATTGTTTCGCTTACCATACATTCAAACCTATTATTATCTAAATATGCAATTTTTGCCTGAACAAGACAAAATTATCCCCTCCCCTTAACTAACATACCTGCATGCGATAATTAGCTTGCAGTTTACATCTGATATTGTTGCAAAACAACTTACAAAACGCGATCAGCATCATTCTGCTGCATCCCAATGTTTGCCGCCATCTCGATAAAACAAAGCTGTCAGAGGTCAGAATGACGTTACAGTCCTGCGACCCACTTTTGTGGAATGCTGCAGGGCGATGTGTGATAGAGGAACAGCGTCAAAAGGGGGCAAACACGGAAAATAACGATTTTCAAAAATTATTTAAATATATTTCCCCTACGTCCCTATCGGCCGATTTTGAACCATAAGCTAACCCAATTATTCTCTATCTGATGCAGTCAGTTTTGCTTCTATAACAATTAGTTTTGGGTAGCCGATTTCCCCCTCTAGAGTAATGAGGACTACTTCACTTTACTTACTAGCTAGCCCGGCGGGATAATTAGTCTCCTGGGTTAAATCTCACCCCTGTATCATCATCATCGTCGTCGTCGTCATCATCATCATCATCATCATCATCATCATCATCATCATCATCATCATCATCATCATCATCATCATCATCATCATCATCACTGAGTTGCCTGCACCAGGGGCGGCAATATCATTATTAATTATCATATATATCATTATAATCATAATCATCACCTCACCCACATCCACCCACACTTTCAGACAGTTCTTTAAAAGCTTCGGGTGACATGGGTAAAAATGGTGATGCCTGATCGGTGGTGGTAGTTTAAGTGAGTGGGCTGATGATGCTATCAATTGACAGTTCTTCAGATTGTTTTCAGATATCATGGGCCCAATGACCCATGGCCATGCAAAATGATGGGTCAATTTTGGAAAAGATGGGTCATTGACAATCGAAGGTATTCGTATCGTATTAGCAAAAAGATTACTTGATTCCACAAGTGTTGAAAAGTCAGACGATTTCGCCTTTGCAAGGTAAAACTGATAGATGTTCGCTGATTGGTTGTTGTGCTTGGCTGCCAGTCAATCACACACAGCGATGCTATGCAAGCCACGTGTGCTAGGTGTGGCTTAGTGGTACAGACACACAGAGGATCAACACAAGTTGGCGATTTTTATGACGCGCCAGGCTGGCGCATTCACGTTGACTGTTACGCGCCATTCTGATAAAATATGCTCCAATGGCGCGGGCGCTCCAACAATCTGAAGTACTGAATTGACAATCATGGAAACTTTAGCTGGGATCGTCCTTGCAATTAGCGCAGTAATTAGGCAGAAAGGTAGCCCTAATTTTTGTTTTCCATCACTGTCATTCAATTATCATTCCATGCCAAAGACCTTTAAGCACATGCCGGCGATTATTTCCTTATAAGGTCAAACCTCTCCCACCGAACAATCCCGAACGCTGACGAAGACCGGATTTTTTCACTCACTTCCGACTGATGCCGATTTGGGGATGACTGACGCCAAAGAATACTCTGTTCTGGATTAAATTTACGTCCCCGGACAATACAATACAATACAAGGTTATTGCTTTAGGTCCAGCGGACTCTTCCGAGCCGTCCCCGGACACCAAAGCGTAAAGGGGACGATCCAAAGAATAATCGGGGCTAGGCTTTCTTATCCAGCTTGGAACACTCTCTCCCGGACAGTCCCACTTAAAAGGAAATCGCGACAACAGGAAAAGCCCGTTGTTATTGACAATGCCACATGCTTAGCGCTGTTGTACATGTAAATGCACGACACTAAGAAGAAAAGCATTACTTAACATAAAGTTTGTCTGTCTATCGCGCTTTTAGCTGCCGTGCAATGCAATGAATGACATGGGAGAAGGGTATGCACTGTATAAATAGTGATGTTTGCCTAAGCTGCGACATCATTCATTGCTCCGATTTCATATCTTGCAACACCAATTGGACGATCTGGTCTACCATCTTTCTGCCAGCCTGCAGATAGATTCTTCGCACTAGTTCAAAGTGTTTGCAACGTTTTACAAGATTAGTCTACTCTGTTCACGTTCACAATATTAGAGTGACGAACACTGTGATTTTTTTAATATCGTGAGTTAGTTTTTCGGAGAAAGAAGTGTTTTTATCATCATGGCATCTGTGGCCATCTGGCTCCTGCCCATCTTTCTGCTGTCACAGGTCTTATTTTCATATATTAGTATTATTATAATTGAACGCGTTATTATATTTTAGGCAGTGCTACGCTTCTAAGCACAATGTTTTTTTTTTTTTTAAATAGCTTTGATGTATTATATAAATAACATCACTGAATAAACATTTGTGTTTTTGTTTTAGGTTTGCAATATTAGTTTGATAACATTAATGTTTACTCCTACGCATTGTAGGCTTACAGAAGTATTTCAATTCTGCAATATTCGTTATGTATCAGCTGCTATTTCCTTGTAATAACAATACATGATGTTATCACGCGTTTTTTCTTCAATCGATCTCGATCGCGGCGATCTGAAGGCGAAAGAGAAATCAATGTTTATTTGTTACATTTAGATTGATGGCATCCAGCGCCAATATTGAAGAGTATAAACCGAGACCTAGTCTTTGCACAAACGTTCTACAAACTTTCCAATTGGACGTTTTATGAAGAGTATAAACCGAGACCTAGTCTTTGCACAAACGTTCTACAAACTTTCCAATTGGACGTTTTATGAAGAGTATAAACCGAGACCTAGTCTTTGCACAAACGTTCTACAAACTTTCCAATTGGACGTTTTATGAAGAGTATAAACCGAGACTTAGTCTTTGCACAAACGTTCTACAAACTTTCCAATTTGACGTTTTACGAATTTTACGTTTTACGAAATTTTACATCTACGAATTTTACTTTTTACGTTACTCACCATTGCATTGTGTGTGTGTGTGTGTGTGTGTGTGTGTGTGTGTGTGTGTGTGTGTTTGTGTGTGTGTATGTGTGCACATGTATTTATGTCAAAGTAGGAGCGCTAACCCTTACCCTAACCCTTTTTTAGTCATAAATGGGGTCTTTTGCTCGGACCCCACTTTTTTTCCAGTGCTCTATCCGGGACGGAGAAAAATCAGTCCCTTTTCGGGAAAATTTTGAAGAAAGTTCGACCTATTTCGTCGCCTATAGGTCAACTTTTTAGAGAAGGGTTCGGGTAAGGGCTAGTTGTAGTGCTATAGCTAACCCTTACCCTACCCCTTTTCTGTCAAAAAATCACTTTCTGATTCCTACATTCTTAAGAAACCCTGGTTTTGATCGAATACAAGCATGTGTGTGTGTGTGCGTTCAGAACCATATAATCAGGTTTATGCGCTTAATACACCGACGTGCGAGTGGGTTTAAAAAAAAGTGGGTATCAAAATTTGGAACCCATTTGTTTTAAACCGGATTCTTAACAGCAGTTACAAAAATCGTGTAAATACCGGTTCTCGACCTCCGACCTTACTTGTGGGTTTGCGTCAAATACGTGTGTTTACATTTTAACACACCGCGGTGTGTGAATCCATGGGTCAACTAGTCGAATACACACATTGGAGAGAGAGGGAGTTTCTATATGGCCGCTTCGTATGACCTGCCGTGCAAAGATGAAGTCCCTACAAGATTCTACCAAAGGAAGATGTTTTTGTTAGCTCAGGGTTGAATATTGATTAACATTATCTCTGCCTATTAATGTAATACTAATTGTAATTCATACCTCTAATTCACAAATATTGATATGTAAAATCAATTAACATCCCACATCTAATCAAGCAACCAACCAACCATAACAAACTCATCATTAAAAATAATCTATTTGGCCTCAAGGAAAAAGAATAAGAGAGCGTAGAAGCTAGGAAAAAGAGAGGGAGAGAGAGGAGAGAGAGAGAGGAGAGAGAGGTAGAGTGTTTGTGTGTAGGGGGGAGTGGGTGTGTGTGGGTGGGTGTGTGTGGGTGGGTGTCTGGGTGTGTGTGTGTGTGTGTGTGTGTGTGTGTGTGTCCCACACAAGCTCATAGTCTTTAGACTATTCATAAATAATAATAATTATCCCATAATCATTCCCCATGAAAATGGTTCTAACATCAATTAACTATTCCTTCAAGTCATACATATCCATCTTTTTTTACTTTTACGATCAGCATCCCCTTGAGAATAATTTTTAAATCCTATCATCTGAGACACTGCCTCAGCCAGATGATATAGGCATAATCATTTATAAATAAAAATAATATATTTATGCGTGCAAGCTCGTGTGGGTGTGTGTCCCACACAAGCTCATAGCCTTTAGACTATTCATAAATAATAAATATCCCATAATCATTCTTCTATGGCTTTCCACATCAAAAGAGGCAATCACCAAACCATAAAAAACTCATCATCATAAAAAATTCATAAAACCTCCTATCACCATTACATTATATGACGTCATCACCATACCCCCCAAAAAATCCCTGGTCCTAAGCAGAGTACTATTACGTCACCATTGACGTCATCACCACGCCCAATACCAGATCATAAGCTGTCTTCTATTATGTCATCATTACGTCATATGACGTCATCACCACGCCCAACAAATACCAGATCATCGCATGACTGATATACTACTCAGGTATATATTGCACAAATTGTGCGCAACTGACTTTAACACAAAAACTTTGACCTTTGCGACTTAAAACAGGAAACCAGATCAACGTAAACCCTGTATTTTAAAAAAAAGGTTATCTTAATCAAATAGCGACCTCTGCAAAATAAGCTTTAAATCTGTCGTTCGGGTTAACAACCTCTTAATAATTCGCTGTTGAAACTGCTATTCCGCTATGACACTTTTTTTTTCTCCTTTCGTCGTAAATTGTTCTACCCCTCGCTGCTTGGCGGTCTCCACTAGACTGGAGTGTTTGCCTTATGTGTCTTTTTATGTTCAAAGTTACCGAAGACCAAATGGTATGTAAGAAGAATAAGAACGGAATGAAAGTGAGTGGGCGCGCCGATGGATGGGCATTCTATGTCTGCGTCGATACGATACTGCAGGCTGGTGTTTGAAAGTGTTAAGACTCAATATTTATTTCAACCTTGCTGGGTAGGTTCGTGCAATTGGTACTCACCCGTTTGGTTGAAACAAAATGTTTCATTCAAAGAGAGCCCATCATGACAAACAAATAATGCTTTACAGGATAGGCAACAAGCGAGCTGATATAAGCCCACCCTGTGTATGCTCACCCGTTTAAGACATGAGTGTCAAGATCTTTAAAGTCCCTGTATACAAGCACAGATTAGACCTCGGTTTTATACTCACCCGAAAGATGAGGGGCACTGCGCAGTTCGAGCATCAGGGTCCTGTTATAGGTAGGCAAGGCTGATACATAGGGGAAATACACAAGTTGGGTGCCTGTTGCAGATCTGTACAGAAAAGCGGTAGAGATCAGACAACTTTACATATGACAAAACTCCCTCTTCTTCTTCTTCTTCTTCTTCTTCTTCTTCTTCTTCTTCCTTTTTTTTTTTTTTTTTTTTTTTTTTTTTTTTTTTTTTTTTTAGTCAGCCAGCATAAATGTATTGATTATCCTTTTTGCTTCAAGGTTTATAAACAATTTGTGCCTTGACCGTGAAACCAATGAAATTTGGTTTACAGATGGCAGTATCCATTCCTTCCTGCAGGTACCTTCAGAACGCCAGTAAGTACTACTAAAGCTATCATAACGAGCACCTTGATCGGTTTGTTGAGCTCAAAAATGAGCTGCCTATTAGAAGACAGTCCCACTTAACTATTTAGGAAATTGCAACGACAGGAAAAGCTCATTTGTATTGACAATGCCACATGCATCCAGAACACAATCTTCCCTCTACGAGCAAGCGTCGACTCACTCTACGTGCCAAATGTTCGTGACGGCAACACAAACTATAAAACTATGAGTTATAGAGCGTTTAACAATTCTGTTTTTAATCTCTGGAATGTACTGCCTCTTCCTCTGAAACCCAAGGATAGTTTGTCTTCGTTCAAAACGGCAGCCAAGACACATCGTTTCAACAATGCATTATGACTCAATTTATTCCGTAAATGTAAATATTTACTTTATGTAGCCGGGCTGGCTACAAAGAGTTTCTGACCATTACGATATGTAGGCCTTACTTTGTCCTCTGTTATGTTTAAACTAACTGTATGCAATAATTTGTTATATATTTTTCAGATCCTTAAAGCATATAACCGTTAGACGCAGCATTAAATTCTCTATGAGAATATATAACCTTTATTTGTGATTTATGTAGCAGTTTTGAATGACAGCGCGATGTTTAGAATAGCGCGATGCCTACCACGTTGATAAAGACACTGCGCTGTTGTGGGCTACCAGGTATTGGTTTGGCCGGTCATAACGCTCTTCCCGGCTTGTGTAATCTTAGGCTAACACATGATAAGAACAGAATTGTCGAAGATGGCAATAGCAAAGATTTTCCACTGTAACACCTTAAGTGAGATATTTTCCGATGCCTTAGTTCACTCTCTAATAGTATATACTTAAATTAAACATTAGTTTTATAGGGACATACATCGGAAGAGAAACAAAGGAAAAGTTGTAAGAAGAGGTTAGTGTTGTTGTGTTAGGTGTTTTCTAGTTTAGTCCGTCATGGTCGGAACCCATAATAGTAACCATGTCATATTGTATATCGTTGGAAAGGGGAGACGTTGTTCTTTCTTTGTCATTATTTTTATTATTTATAACTGTATTAAATTAAAGAGTAATATGAGATTAGACTCGTGACACTCTTTAGACCAGCAGCTATCTTCCTCTTAAATTGCGTATTATTTTTGTTTCGTAGCAGATAGGTCCAATTGTATTATATCAGTAGAAAGGTCGTATTTCCGCGTTTCCGCCCATATATAATTTGTATAGTATTCGTTAGCGTTTCAAACATTTTACGTAAAATAAAGATTAATTACTAAAACAAATAAACGGGAGAGGCGAACATTTTGTGGCGCGCCGCACGCGTTAAGCATCCGTTTCAGTACACCCCGCAGTCCCTAATAAAAGCTCAAGTCCCCTATATGCTCATGAGGACGGGGACGTTAATCCAAATAAAAAAAATGCTCATGTGTCTGGGGACGTTAATCTACCCAAACGAAACGAAACGAAATGTTTCGGGGCATCAATCGTCCCCTATACGCTTATGTGTCCGGGGACGTTAATCTATTTAACTAACTAACTGTTTCGGGGGAGAACAGAGGAGGGAATACCATTCGACTCTTGACTCTGCTTGAGGGAGGATGTGTGTTGCTGGCTGCTCTTCGTTTGCGCCCTGACTCTTCCTTTTGCGTTCGGCTTTGCTGTTGGTGATCTTTTGACTGTCCCCGTGCTGAGTTCGTGTCTCATCGCTTGGGGGCACAGCACGTCGTCTCGCTGCGTGTCCCTTGACTGTTGCTTGGCTGCACAGACCACTCGCATCACGCCTTGCTACGCCTGCTGGTGTGAGAAATTGTTATCTTTTATCACAGTTTTACCACAAATTGTTGGTTTTAGATCCTGTTTAGGATTTTTAACTCTGTTGACTTGTGCTTTGCGGACGGGTTTCCCCCTCTGTATTATGTTTTAAATGCTGTTAGTTGTCTGTCATAGCCGTTGAAGTGTCTTTTGAGATCTTGTTCTCGTTTTTCTATGGACGGCAGGCCGCTGCGGCCGCTGCGGCCGCTGCTGGCTCATGTTCCTCCCCTAAACGCCACCGTCTGGCGGGTGGGGTTCGCAAAGACTCGCCTGTGGTCAAGGCGAAAATCGATTCCGCCGACATGAGTGACCCGGTGGGTCGTAGTGCTGACTCGGGAGCTCCGTGTGGCCTGGCCGCCGGTGTTCTTTCCGAGCAGTCTCTTGCTCCGCGTAAAAGGGTTTTTGCTACCCTTTCGGATTCCTCTAGCTCAGGTGGAGCGGAGGAAGACATGTTGGAGGCGGTGCTGTCGCCGGTCGTTAGCCCCGAGGCTGTCGGTTCCGCAGCTACCTTTTCTGCTTCGGAGGGCGCTGGGTCGCCTCCGTCTTCTGCGGTTGCTCCCGGTGTTCCCGCCGCAGACCGTGAGGCCGCTTGGACCACGGTTGCCGGTAGAGGTAAAAATAGGTCTAGGGGGCCGCCCAGGCCGCCCGCTGTGCAGTCATATGGGCTGTTTCCTTTCCCAGTGGTTATCAGACAATCTGGGGATACAACTTCCGTATCCTTGAAGGCTCTTCACTGGAAGCTCGCTGATCTTCTGAGATCTTCAGTAGGACTTGTTGACAGAGTGAAGCCTCTTGGGGAGGGTTTCCTCATAGCTTGTTCTTCCCATGATCAGCAGCAGAAACTGATTTCTGTTTCTCACATAGGACAGCTCGCAGTTACATGCTCGGCCCCCTCTCCGGTGGTCTTTGGGGTGGTTGTTGGCATCCCCGCCGCGGTCACGGATGCTGAATTTTTTTCTAAGTGTGAGGGTGCCGTCAACGCCGACGGCTCGGCCCGGCTTTGCGTTGTTCGCTGCTTTAGACGGTTGCCTCTCGCTGACGGGCGGCCGTCTACCTCGGTGCACGTTACGGTTGAGGCCCCTTTTCTTCCGCAAGCTTTACTCATTAACCGACGCGAGTTCGTTCTCGCGCCTTTTGTGGCTCCAGCGGTGCGTTGCTACCACTGCCAGAGGTTTGGACACACTAGGCGTCAGTGCCGATCCAAAAGGGTGTGCCCCTCGTGTGGCTCTGTTGTCCACACAGGGGCCCAGTGTACGGCTGCCTCGCGTCGCTGTCCAAATTGTCAGGGCAACCATTCGGCTGCCAACTTATCCTGTCCTGCGTATCAGGAGCGCCTGTTGGCAAATCAGATCAGAGCGGCAACCTACATGCCCAGGGCCCAGGCCTTATGTCAGGCCAAGGGGCAGTTTGTCCCCGCCTTGAGTTCGACCGTGCGTCCTGGTGTCGGTGTCGCCGTAACTTCCTCGGCGACTACCGCTCCCGTCTCCTTGATGGTTGGCCAGCCTCCCCGTCGCCTGGCGACGGGTGCGGCTTTGGCTGCTTCTGTGTCGGCTGTCCCGGCCGATTCGGTCGGTCTTGGACCTGCTGGTGTACAGTTGAGTGAGCCGGGCTTCCCTGGCCGTGACCCTTGGGCGGCAATTGAAAACCTCCAGTGTACCGTTGCTAGCCTTTCCCGCTCCGTCTCGGATTTGGTCGAGTTGGTGCGGGGGCTGGCCGGTTGCAGCCCCCCCCCCCCCCTCCCCTCTCTTGTGCGCGAGCACTCTCCTGCCGGTGGCCTGGACCCCGAGCAGTGTCCTCCCCTGCCCTCTCGCTCTGTGGGGACGGACCCTCTGCTGGATACCGCGAGTGGCGGTCGCGAGTTCGTGGACTGCTCCGTTCAGACCTCTCCGTCTAAGGCTCCCCTCGCACCCGCTCTTGCTGGCAATACGGAGAGCTCGGACTTGGTCCGTCAGCTCTCTGGTTTTGTTTCGTTTGTGCGCGGTCTTTTGCCGCAGCACGAAGTCGACAAATTTACGAAGGCCGTCCGGTTTGTGGTCGACCGGATTGAATTCGTCGAGACCGGTAGTTCGCCCGAGTCCCGCGAGCGGGATGTTGGTGGTCGGGGTCGCAGGTCTGGTGGTAAGTCCAGACCCAAGCGTTAGGTCGGCGGCCTGCGCGGCTGGCTGTTCATACGGTTTCGGCTATCGTCATGCATATTGACAGATATTTTTACCTGTATATATTTTTATCGATATTTAAATCCGTCTTCGGTTTGTACGGTTAGTCGTTTTATCTTTAAATTTCTCTTTCTTGTTGGCCTTGTTTGTTTGGCCGCTATTTCTATGTTGTATGCTTTTAATCAGGGGGGATCCCCGTCCGCACTGCCCAAGACATTTCCATTTTATCGTTCCCGGCGCTGCGCCGGTTTTCCTCCGTAATACCTCCCATCCAGACCTGGTCTGGACTTTATGGTGGCAGCTTTGCCTGTCTTTCTCCCCTTTCCCGTAAAGTCCCATTCTCACCACATCCACGTAATCTGCTGCTGACTGTTTTCCTTGCCTGCTGTTCCTTGGGACTTGCCTCTCCGTGGGCCGGTGCTCCCCCTGCATTCACGCCTGTGCCATCCTGCTCGTCGGGCCCTGGTCCTCCCTGGCAGTGGATCTGCTCATCTACTCAGCGTCGTCGAGCGCTACGCCTCTACATACCTTAGCCTCGCCTGTTACATCTTTGTCTCCAGCTGCTTGTCGGCGCTCTCATAATGATCTCCACTACTCGTCCCCTTTACGCTTTGGTGTCCGGGGACGTTAATTTAATCCAGAACAGAACAGAACAGAGGGAATACACACGGCAGAGAGACAAAGAGCATGGAAGAACAACACACAGGGGAGACAGAAAGAGACACGGGGGAACTAGTCAGACACTCAGAGAGGGCAGAATGTAGCTGTTATCTCCACGAGCATTTGCCTTTGCTACGATGCACTTCGAGAATAAAACTTTTCAACGGTCATCAACGAACTGGCGTTGGGGAGAGAGAGAGAGAGAGAGCATGTGTGAGTGAAAATTCTTCACCATAACCTCCATCATCATCACTACTTCGTCTTTTCTCTCCAAAACAACACCACCACCAACACCACTACAATAGTTTGGCGCTGCGAGCAGGATCAAGAAAGATGACAAAACCAAGAAGGCATCTAAGAAGGCAAAGCAGCTGAGAAACCAGGATCCAGAAAGCTAGAGCGAAGAGACTGCCCTCATCCAGGAAGGAGGGGCCCACAGAGGCGACACCACCTCATCGCCCATCCAGTCACGAGGGGACATCAGAGGCGGCGCCAACTGACACGTCTTCCACCCACGCACCCTCTTCGACCATGCAGAGGTTGTGGATGATGCCACCCCCCAAACTTCCAACCTTCACGGGGGATGGCGATGACGTCGAGGACTTCACACAGGAGGCGCGGCGAATCCTGGGTCACTGCCAACTACGATGCACTTCGAGAATAAAACTTTTCAACGGTCATCAACGAACTGGCGTTGGGCAGAGAGAGAGAGAATGTGTGAGTGAAATTTCCTCACCATAACCTCCATAATCATCATTGTTTCGTCTTTTCTCTCCAAAACAACATCTAACACCACCACTACATTTTAAAAAAATCATCCACATATTTTTTTAAGAACAGCTCGTTAGGAAGAATATCAACGACGACCACGACGACGACGAGGACGACGACGATGATGATGATGATGATGTACCACATTTGGGCTACTGTGACTTAAACATACCTACATATTAATATATGAAATGCAGTTATAGTAAATAATAATAACACTGGATGCTATATACGCGCCTTTCCCCAAATCAATCAGGCTCAAAGCACGGCGATTTGTACCAACATACACGCTCACCTGTCTCATCCACCCTCACACACACACACAACAAATACACATCTATCACTCAAACAGGTGGTGTAAAGGCAGGAAGAACGCTATTGGAAGACGGAAAGAAATTCGAATTTATATGTTTTGAAATTTGTATATTGACTGCGTCCAGTACCATTATTGAAGGGAGAGAGGAAACCGGAGTGCCCGGAGAAAACCCTCGGTGACCTAAATAGTTTCGTACCTAAGTCACAAATGTTCGCCCCTTGTGGGAGTCGAACCCGCGACCTTCGGCATAGGAAACCGGTGACTAATCCACTGCACCACGAGGCCACAGTTAGCCTGTTTTAAACCTTGTGTTGTTCTTGTTGCAGGTGAAACAAAAGAGGGGGACTTCATTAAAGGTACATTTAATTTATGTTACTTTATTCTAGTATTATTTATTGTAATTTTTAATTATTTAATGTCATTTATTTTAAAATAATGTAATTCAATTTAATTGTTTTATTTATTGTGAGCTGAGTAGGCTACGCACGCAGTATTACCAGCATAATAGTACTGTGAATGTAACAGCAACCAGCATTAGTATTCACAATTATTATAGCAATGGTATGATTATAGTAATGATACGATTGCAGTATGCAGTCAAAAGCCAATGGAGCTTGGTCTGGTGATCGACGCCAGCGTCAGCATCTCTCTCGAGGACTTCGAAAAAGGCAAGCAGTTCCTGTTAGACTTCATCTCCCAATTCGACATTGGTCCCGGCGACACGCAGGTTGGTATTGATCACAGCTATAGTTAGATTGATACAAAGAGCGTTATTTAATCGTTTGCTTACAGTTACATGATTGATACGAGAGAAAACCTTTGCAGTCGTAATAGCATAATAAGCTTAAGTATTATTTAGGATGGGACCTAGTACGACTTACCTGCATATCTGTCGTCCACAGGGATGTTAGCGGAGTGAAGTGCTGTCTACATATCTAATGTAGTAGGCCCTATGTATAGACAGCACTCCAGGTACTAGCACTAACAATAATTTAAAGCGCATTGGAAGTGCACTACATCGGAATCGTACAGTTTGGCACTAACGAAGCCGTTTTGATGTGAGAGCAAGATAACGACAGTGCCCCTGCTGTTGATGACGTCACACGAAAACCACCAATAGACCTTTTGCCGCCATCGGGCTGTTACTACTAAACTTATAGAGGCAACCGTCCCGAACGCGATGCTGACCCAGTCTGAGTGTCAGTTGTTGTTGAGGGCATAGACCTGCACACAGCCCATGCTTGATAGATCTCGGACACTCGGCTAGCGTCAAGGTCACATTGTAACGAACACGTTTCGTACACGGTTGTGTAGGACGACGTTGTGACGTCACTGTGTTATTTAGCATCGAAATGATAATTTAGTTTGTGAGCTGTGTTAGCTCAGAGACGACATATCAGCCGAAGTGAACGGACGTATTCGTGGGTGCGCTAATGAAGCCTGATTCTGCTAAGGATTAAGATAGCTGTATCTAAGATTACAGGTATTTATTATTATTATTATTATTATTATTATTATTATTATTATTATTATTATTATTATTATTATTATTATTTGTATTTATAATGAGCTGTAAAGCTATCCATACGAAAAGGGAAAGTATTGCTTTTTATGAATTATTGGTTTAGAGTGCAGAAGAACCCATGTTTGAAAGAACTACGATAACTCGTGTAAATACTTATTTGATCGTGTACTTGTCATGTGTGACTCAGTTTGTAACTATGATGCCATTGTTATATTCATTCATATATGGGGCTGAAATAGGAATGCAATTCAGTTGTATAATTTGTATATCTATTGATGAATGTGTTACACTCCGTTTGATGTTGGTGTTTTCTATCAGTATTTGTTTCAGCCCCGATGCTTGAAATCCTGATAGGTGTAACTCTCAGATTCGTTTATCCACACAACCCGTTCAAGCAGCATACAAGTCACTGAGTCTTCGTATGAAGTTTTCCACTTTTATTCAGCACACATCAACAACTGCATACAATCGCTCAATCGCTTTCCCACTCTCAAATTTTACTTTCCAACTCACTATCAACAACAACAACCTTTTTTAACAGTGCGGCGCTTATATAGTCTCTACATACTCGGGAACAAACGAGAATAATCCTACATGAAACACCACAACCAATCAAAATTAATTTCATCATCACGTGACTCACGTCATACAACCTCATTTGGAATGGAAGCTTCCATGGTAACCAACAGAACAATCCATACGCTTCGATCGATAGTAAACAACCAATTCCCGAAAATTCTCAAACAATATCGACCAACTAAAAACACCAACGCTACACAAAGCCTCTACTAATAACAAAGCAAAATCAAATCAAAGATAAATACACTCTATTACTGCATGCGTTGCAAAAATAAAACGAACAGATCTATCGCGTGCGCGTCACACATAATATCATGAGCATTTCACATGCACCATCATGCGCGTTTCAACGTAACAGAATGAATGGATATGAATATGTTATAAAATGAAGGTGAGCTGTGATTGTAATATTTGGCTCATAATCCATTGTGGTAGGCTACGCAATGTGTGTACAGTGTAAAGTGGCTATAGGTATTGTCACAGGAATGGTGACAATAGTGATTGTAGTGGTGTGGTGGCGTATAGAAGACATTCTACAAAGGAAATGATCTTCAAGCATTATGAATTATAAAGATGTGTCAAAAACATACAGACTCTTTAAGTATAAGAGCGAAAATTTACGATTGTGTACATAATAACAATAATAATAATAACAGGCAATTTATACAGCGCTTTCCAAAATCACAAAGCGCTTTACACAAACAAATGTAAACACAACATGCCTACATTGGTCAATAACACGCAACCACATATACATCTCAACGCCAAAAATAACTAACAACACTCACTCATGGCGCCTAAGAAAAGGCCTCTCTAAAAAGATGTGTCTTCAAGTTCGTTTTAACAGACGCTAGTGAAGGACTGTGATGGACGGACCAAGGTAGCGAGTTCCAGGTCTGAACGGAGAAGAAACTGAAAGCTCTACCACCGTGTCTCACCCTGTGGTATTCTGGTACACGGAACATCCTTTCATCTGCAGAGGAGCGGAGAGACCGAGAAGGAACATAGACAGTCAAAAGTTCAGAAAGATAGTTACAGTGGTGTGCATAAGTTTGGAACCACTTGCGACTTTTGCATTTTTTCAACATTATGAAGTTTTATTTTAATTTTTTCATGGACCTATTACATTTATTAGTGTACAACGTTATGAGGGACACAATTGGCAATAAGAATCACATTTCTAAGGTAATGTGCTTCCAATTTTATAAGTTTTATTGATACTGGAATATAATGACTTTAATTTGCTCAGATTTTGCGTTCAAAGCGGATCGAGATTATCCAATCAGCATGCAATAGTTCTGACCCATCAGAAGGCTGTTGTGGCAGCCAATAACAGTACGGATGCCTAGCTATTGCAGCAGCTATATAAAAGCCCGGGATTTTGTGATTTCATACAATTTCTTCATCATCCATGACAAAGACGCGAAATCTGACGTTGGAGAAACGTATTAGGGTGTCAGCGATGAAGGAGGAAGGACTTTCTTGTCATCAGATCGCCAGAAAAGTCGGCTGCAGTCACAGCGCGGTTGTAAAGATTCTGCAGAAGAAGCGCCAGACTGGTTCAGTGGTGGACAAGCCTCGGTCCGGTCGTCCACGTGCTTCAACATTACGTGAAGACCGTGTACTTCGACGCATTTCGTTGACCAATCGCAGGTTGACCTCACCTCAGCTGCTGTGTGAGTGGTCAGCTGATTGCCATATCAATGTCAGAACTTGTACAGTTCGTCGCCGGTGTTTGCCATTTGGTCTATGAGGCTGCAAGGCCCGCAACAAGCCATTGATTACTGATTTACAAAGGTGCAACCGAATTGAATGGGCACGGAAGCACTCAACCTGGACCTGTGCAATGTGGGAAACAGTGCTTTTTAGCGACAAAAGCACGTTCTGCCTGTTCAGAAACCAAGCCCGACTCTACGTGAGGAGATTTCCTGGAGAGGAGTTTAAACCCGAGTGTCCTAACCTCACAGTGAAGCATCCTCTCACATCCTCTCAAGGTCATGGTCTGGGGTTGCATGGCTGCCAGTGGCGTTGGACGTCTCCACATCGTCGATGGAATGGTCAATGGGGCCAAGTACAACACCATACTCGACAAATGCATGCTGCCATCAGCTCAGCAACTGTTTCGAGATCAGTTCATTTTCCAGGATGACAATGCGCCCTACCATCGGTCAAAAATGGTGATCAACTGGAAGCGGATGCACAACATCGAGTCAATGGAATGGCTTGCCCAGTCTCCTGATCTCAATCCCATTGAGAATTTGTGGCACAAGGTGGCACTGGAGATATCTAAGAGACACCCAACATCAAAGCGTGAGTTGATTGAGTCACTGATTGCAGCCTGGAACCAAGTTGTCACCCATGATCACCTCATCAAACTGGTGCAATCAATACCGACTCGATGCCGTCTCGTGATCAAGAGCAAGGGCTGGCCCACCAAATATTGAGCCATCACCAATTCACAAAACGACTTTTTTAAAAGGCCATCTTTGCAAATACAAAGAAATATAAAGAATATATCACGATATTTTAAAGTATGCTAAATTAGTTGACATAATTAACAATAATCCAATCTAGACAGAATGCATGCGCTAACTAGTGTTTTTGTTGCTTCTTTTGTTAGATACTGTCGATTGGAGCTTATGCGTAAGTTCAATGTATGCAATCTGACAAGTTTTTGCAATGTGTTGCTGCATGGAGAGATCCTGATCGAGAAAAAACCCAAGATCGCGAACAGTGTCAGAAAAATAAATAGAAGTAGTTTCAACAGTGATAGTAGAGGGAAGAGAAGAGGGGTCTGCAGATGACGGAGAAACACGGAGGGCCTCAGTTTTGTTATCATTTAGCTTGAGACGGTTGTTTGACATCCAAGATTGTACCTCAGTAACACAATCTTGAAGGGTCTGAACTAAATGATTGTAGTTAGAAGGAGAGTCAGAGTGATTAAGTTGGGTGTCATCAGCATACATTTCGTGGCGGACGGAATGTGAGTTAATGAGACGTGAGAGAGGAGAGGTGTACAGAATGAACAGAATAGGACCAAGCACATAGCCTTGAGGAACGCCAAAATCAAGCGGTTGTGCGGTAGATTTAATACCGTTTACGAGAACAGCTTGTACATGTTGTGTACAGCGGGGCGGTTACGGAGCGGAGAACCCCTGACGTGTAGCGGATGGATCTGTCCATATTACATCATCCGCTTGACCGGATGTGGACACCATCATCGCCTTATCTCTCCTTCGACTACCATCACTGATGCAGACGTGCAGCAACGGTACCGAAGTGAACCTCCAGTTCTATGCTACGAGGACACCTGCAGCGTCCTCTGGATGTGGCTCTGACTCCAGCATCGGCTGATAATTCCGCGCCGAGAGTGCTTGGGAGTGAACTGTGAGTACTGTCAATATAAGCAATTGTGATCTGAAATCTCCGTTGAGTCAAGTCATCGAGTGAAGTCACTATTTGTGTCGATGCTAATGCAAAGAGTAGAGTCGAGTGACGTCTCAAGGAAGGGACAACGACTTCTGCTATTATTGGATTGTGATAGTAGTTTACACGCCACTTAGTAAAATAACTGTGAGAACTTATATTTATCATCTACATGAATTTGCTACATGAAAAGAACTGAACGATTTAATGTGTACGTGAACAATTTAATGTATACGCTAATGATTTAATGTGTTTGTGAATGACTTAGAAGTAACTGTGTAGTCTTTGTCCTTGTCTGTAAGCACGTGTGTGGTGGTGGACGAAAGAGTATAGTAAACAGAGATAGAACACACACCTTTATACTGAGCGTCAGACAGCCACACTCACACACTCACTCATTACACTAAAAGTAGTTATACATATATTTATTTCATTGAATACAACAACAAAAAACCTCCGTTACACACATGTGCAGTGAAAACTGCCCACTGTGATAATAATAATAATAATAATAATAATAATAATAATAATAATAATAATAATAATAATAAATGTAGATTTATATAGCGCCGCATCACAGCCACAAGTGGCTGTGCTCTCCGCGCTTGACACATTCATACACCATTTATACTACACAACATCAGTAGGTATATAAAGTCTGAATAAATTCACTAAAAATGTACAACATAATGTTAAAAAGATTCAATAAAAATATTACATTGAAACACATAAAAAGGCAACTAAAACTATTATTAACTTGTAAAAGGCAACCAACACTTATAACAATTATAAAAAGCGAACACCATTAAAAAGCGAACACCATTGCCCGTGCATGGAGCGCCACGACATGTGTGCATACTAGACTGATGATGAGATCCATGACTTGTGTGTTATTGAGAAGGAGCTATAGAAGGTGTTTATGGAAAAGATATGTTTTGAGTTGTCGTTTAAACGCTTGTTGTGTTTGCGCATGGCGGATATTGTGTGGAAGGGAATTCCATTGAGTGGATGCACAGAAAGCAAAGGTGCGTTCTCCATAGGTTTTTGTTTTGACAAGTGGGATGATGAATGTGCGTTGGTCTGATGCGGAACGGAGCTGTCTGCGTGGTACGTAGGGTATGAGCATGTCAGAAAAGTATGCAGGGGAAGTGCCGAAGAAAAAGTTGAAGCAGAGTGTGGAAATTGTATATTCTATACGTGCAGATATGGGCAACCAGTGCAAGGAACGTAGTAGGGCAGTGACATGATCTCTTCTGCAAGCCTTGAGAACAAGGCGTGCAGCTGCATTTTGTACTTTTTGAAGTTTGTAGAGAAGATCTTGGGAGCAGCCTGCAAGAAGAGAATTGCAGTAATCCAGTTTTGAAAGAACAAAAGAGCAAACTAAGATGATCGTGGTTTGTTGTGAAAGACAAGAGCGAATAGAACTGATTTTGCGAAGTTCAAAATATGCAGATTTACATGTGTTGGAGATGTGAGTGTCAAGAGATGTGTCAGATGTCATAATGAATCCTAGGTTACGAGCAGAAGTGCTGAAAGGAACGTCGGAATTGCCAATTTGTATTGAGTGTGGTTCACCATCTGAAAGAATTGTGCTCTTTTTCTTTATAAACAGTGCTTCAGTCTTGTCATCGTTCAAGCATAGTTTATTTTCTATCATCCATGACTTGATATCAGACGCACAGGTCTGAATGGCCTTGGACAGTGGTTGTGACTTCAGAAGGAGGACAGGATTTTTGAAGCTGCGTGTCGTCAGCATATGATTGAGTAGAAATAGAATGAGATTGGATCAGAGACAACAAAGGTTTGGTGTACAAAATGAAAAGAATGGGGCCTAAAACAGATCCTTGGGGAACACCATAAGAAAGAGTTGCAGGTGCGGACATCTGGCCATCGACTAGCACGGTCTGGGTCCGACCAATCAGGTATGACTCAAACCATGCCAGCGCTGACCCAGAGATGCCGTACAGGTTTTGGAGGCGTTGAAGAAGCGTGATATGATCGATCGTATCAAACGCTGCTGAGAGATCAAGGAGAGTGAGGAAGGACACGTCACCACCATCCAAGGCATACAGAATGTCATTCATAATCTTGAGCAGTGCGGTTTCAGTGCTGTGAGAAGGCCTATAGGCAGACTGAGTGTGCGGAATAAGATCGTGATGGGTCAGATAGGAAAGAAGTTGTTTCAAGGCAAGCTTTTCGAGTACTTTGGACAAAAAACTGAGATTTGAGACTGGCCTATAACTCTTGAGCGTGTTGGAATCTAATGAGGGTTTCTTCAAGAGTGGCTTGACTATGGCAGTTTTGAACAGGGAGGGGAAAACACCAGACGTTAAACTGTGGTTGAGAATGTGAGTGATAGAGGGCAGCAGCATGTCAAGGCATTCCACGAGCAATGGCGTAGGCATGGGGTCCAACGGACAGGTTGTTGGCTTGGACATGAGAACAGTCTTCTTCACTTCTTCTTCACAGACTGGCTGGAAAGCAACAAACGATTGTCCTAAAGACACTGGCTCATCACGCGCCACAGCGCTGGAAACTGTCATGCTGTCTAGCTCATCACGGATGTTCTTCACTTTCTTAATGAAAAAGTTACTGAAGACCTCTGGAAGCTGCTTGAGGGGAGAGATGGTGGGGAGGAGGGACACAGTACAACGACCCATCAGCCGGCCACAAATGTCAAACAGCTTGCGGCTCGACTTGCAGTTACTGATTTGATCACGGAGGAAGGTGATCTTTGCATTGTGCACGAGCGTGGTGACTGCGTAAATTATTGCTTCCCCTGAATGAGAAAAGTTGCTTCCCTTGGTCATGTTACCGCTTGGTCTGTGATACAATTGCTACATAACTGATAATTCTATTATTTTCTCATGTTGCCTCGGTCCACTTAAAAAAAAAAAAATTTATATATATATATATATATATATATATATATATATATATATATATATATATATATATATATATATATATATATATATATATATATATATATATATATATATATATATATATCTTCATATTTTTAAACAGTTGAGACTGTTATTTTTAACTTTGCCAAGTGCTTTTTTTTTTTAATAATATTTGTCAGGCCACAAGGCCCACAACAAAGTGAGTTCACAGTTACAAAGTTACAAAGCCGACATCACAAACGTTTAACTAACATTCATAGCATATACAAAACAAAGCAATAGCAAAATTTCACAACAATAAGTAACGAGTATATTACTCAGGACTGAGTGTCAAACATTGGTAAAGAAAACATATTTCAAAACACATACATCCCCATCCCACACACACACACACACCCACGACACACACACATACACTGCAATCCGCTGTTCAATGCAGAATGATCATCACATATTTGCAAGAGCTGCAGCTCTATCATTGTATGCTTTGTATACAAAAGTACATAGTTGACCGATTACCTTCTGACTTGTGTTATTGAGAAGTAAAGACATTTTAAACATACAGGGTTGTCTAAAGTATTTTTTCTGTATGTACTGCGTACGTAGATCCGAGTACTTAGGACAAACAAGCAAGAAATGTATTTCAGTCTCAGGCACACCCTCACAAAAGGGACAAAAAATATTTGAATCCTTACGTAATCCCTCATATTGGAGAAAATGATTGTCACGGCATAAGGCCAGACATTACACCCCCCCCTACCCTTCCCTGCAAACTATCTACTTACCCTTAATAACAAAACAACACAAAACCCAAGGTGCAATAATAAACAATTTATTTCAAACAAAACGCTCACACTTTCTCACGCAATACAAGCATTCATTCTAAACATTCTAACTTAATATTTAACAAAAGAAAAATGAAATTGGATGATTCAATGATAGGCTATAAACATGAATTAAGCAAGATGAAAAATCACTTGAGAATAAAAATGTTATCTTTTCATAGAGTCTTGGCATCATTCAATATAATGGTTAACCAGTCTATCTCAAGTCATGTCTTTTCTTTTGTCTGATAAACCACAGTAGTATGCAGATATCTCTGTAGTTCTCGCTCTCTTGCAAGTCAAGCTACACAGTTTATACGTATATATATATAAAATAAAAGAGACTTCCTGCTGTCTGGAGCTTGGGCAGGCGTCGCATGCCCCTATGCCGCCCTACCGTACGTATCTCAACGTTGTCAACCCTCGACCTTCCGGCAAAACGACGAAACGGCGACGGAGGTCGAGAGTGAGAGAAGATAGGCGATGATGTAGCTAGGCATGAACTTGGTTGTTACCCCCCCTTGAGCCAAACCACGCAGGTGAGGAATGCCATGCGAGGAACCAAATGATGACGTAACGTGAAACAAACTGAACTGAAGTTGTGGAAAGGAGAAGATGACAGAAGACTCATCCTGCAACCATTGGTGCATTCATAAACACATATCCAAATCTACTATTCGTAGTCTTTATCAAAATGGCGACAGTTATCCCCAGTGTCAATCAATAGTCTTTACCTAATCATCTATAATTATAATTACGGCACCACCATCTTGATCTAATAAAGCCACATCTCCATTCTGACATTTACGATGTATATATACTGTAATTCCATGCCAAAAATATCAAACAAGCCTCCCTTGAAAATCTGCTACAAAGTCCATAAATAAACAGATTAATAAATGTAACATTATCTATAATTATATTAAATTATCACACTCACATTTCGTACGCATTCGCTCTACATGAAGCCGGTCACTCCTTCCCCCCCCTCATTATGAAATGCTAATAAAATTTACAAAATGAAACCTAGCGACTGAAAATAAATCCATGCACACAACACATTCGTTCACACCAAGCTTCAAGCCACGGTAGAAAGAGCAAAAGCCACTTACCAGTCCGTGCAGGTGTGATGGGGCGGACACTCGGCGCAGTGCAGCTCTGCCTAAACAAAACTGCCCTCTACAGACTAAGTCACTTCGAACACAAAGGTCTGTTGCCACTGTAATAGCTCTAGACTATTCAAACAGCTCTGGTCCCGCTACAATCACTGTTTTTCTGGTGTCTTTTCCAAACAGAAAAAATACGTCCGCTTATAGCTAGCGAAAATGAAATAATAATCAATGCCCCAGCTCACAACTTTACCGTTCCCCTCTATATTCCTACCAAAATTCATAATCATCAAATTATGCTTACGCTGCTGTTAAAAACACGTGAAACTCGAGCACGGCTAGCCTAACACGCAAAACAAGTCGCACCATGCAGTATCAAAAATGCTTATGTTATGATGTCAAGCTACATTATACAGTTACTACAACACTTTACCGCGACATATCCCCACCTGAAGATTAAACACCCGTTTAATTAAGAAATTAGTCGCGGAATTATCTTCCTTGTATAACCTTAGAAATTCCTTGATAGAAAATCTGCATCAATGTTGTCGCGCCCAGCAATAGCTTCAACATAGTCTCAACTTCTTTCCGAATGATCTCTTTGTGAGCAAAAGGGATAGGAAACTGACGCGTACGCACTGGAGCATCGTCTTCCATCCTGACCTCGCACTCCACCAAGTTGGTTTTAAGGGGTAAATCGGTCAAAACTTCAGGAAACTGACTGGCTAACCCTCGAATTTCTTTATGGACTTCGGGATTGTTCGGGTCGAGCTGGATATCATCCACCGTTTCCTCTGCTGCCAGGGGGAAAACTGGAAGTGGTTCTGAAATGATCTGCGACTCTTCTCCCTCTTCGGGCTCATCCAAAACCGCTACACTGGCAATGTTAACCTCTCGCTCTCTGTATTGTTTCAGGAGGTTCACATGGTAGGTCTTAACCTTGTCTCCAACTTGAATCTTGTAATCACAGCTGCCTACTTTTCCCACCACAGGATAAGGTCCCTTCCAGGCCATCTTCAACTTGTTCTCTTTGCATGGGGAAAGCATCAGAACCTTACTTCCTACTGCAAAGGTTCGCAGCCTCGCTTTCTTATCAAAGTGATGTTTCTGTCGAAAAGCTTCTTTGCCCAAAGATTCCTTGGCTATCTTGCAGGTTTCTTCTAACTTTTCTCTCAAATCAATGACATGCTGCAGAGCTGACTCGACTTCTCCCGCCTGAGTCTCACGGGTCCACAACTCCCTCAACACTTGCATCGGACCTCGCACGGTACGGCCATATAACAACTGGAATGGGGAGAACTTGGTGCTCTCTTGGGGGACCTCACGGTACGCAAACAGCAATGCTGGAATATAACGATCCCAAGTCTTTGGTTTCTCGATGCACAGTTTCTTTATCATAGCTTTGAGTGTCTGGTTGAAGCGCTCAACTAGCCCATTGCACATCGCATGGTACGGCGTGGTCAGGTTCCCTTTTACAGCGAGCATGCGATATATTTCTTGCATCACCTCGGAAGTGAACTGAGATCCTCGATCGGATAGCACCTCCCCTGGGATACCAAGCCTAGTCCAAATTTCCCACAAGGCTTCGGCAACGGTCTCGGCTCTAATGTCTTTGAGAGGAACTGCCTCGGGATAACGTGTTGCATAATCCACCATTACAAGAACATAGCGGTAATTACGCTCAGAGCAAGGGATGATTGGACCAATCAAATCGACGGCGACTTTCTCAAAAGGCTGGTCAACCAGAGGCATGCTAACTAACGTTGCTTTGGAAACTCTACCCTTCGGCACTGCCCTCTGACATGCGTCGCAAGTCTGACAATAGCGGCGAATGTCCCCTGACATACCCGGCCAATAGAAATCCACCCATACCCGATGCTGAGTTCTTCTCGCTCCCAGATGCCCACTCATTGGCGTATCATGTGCAAGTTTCATGACATCTTTCCTAAGAGATTGAGGAACGCAGACCTGCTTGAACGTTTTATTCCCTTCTCTAACCATGCGCATCAGGATGCCTTTCTTTTGGAAAAAGGACGTCTCACACCTTTTCTTTCCTCGACCACCAACTATCTCGTGAGAGTCTGCCGCCTGCAATGCCCTAGCCAAAGTCAAGTCTTCTCTCTGCAATCTGCTTAACTCATCTGGTGTGACGTCTAGCCCTGAGACTCTTTTGACTGGCAAAGAAACTACTTCCTCCTTCCTACTCTGCGCTCTCGTTTGCACCGCGGATAACAGTTTGCGATCAGCATAAACTGGAATTTTTACGCTCTCTCCATCCGCAAATACCACCGTGTTGCCAATCACGACATCATGACAAAGCTGGTCTGCCACTAGCACCTGAACCCTACCTCTAACCCATGGTGACTCTACTAGTACCGAGGCAACCGGGTACTCCCTAGTGACAGATGGATCAGCTAATGACACCTTATGTCTGACACCTGTGAGAAGATCCTCTTCAGAGACTAGCCTGGACGAAACAATGCATAGTTCTGCACCGGTATCTCTCAATGCAAGTACTGACTGACCGTTTAGAGTAACCTGCGCCTCTGACACGAGCTCTAAGAGGTCGCATCTCTCGCAGAGTACTGGAACCTCTTTCCCAGTCGTATTACCCACATCAGAACGCACAGCGCTGATTTTCTTGCCACTCGGACAGTTCCGTCTGACATGACCTTTTTGTTTGCATTCGTAACAGGTAACCTCTCTACTTGCAGTATTCGCTTTGTTATCTCCCTGAGACCTGGACTTACTCGCATCACTGGCTGAACTTTGGGAACCAGGGTGCTTGTGTCGGGTACCATCTCGAGTTAGACCACCTTTCTCGTCACGGACGGCTCTGCGCGCTTGTACTCTGTCATCTGCTACTGTCGCGGCCTCCTCGGAAGTTGTAACTTTATGCTCTCTGACAGCCACCGCTAAATCAGGATTTAGTGTGGACACAAACTGTTCAAGAACAAACATGTCAATCACCTTGTCGGGGTCATTTGGGTCTACCTTTGCTACACAGAACCACCTAGATAAAGTTTGCTTCAACCGCTTCAAAAAGGAGGGAAAACTCTCTGAGGCTTCTTTCTTCATAGTCCTGAACTGCCTACGGAAATAGTCTGCATCTCTCCTGAACCGAAACAGCAACGCGGTCTTCACAGCTTCGTAATCTGCGGCATCCTCTGGTGTTAACTGCAACATTGTCTCTCTAGCAACTCCCTGAAGCGACGGAACTAACCTACTTGCCCAGGTATCTTTAACCCACTTGTGCATAGCAGCTACCCGCTCAAAATGAAGCAAATACTGATCGATATCATCTCTCTCATCAAACGGGGGCAACTTTATTCTATAGCCACTACCAGAAGACCAACCAGCTTGAGATTGAGACAACACTTCCCTTGTAAGCTCCATTTCCTGCCTACGAAGTTCCTCCTGTTGCCGTAGTTCTTCCCTACGAAGTTCCTCCATTCTACGTAGCTCGTCGCGACGAAACTCCATCTCTTCACGCCTAACTGCTTCCTGTTGACGCAACTCTTCCCTACGGAAATCATCTTGACGCTGCTTCTCCTCGTCAGCTCTAACCAATTCACTTGCAAGCCTAACAACTTCTTGCCCCATGGTCATGCCTGAGCTAACTAACATGGTTATATACTGCTTCAGCTTTGAGCCTTTACTACTTCCCCCACGTACGTCTCCTTCAGCACCCCAGGACGGTGAAAATGTATGGCCCTTAGACTTGGAACTAACTGCTCCCGACGGTGTAGATGGCTCACCCAGAGTTAACGCTCTCAAATCCGAGTCCAACCTAGAAGACATGCTATCGCCATTTGCTACGGTAGTAGTATCAAGCAAACCTCCTAATGCAATATTAGGTACCCGTTCCTGCGCTTCACTATCCAAGGTTTTGGAAGTCATGGTTGGTGGATATAGTACTAACCCAGACCTTAACTCCATAAACCCACCTCCTAACTCTACCATTTATTTCTTTCCAAAAAAAACAATTCCTCCCTAAACACTAAAACCTACCTTCAGAGGTATGTTGACAAGCTGCCACGAACGAGCGAGTGTCCGTCCCACGGCCACGAGCACGGACCAGCAAGGAAGTCCTCTGCCCTCCCCACCGCTGCTCTTCGTCAAGCTTGGTGATGCCCACTGCACCACGGCTCCAGGCGCCCGCCAACCTCCCGCTGAAAGCAGCAACAATCAAACTTCAGACACACAAAACAAAACAAAATTTCTAACTAATTGCACCTTCCTAATACTACCAAACCTATCGATCACGTCGGGGTCACCAAATATGTCACGGCATAAGGCCAGACATTACACCCCCCCCTACCCTTCCCTGCAAACTATCTACTTACCCTTAATAACAAAACAACACAAAACCCAAGGTGCAATAATAAACAATTTATTTCAAACAAAACGCTCACACTTTCTCACGCAATACAAGCATTCATTCTAAACATTCTAACTTAATATTTAACAAAAGAAAAATGAAATTGGATGATTCAATGATAGGCTATAAACATGAATTAAGCAAGATGAAAAATCACTTGAGAATAAAAATGTTATCTTTTCATAGAGTCTTGGCATCATTCAATATAATGGTTAACCAGTCTATCTCAAGTCATGTCTTTTCTTTTGTCTGATAAACCACAGTAGTATGCAGATATCTCTGTAGTTCTCGCTCTCTTGCAAGTCAAGCTACACAGTTTATACGTATATATATATATAAAATAAAAGAGACTTCCTGCTGTCTGGAGCTTGGGCAGGCGTCGCATGCCCCTATGCCGCCCTACCGTACGTATCTCAACGTTGTCAACCCTCGACCTTCCGGCAAAACGACGAAACGGCGACGGAGGTCGAGAGTGAGAGAAGATAGGCGATGATGTAGCTAGGCATGAACTTGGTTGTTACCCCCCTTGAGCCAAACCACGCAGGTGAGGAATGCCATGCGAGGAACCAAATGATGACGTAACGTGAAACAAACTGAACTGAAGTTGTGGAAAGGAGAAGATGACAGAAGACTCATCCTGCAACCATTGGTGCATTCATAAACACATATCCAAATCTACTATTCGTAGTCTTTATCAAAATGGCGACAGTTATCCCCAGTGTCAATCAATAGTCTTTACCTAATCATCTATAATTATAATTACGGCACCACCATCTTGATCTAATAAAGCCACATCTCCATTCTGACATTTACGATGTATATATACTGTAATTCCATGCCAAAAATATCAAACAAGCCTCCCTTGAAAATCTGCTACAAAGTCCATAAATAAACAGATTAATAAATGTAACATTATCTATAATTATATTAAATTATCACACTCACATTTCGTACGCATTCGCTCTACATGAAGCCGGTCACTCCTTCCCCCCCTCATTATGAAATGCTAATAAAATTTACAAAATGAAACCTAGCGACTGAAAATAAATCCATGCACACAACACATTCGTTCACACCAAGCTTCAAGCCACGGTAGAAAGAGCAAAAGCCACTTACCAGTCCGTGCAGGTGTGATGGGGCGGACACTCGGCGCAGTGCAGCTCTGCCTAAACAAAACTGCCCTCTACAGACTAAGTCACTTCGAACACAAAGGTCTGTTGCCACTGTAATAGCTCTAGACTATTCAAACAGCTCTGGTCCCGCTACAATCACTGTTTTTCTGGTGTCTTTTCCAAACAGAAAAAATACGTCCGCTTATAGCTAGCGAAAATGAAATAATAATCAATGCCCCAGCTCACAACTTTACCGTTCCCCTCTATATTCCTACCAAAATTCATAATCATCAAATTATGCTTACGCTGCTGTTAAAAACACGTGAAACTCGAGCACGGCTAGCCTAACACGCAAAACAAGTCGCACCATGCAGTATCAAAAATGCTTATGTTATGATGTCAAGCTACATTATACAGTTACTACAACACTTTACCGCGACAATGATTACGTAGTGGTAACATACCAATTCTAAATCTAGTGAAAATTTTGCGTGCATGAATGCACTGAACATAACTGAAGTAAAGACGGAGTGATAGTGAAGAACAAAAAGACGAATAAACACTATAAAACGTGTGGGACTGAAGCGCAGCATGCCAGTCCTGATAAAAACAGTCTTTAAGGCGCTGCTTAAACTCAGCAATAAACAATTTAGTACTCCCAACTGATTGCGCTTCCCACACCACTCCAAACCCATACCTGTACAAAACGTTTCTCACATTGCATGCCCACGTTGTGAAATTTTGTCTTTGAAGAAAGAGCATCGTGTTATATGCTTTTTTGGGGATTCTGGTATCATCCATGGAAACCACACGTAACCAGAACTTAATACATTTAGCGTAAATATTAATAAAGAGAGGATACCTGCCTAGCTCGCCATAAATGACATGTTTTGGCGCTCTTTGAGTGACACACATGAATCGTTTCATTGCAGAAAGGTGTACACGCTCAATTATAGTCTGGTTAGCAGTGAGACCCCAAACTTCTGCACCGTAGGTGAGAATAGGCTGTATCTGACAGTCGAATAATTTAAAGAAAAATTCTGGCGAATGTTCTCCAATTGACCACATCAGTCTTATAAGGGTTGCGACTCCCTTTCTTGCACGTTCAGACAAGTCTGATAACGTTGGTTGGAACGAAACTCTTGTAGTAATAATAATGCCTAAATACTTATACACATTAACAGCTGTGAGGCTAGCGTCTCCAAATACCCATCTCTCATTTTGAGCAAGGAATCCTCCGTTTCTAAATACAATAACATTCGATTTCTCAAGATTTACAATCAAATCTAGGCGTCTAGCAACATTGTACAAAATATTTAGCTGGGTTTGAAGACCAATAATACTATCGGATAAAAGTGCTACATCGTCAGCGAACAATAAATTTAATATTTCAATAATGTCCGGAGACAGCTGTATTCCGTGTCAGCCGTTTGCATTTATTTCCTTAGTTAATTCATTAATTAGAAGTGAAAATAAAACCGGTGAGCAGCAATCGCCCTGCTTGAGGCCACGAGGACATAGAAAAACGTCAGTGAGGTCAGCACCAGCTCGTACTCGGGTCTTAACGACGTTGTACATGCTTTTAAGGGCGTTTAGACACTTTCCGTTGATACCATTTACCTGTAAAATTTTCCATAGCTTATCTCTGCACACAGTGTCAAATGCTTTTTTAAAATCAATAAATGCCACGTATAATTTACGGTGTCTAACCAATTGCTTTTGAATACAAGCAACAAGAGTGAAAATATGGTCCGTTGTGCAACGCTTTTCCCGAAATCCCGCCTGTTCTTCGCCTAACACATTATTACACTCAATCCAATCTGTGATGCGCTTATTTAAAACAAAACTGTATAGTTTGCTGCAAATGTTCAGCAAAGCAATGCCTCGGTAATTATCGGGTTGGTTCTGGTCACCCTTCTTATGTAATGGCTGCAAAATCGATGCTGACCAATTCTCAGGAAACAAACCATGGTTAAAAATATGATTAAACAGTTTCACCAGGAAAGGCAAAACAGCAACTTTACTATTCTTGTAGAACTCTCCGATAAGACCATCTGGGCCTGCAGCTTTATCGCTTTTTAACGCCCTAATGGCACACTCAATTTCCTCAGGAGCAATGGGTTGATTTAGCTCATCACCATCAGTGACATTATTAACTTGTCTTTTTTTATAATAATCATCAAAATCGCCGGACGCCTCTGCATTAGACATGTTTTTGTTAAAAACATCACGGAAATGCTGGAACCAATGGTCAGCTGTTATCGAGTTACGTACATTAGTTCGAGACCTCGCTGACCGGACAGCGCTCCAAAATTGCTTAGGGTTCTTAAGATTACTTTGTAGCGTTTGGGTTAAATTTTCCTTGTAGGATTTCTTTTTCTGCCTCAACAGTTCTTTATACTCTCTCCTCTTTTGCGTATAAGCAATGCGATCCACATCGGTATCGCTTCTGTTAAATCTGTGTAACTGCCTACGTAATACACGTCTACTCTGCCTACATTCAAGGTCGAACCAGATACGACGACTTTCGTTACCGAAGAAAACAGTCTTCTTCATGCACTCGCCCGCATGCAACAGACACTCATTAAACTTCCTCAGTGCTTGATCAACGTTTATGTCAATTAATTCACAAGCTTCATTCAAAACATTGATGCCATAGTCCGAGCACACGTTTTCACGAAAACGATCTTGCTTTTCTGCAACCCATTTAAATTTTGTAACAGAGTCAGTTTTATTATTCGTCCCTCGAGCCTGTACATTGTCTGAATCAGGCGCACCGGTACACACCTCAAGTTCAATTGCTGCATGTTTTGCTTCTATCATTGTGATCGTCTTAAATAAATTGCAAATAGAAACAAGTGAACGTGACACGATAAAGTAATCGATTACACTGCATCCGTTCTCCGATATAAAAGTATAGTCCGCGGAACAGTTCAGCGCTTTTAACCCGTTTAAAATAACAAGACTAAATTCCTCACAAACATTAAGCACGTATCGACCGAATGCATTTAGCAAGTTATCTTTAGATAATCTTGAATAACAGTCTCTCTCATCTTGCTTGCTATAACCAAACTCATTGTTTACGAAGTCACATATTTCATTCACAGGGTCGTCGTTAACAATATTCATGGAGCCTGTTCTGGAGTTAAGGTCACCACACACGGACAGTGGCAGATCACCACACTCTCTAATGGTTTCTAAAATACAGTCTTCTAATAAGGATACACCATTATAAATATCGGTTTCCTCATAGTACAGGGTGTTCCAAAAGTCTTGGGCACATTTTGACATTGAATATTTCCGAAACTATAAAGGATATAAAAACGCATCTGGTAAATTCAGAAAGCTTGTAATCTCAAGTTTTACATGGAATGTTCAAAGATGTTCAATGTGAGCACCATTGGTCACACGACACACATCAAGCCGATAGTCAAATTCTTGCCAAACGCGTCCCTACATTTTGTGTTTGAGTGAACGCCATTAATGGGTCTGAAAAGAAAAAAAAATCAACAGCTTTACAAAAAACTTAATGTAATTAGCTTTAAAATGGCACAACTGTTATGTTACTACCATTCATAGTTATTGAGATATGGGGACTTCAAATGTGCCCAAGACTTTTGGAACACCCTGTACTTCGCATTTTCGGGTGGGAGATAAACACCAATCAGCGGGCAGTCATTTGGTAAATTAAACAATGCTGCAGACAAACGTAAAACTATTATATTATCAGTTTCTATACATACTTGGTGGACATAACGATTTAATTCCTCCTTTACTAATAGCACTAGACCACCCGACAGACGACCATGCACACTATCAGATACCTTAACACCTGGGCAAACGTACGTTTTATGTGATGAGAACAACGTTTCTGGTATTGAATCAACAAACGTTTCTGTCAAGAGAACAAAGTCATAGTTGCGCACAAAAGAAGATAAGTTAAGCTCAGCGATAATACGCCATAAGCCTTCTACATTAAAGGTGAGAAATGAAAATGAACCACATTTGGAACTTTGTTTATACGAACTGCCAGCGCTGGTATCTGTATTACCATTACTTCGTGTTAATTTAACCTGCTGTGGAACATGGCCGTTTCTTCATCTGGCACCAGTCTTGGTACGTCGACCTTGACCAGTTGACTGTTGATCGCTCTTCTTGTTGTCTTTAGCTGCGCTGCTATTCTTTCTGCGACCATTGCTGTCTGCATGCGCGCTGTCCACTTTGCTCTTGTCAAAAATATCTTGCCATTCCAGACGAAGACCCGCCAGGTTCCGCTCATCTGACGCACTGTACACGTTACTTCTCAAGCGTCTGGACAGGTCTGGAGACATCTCATCATTGACCGGCTGACGCTGAGATTCAGCCCCAGATGTACGCCGACCCCTCCCTCTGCCGCCGGTACCAGAAGAACCGCCGCTAGCACAGCTAGTCGCAGCAATTGGCGTGCCACGACCGAACCCTCGGAATAGGGTCGGTGAAGTGCTACCAGATTTGCCTTTGCCCAGACTTTCCCGCACGATGTCGTCCCCATACACATCTGCCACTGAGTTGATCAATGGATCTCTGGATTCCATAGCTTTCACAGACGATGTCATAGCTCCATCATCAAAATGTCCTGGGTCGACCTCATCAAGAGATGCGGCGTCCTGCAGGTCATCATTGCTCTGCACAACATCATCCATAGGTTTGGCCCAGTCACCCCAAGGGTCATCATTTGAAAACCTGGGAAGAGGTTCCTGGCACCCATCCACAGTTGTAGTCTGGCGCTCAATCTGCTCTTCGCGTGACGCTCCCCGTCTCTCAGAACCTTCCCCTCTCCATCCACTTCCTTTTTCACAGATGCGCAGCTGTCCCTCAGTAACAGCCTGCTGTTGTGCGGTGTTTCTGTTACCTCTGGCACCGCTCACAGGTACCACTCGGCCGTCTTTCAGATAGCCCCTTGTGCCTTCACTTCTGAGTCGTTCCATCTCTTTTCGCTGTGAAGGGGTAAGATCTGGTCCCACTCTGATGCCTGACGTTTGTGCCATCGTTCGTCGCCCCTCCCTGTTAGACATGACAGCCATCGCCTTCTCTTGCTGCTTGAAAGAGACAATCACTGGTCTATGCCTCGAAGCGTCGTGCCCCTTTCTGCCGACACGCACAGCATCATAGATGTCCTCCTTAGTCAGTGAGAGACTATCCAAATTACTATTCAATATGTCCACAACCTTCTCCACCAATGACGGGGACGACTCATCTGCCATATCTAGCAACCCCGTCAACTTCAGGTTTTTACGACGTGAGTCAGACTGCACACGATCTAGCTCACTTTGAAGTTTAGCTGTTTTGACTTCAGCCTGCTGTAAGCGATCTTCAAGTGTTTTGATCATGTTGGTGTGGTCTTGTATCGAGCGTGTCACCCATCTCATTTGTTGTTTGATGTCTGTCATGTCTTGCTTAACACGCAGTGGTTAGCCGCCATCTGTCTTTGCAAATCCATGTGTTGCTGTGTGTTGCCCGTTACGATGGACAAGACAGACTGGACTTGCTGTGACAATCTTTCATATTCATTAGGCCCTGGGTTCTGTTCAACGTCGCCCGCTCTCAACAACAACGCCACACTGAGGAAAAGGAGAATTAGGTCCGATGGTCTAACACTGGCTGGTAATTTCAGTGTCCGCATGAATAAAGCTGCTGCTTTTCTCGCTCTTCCAGCCATAAAAGCCATAAAAACATAAGCAAAATTGCCAATACAAGCTCTATAATGTTCTGTTGCAATAGGCATAGCTATACATGTAGTAGATAGTCTTACTATCAAACCATTCAATTTTCAAAGTTGGATTTTCTAAGCCAATTGTGAATACTATTTGTCAGTCTCCAGTAGTAATTATAGCACTGTTTCATAATGAAAGCGAAAGTGGCGGATCGGTTGCGGCCCTTGGGTTCGGCTAGTTCCGGTTGAAGCAAGAAAGGTGGATCGAGGGTTATATAAATTATATTTCTCTTGTACAATCGTTCAAATTTTACTCAGGATGGCTGCTTGCCTAAACATTGATTGCTGATTTGTTTGTTCAGTAGGCCTAATTCGTTTGTCAGTGATCTACATTCATGAGAAATTCGAAGTCTCTTTCTTTTTCTTTGCTTTAATTTTTTCATTGAGAAATTTTAATTTTGCAGTTTATCTAGAAGATCACATTATTATACAGTAGAATAATTTTTGTTTTTAATTCAGTGAAGCAACTGTAATTATGTCTTATTATTTTCAGTCTTTCAGTTATTATTATTAGTTGTAGTAGTATTGTTATTATTATTATCATTATTACCATATATTAATTATTAGTTGTCTGTTGGTGCTGCTGTTGTATTATTATTATTATTAGTTGCATTGTTATTATTATTATTTTTATAATTATTAATTACTCTAATGATTACGATTATTATTAATATTATGATGAATATTTTGTATTATTACTCTTATTATTATAATGATGATTATTATTATTATTATTATGATCTAGGATGGATCTAAGGCATGGAAGAATGGGTGAGTGTTGTAGTTGTGTATACATATACTGTTGTTGTTGTTTGTAGATTATAGTCACACGACACTTTCGCATATAGGTGACTACTGGACCGATTTATACTGACACCAGCGGGCCAGTTGTTGGTAAAGGGGAAAATAATATGATCACACGTTGACCAATCCGGGATTCGAACCAGCGACCTTTCGATTACTAGCAAGACGCTCTTACCAACTGAGCTACCCGGTCCTACACATATACTGTGGAATAATTATCTGTGTGTTAAATGTGTACGCATGGGTATGTGGCTGGTTATCTGTTTATGCATGTGTGTTAGTGTTTATAGATTTGTATTTTGGTATGGAAGTTGTTTTTGATAGTATATCAAATGTATCAATATTGTATGTCCATGTTTGTAATAATTTTGATGTTGTTATCTCCTTCCTTATTGCACTGCTAAACAAATATCCATGCCTTGTGTTTGGACAATAAAGAATCTTGAATCTTGAATCTTGAATCTTATTTTACATTGTTGTAATCTTTCCGAATCAGTCGCACACGTTGTTCCCACATTCGTTTCAGTGTTTTGTTAGCTGGTAATGTGTGTAACTTGACAATGCGCCCTTCAATTACTTTTCCTGCGAAATTAGGGCAGCAAACGCAATACTGTTTTTCTCCGCCACAAGTCTTCCGTCTACGTGCGGCCATGCTTAATACTCAACCGGAACTAGCCGGTGTCCTTGGCATAGGTGAAGGCAGGGACGGATAACTCTATCTGCACTAGTTTTGCAACAGCGCTATAGTGTAAAACCAGAGCTCCGCTCAAACACGTCCGTTCATCACCACAGCCAAAAGTGAACTCCCAACTTTGCCGAGTGTGTGTGTGTGTGTGTGTGTGTGTGTGTGTGTGTGTGTGTGTGTGTGTGTGTGTGTGTGGGTGTGTGTGTGTGTGTGTACTAGTATTTGACGTAAAAATTTGAGAGAGATTCATTGATTCGTTCATTCATTCACTCATTGGATTAATCGCAATTGACTTGTGCTGTAATGGAATATATTGCCACAGAACTATCCATACCGTTCAGTTAATCATCCGTTTGCCCATAATTCATATCCAAGGTACAAAAAGAAAAAAAAGTTTACTGGGTGTCCATTATGTCAGGGTGAATGTTGTGTGTGTTTTGGGTGTGTGGTTGTGAGTTCATTTTCTTCATGCGCCTGTTGGTTTCAATGTTATATCTCAATCAGAAGACGATGCTTTGTATAATAATGCTATGTCGAAAATTCTGAATTAATGTGTAATGCTTGATGTATGATTTGAGATATTTCAGATTTTATCACGTTTTATTTTATTATTGGATTTGATATTTTTTTTTAAAGAAGATTACTTGGGATCATGTTATTATTTCATAAACTAAAATGTTTTGCTAAGAAGACACAATGTGCTGTGTTAACTGTCCATCGTGGGTAATAACGAGTTGTTAACTCCACTTGACCTGACATGGTTACGATGTGTGTGACCCTGCCTACAGGTGCGGGTGTCCGCAGTCAAGTTCGCCAAAGTCGTGTACACCAAGGACAGCTTCAATCTCGACACGTTCAAGACAAAGCAGGAGGTGCTGGACCACGTTAAGAAAATGAGCCACGAGTTCGGAGAGTACGCCGATACTTACGATGCCATCAAGCACATGAGGACAAAGCAGATGATCATGGCCAGACCCAGTGTACCCCAAATATGCATTGTCCTTACTGCCGGCCACTCGCACAAGTGAGTAGTTGTCAGATTATAGCGTTATATTATAGTGTAATATGAGTATATATAGATTCCCCTGTGTAACCGGTACACCAATACGCTCTACGATCTATTAGATGATATTTTTAGCCGTAGAAAGACAGCTAGCGGTTACTGTCAACAGGCACACAAAACTGTGGCATTTTATTGATGTGAAAAATAACTGCTTTTAAAAAAAGTTGGTCTTTTTTGTTTTGTTTTGTTGCAAGCTAATTTTTTTCAGTAGGGCAACACTCATTGTGATTGTTTCACGGGTCTATAAAAGGAGCGTGGTCCAAGCGGGTCCTTTTAAGAAATTGCATTATATGAGGTCCGTAGCCTAGTGCAGTGTTGCTGAACTAAATTATAGTAGTCTATGCGTCAACAATGTCACTGTCTATTGTATAATTGTTACCTCAGTATGTACCTCTGCGTATTAACTCATTTATTGCATTATGTGTTATCAATGGATCAATTGTAAATAATTTGCTGTCAATAAGTTTTTTTTCGTTGTGGTTGTCTAATATAAAATTGTGAAATTCGTTAAATAGATTATTGAACTGAGTTAAACATATTCTAAAATTAAATGTATAAGAATAATATGTTTTACAAAAAAATAAAGATTAAATTAACAATTAAAAATTAAACCTAACAGAATTGAACAGGTTTGGTTTGACTTCATCTAAACTGATTTGATTCTGTTTGGAAACTGTCAGCGTCTGGACTGATTCGATCTTTTCGTTTTGACTAGTTCTAAAATCACATGTTAAAAATCTCGCCAGTCGTCTCAAAACTGAGAAGGCTGCCGCCTTTGCCAGAGGGAAGAACATCACCATGTTTGCCGTGGGCGTGGGCAATATCTTCGACGGGGAACTGCTCAGCATCGCCGGCGACCAAGCGAAGGTGTACACAGTCAGCAACTACAATGGCCTGCTTCAGTTCACGAAAGATCTCGTTAACAAAACCTGTTTCTGTAAGCACAGACCTTCTTTATCTGTTGATCTATATGATTTTAATAGGGGCAGTTTCAAACGAAACGGGCAAACTGGACGCTGGCTGAGTTTCAGAGATCTATCAAGTGTAGGCTGAGTATAGATAGGCATAGGAACTCCACAACATCCTCTGACGCTCAATATGGGGTCAGGATAACTTTTCGGGGTGACTGCGTCTACATAATCTTACTAACAGTCTCCATAGCGACAAAAGGTCTATGGGAATTGTCAGTTGATTTTGAATTTATGTAACTTAACTTCGTGTAAGCTAGTTTAATTAATTTTGTTTTAAATTTTATTTATTTATGTATTTATTTATTTAGTACTTTACTTACTTATTTATTTGTTGTTGTTTTTTTAAATATATATTGTTCTATTTAGGTTTATGCAATTTTATACGTGTTTTAGTCAGTTAATTTATTTATTGGTTTTTCTAAAAGAATAATGTAATTAGCAGCTTACTTTCATGAATATGTTTCTTAAGGAAACCGCACAAGTTCTGTGTACTGGTGTTAACGTACAGCAGAAGGAAAGATGGTAATTTTCTATTGCCAACGAACATTAATTATCGAGTCAAGCATTACACTAACTGACTCCATGCCACTTTCAGTGAAACCCAAGCCAAGGACATCTCTTCCTTCTACCAACACCACTCCCGCCGCTCAACATAAGTATAGCCTAACTATGTAACTAGCTACTGCCCCTACTTTGGACTTCTTGTCTGATGTAGCAATATGTAACATCCGCTTCCTACATCAATCACAGGCTGAGGGTTACTCACATAGATCTGTAGAGACTACAATACAATATAATTTTGCTACACCAACCATATCTGCCAGCGCCTGTGCGCGTTAGTGATGTCCACGATGAAGTATAACAAGGGAGCTAACTCATGTAGACTACTATTACAGTCCCCTATTCACAACTTTCCGGCACCTCTCATAAAAACTCGTGGGTATCGCCATTATAAATCAAAACGAGGTTAGAGTGAAACCAAGTTCCGGTCTGGCTTGTTTTGCTTTTCTCAAAGCTTGATGCATGACTTTTAAATATGCCAAATTGCCGAAAACGACGATTGTTAGAGCCAGAAAACGAGTGGGATAAGTATAAAAATGGTGGAGGAAGTACATGCTTAGTGAAAGGATGCAAAAACAATCGTAGAGGCCTGTATTTGTGGCGACTTTGGAGGTGCGTTGATCACTACCCAATGGGTCATGGAGAGTGCGTAGGTCAGGAGCCCTACAAACTGCAAAGCCCTTCAAATAGTGACCAGATAAGAGAGTGGCTGTCAAAACTACATTTAAAACGTCCACCGAAGACAATTTTTGTCTGTTCCTTTCATGTTACTGACCGAGAGCCCACCATTCAAAATCCATCTCCCCATCTGTTTCTTGGTTAGGGCGCGTCCACATGACAAGCTTCGAGCGAAGCTTAGAGCTGCGCTTCAGCTGCGCTGCGAAAAGTCTAACTAGAATTACTGTAGAAGCGTCCACACCAAGAGCGGTAGCCGCGCGGCTATTGCTAGCTTCGAGCAGCGGTAATGTTCTCGGCATTTATCGACGCTCGAAGCTCAAGCGGTGGTTTTGGGTCCTTGACCTTGATTGGTTTTGTGTCCTTGGCCTTGAATCAGTCTTCTTACCACCCTTCGCTTACGGAATCAGAGAACTACAAAATAAGAGATTGTGGCAGAAAAAACAAAAAGATTTTCGAACAGGGAGGTTTGAGCAAAGCTGTTTCAGGAGGTGCCTAAAATGGCAAGGCACTCAAGTTAGTGATTGAGTGAAGATGGTTATAAATTTTATAATAAAATGACCAATTGCTCTTTTCGTATAGTATAGGCCTAATTGACAAAATTGCAGCTTTATCATTTGTGCAGTCGCCATTGAAAAATAATAGTACCCAGTAAGTGCTTTTTTTTCTTTTATTATGTTTTAACACAATTTGTTGCAAATAAAATACAGATCTAGATCTATTAAGCGAATTCACATTTATGTTTTCACTCAGATTTAGAACCGTGCTTATAGTCCCACATTCAACCTAGATTTAGATCTGGATTTTATAACTAAAAAATAAAAGGGCTATGATGGTAAATTATCAATGAACACTTATGATGTAGGTATTGTGTGTTTGATGCCAGCCAATAAAAGTTTACAAAAATATATAGTTAACATTTTAACTTGGGTTTATTTCTTTGTAGCTTTGTAAGGGGGGGGAGTGGGGGGGGGGGGAAACAAGAGAGAGAAAAGGGGAAGGCTGAACAGTAAATGACCAACATTTGGGTGGAGTGCATGATTGCAGGTCCATCTTTTTTTTAAATTTGCACTCTTTGTTTTATTTTTTTTTAAATAGTACATTCCATGTTGATCTTAAAAGTGACCAACTTTAGATTTGTATACGTATAGAGACGTATATGAACATGGGAAAACTAAAGTCACGAGAGTCTCATCCTTCATTATCACTGCCGTCAGTTAGTTCAGCAAAGTTATATTAACTGTAGCTTTCCTGCCAGTTCACTGCACCAACCCTGACAAAATACTCAACCAGCTGTTCTCTCACCCATGCTAAGTATTGTCCAGGACGACCTGAGTAACACCCCATCCGTCTGTCCTGTTCGCCACGGACTTGAGTATCATCCCAGATCTCCGTGTCCTTTTTTATATCAGCGCTTTCATGATGGATGACTGCATTGTGCAAGGCAACAGTGCTAGCACAATGTTGTCAGCAGTGCAGATTGCTGTTTTCAGCACTTACCATTTTCCAGCAAACACTACAAACCCGCATTCTACACAACCGCTTGCCATGGCGATAATTGAAGAATGATATCGACTGTGTTGATGCGTGTTATTAGGTATGGCTTGGGCGATAGGCTGGGCTACCTACCAAAAAAATAGGAAAGGTGAATGTTGGAATTTGGTAGTGGGACATATTTACTGTATTCCCTTCAAGGCAGAGTTTCATCTGAAACCTGGATAATATGCCATCACTCTCTTTCCCGTAGGCTCCAACTTCAACAGAAATAAATTTTAGTTGCGGGTCTGCGATGCCTTGCAAAACCACAGATAATAACCTTCTGAACGACAGCATCACGCTAGCAGGCAGCTAGCTGTAACAGCTTGTCATGTGGCCACCCAAGCTGTCACCGAGCGTACAGCCAGCTGTGCAGCTAGCTTGCCGCTAGCTTTTTGACGCTTTTGGTGTGGCCAACCACCGCTCAAAGCTCAAAGCTCGTCCAACGCTACGCCACCGCTAGCTCAAAGCGCAGCTCGTCATGTGGACGCGCCCTAACGACAGCAAAGTGAAGATCGGCAGAAAGCCACCACGAAAACGCCAGTCGTCAGATGGAAGAGCTAGCGATACAACGATTAAAGAACGATCATCGACAGAAAGTGAAACAGGACCTGAAGAGTCTTGTAGTTTTCCATAGCTTCGCCGTCGCAACCTTCACAAAACACGAAGAAGTTGACTATGTCACGTATGTGAGGGTACGATAGCAGTGGCCCGTGACACATGTTGTCTTCCCACTGTAAACTTGACTGTCACAACTGGGACTTCAAATCCAACATGCATTCCCTGCAACACTTTCTCTTTTATGCTCCCACCAACGCTTTCTCCTGTGATTCGACATAATTATTCTTGAATATTTGGAAATAACTCACTCAAAACACTCGGATAAACAATACGCGGAGAAAGAAACCGGAAGTATGTTTCACGGTAACGGAAAGAGTTACCCCTCTTACATGGGGGATTCCCGTTGGTGCATAGGATAGCAGAAAAGTGTGAATACGCTACATGTCCGGGGACGTTAATGTACCCAACGCAACGCAACGTAGACTACTGATTACAGCAGACGCTTTTGTATTACACCAGTGCTGCCTACGACAACATAGAAAGGAACAGGGTTGATAGTCTTTACTTTTTTTCTTTAAAGAAATAAATTTTCTTTAATTTGGGTAAAACGTTCAAGAAATAACGTTTATTGGTAGCTGTACCATGCATCAAGCATGTACCATATGTGAGATTCGTGCATTTGTTCCACACTCTTGTAACATGAACTTGTACGGTACCAGCCGTACTGAATAACCTGACGTGGAGGGTAGGCTAATCAAGGGTTACATTGTTTTGCGCAGCATGTTCTGAGCTGTACCCTAGTGATATCATCTTCATTTTCAACCCTGCCAGCCTTGGAGTGAACGCTACTGGCTGGGTGACACAGTTCATCTCCTACACCATCACCAACCAGCAGCTGGAGCAAGGCTTCCAGGTCAGTCCAATGGCGATGACTGTAAGGATGATGATGACGACGACGACGACGATGATGATGAAGATGATGATGATGATGATGATGATGATGATGATGATGATGATGATGATGATGATGATGATGATGATGATGATGACACCCATTGCACCAAGGTACCAGCGCACTCAAGATACACCTCTAATCTTCGCTGCGTAGCGTGAACAGGAAATATCGTAATATCGCCAAGATAATAACTTGAGTCCGCTATGAGCGGACGAGGCTACCTGCGAAATCACGGAAAAAGCGCAATTTCACTGTAAATATATACAGAATGTTGCTCTACAACATTCCGCTCTTTCCGTCTCAAAAACCCAATTGCCTTGTTGGATTCTTAAATTGCATGAAACCAAGTGAGGACACTATCCGGCGTAAACAAACGGTTCAAAAACATTCTCAAACGGTTCGTAAAAGACAGTTGACCTAGAAACTAATACAGTTTGACCTAATTCGTCCCCTAGAGGAGACGAAACTTACATTTTTCTATTTTCATGAGTTCACTACAGTCAAATTGTGCTTTTTCCGTGATTTCGCAAGTAGCCTCGTCCGCTCATAGCGGACTCAAGTTATTATCTTAGCGATATTACGATATATCCTGTTCACGCTACTCAGCGGTACTTTCAACTGTATCTTGAAAGCGCTGGTAGCCATGCGCAATACCTCATGATGATGAAATTGATGATGATGATGATCATGATGATGATAACATTAGTGGTGGTCAAGGCAGTGATTGATGTGCCTATCCTTTTATGATGCATCAAGGGCAGACAAAACCGACTGTTCGGGACAGGTAGAACCGGCTACCAGACAGGTTAGATCGCTACCCAACCTGTCCAACGGGACAGGTAGTTTTCAACTGCGGAGCCAATGATGTTGGCTAAGCAAAAACAGAGCGCTACACTTCACAAGCGACACTGAAACAGTAGTCAAGGCGTCGCAAAAATGTGAAGCAGTTGTACACAGTCAGAGCAGATACATCATCTTTGATTTGATGCTATTTTAATCTAAGCCAATGAGAAAATACCTTACAGCCAGACTTGGGGAGACGTTGCCTAGTTAGGGAAAGAGGTGCAATCGAACACTAAGGCGCTATAACAATTCACTGGAATATTTTACATTTAGTGTTTCTTCGACAAAATTGGAAGTAAAGTTCGGACAGGCTGCAAATGTTGTGGGACAGGTTTTAAAAAAAAAGTTGCTGTCGGGCTCTGTACATGTATGCAGAAATCCAATATGTTCTTCTCTCATGAATGATACATAAGCCTACGGAAGGGGAGTTGAGAAAAGATGATAACGACGATGGTTTGAGGCGTCAATGTAAAAACAACATCTATCCTATTCCTATCCTTGCGCCCTCAGCATGTCGTCTTCATGGTGTGGAGCGGCGCACAAAAAAGCGTGAACTTTGGCTTGGTTTGGATTGGAGAGAATCATGTGTTTTTGGTGTGGCCATCTTATGGTGAATATAGTCTAGATCTTATCTCATCTTATGGTGAACACATACTATATATTTTATTAGGCTTACTTGTCTATGACGGCCTACTAGCGCCAAAACCGAGAGTTACAATTATCACGAGATAATTGAAATTATTACGTGTTCTGTGTAATTTACAGAGATATCGGTAATCCGCAGTGTTAATTAATAATTATCAGTATTTGCCACGCTTTCCTAGCGCCAAAACCTGATAATTACAAATAGCATGAGATAATTACAATTATCAAGAGATAATTACAATTATCAAGCGATAATTACAATTATCACTAAAAATTATAAATATAAAATTAATATTGATGAGCATGCGCGGCCCGATGCGCGATGCTCATGCGCCGCAGCGGCACTGTTCCCAGCACGCCTGGTTTTTTTGGCCCTAGTAAAGCGTGGCCAAAACTGAAAATTAGTAGTTAACACTGTGAATTACCGGTATCTCTGTGAATTACACCGAACACGTGTTGATTACAATTATCGCTGATACACGTAGTAAGTTTTGCAAGTTTTGACACTAGTAAGCCGCCTTACCAGAATTAAGCATGATCACGTGAAAATTATAATTTATTATCAAGTGAAAATTTTAATGATTAATATGTGATAATTAAAATGTTCAGTTTGGCGCATTTCCAGGCGGATTGATAGAGCCAAATCTGAAAATTAAACATGATCACGCGAACATATTTGTAAATTTTCAATGATAATTGTAATTATCTCTTGATAATTGTAATTATCCCATGATATTTGTAATTATCACATGATAATTGTAATTATCAGGTTTTGGCGCTAGTAGGCCGCCAAGCCATTGGACAACACGATGACCTGCTAACAGTGGTGAAGAAACGGAAACTCCGATGGTATGGCCACGTCACCAGATCATCAGGCCTTGCAAAGACTATTCTGCAATTTCACAGTGCAAGGAGGTAGAAGAAGAGGGAGACCGAAAAAGAGGTGGGAGGACAACATTCGAGAATGGACTGGTTTGACACTGAGCGAAGCCATCAGGGCTGCTGAGGACAGAGAAAGATGGAGTATGCTGGTTAAATGATCATCTGTGGTGCCCCTACGACCTTCGGGTTACGGGACAGGATAGGATAGGATAGGATAGGATAGGCCGCCATACTTGTCCTTATGTGTTTGTGTGTTCGTGTTCACTACGGTGATGTCATTACATAACTTTCCATGCGTTTGTGTGTCTGTTCAGTACGGAGTGGTGTCAAATGACTGCCCCGCCGATCTGGGTTTCGCACTCAACGCTTACAACACGATCTGCGACATCCGCAATCACCTCGACCGCTTCTGTCGCATCAACCTGCCCGGCCTCGTCAATAAGGCAGCTCGCTGGAGCTTCACGCAGAACAATGGCGGCAGAACAGAAGCCAGCAAGGTCGCCGTCATCTTCGTCGGCAAGACAAGGGTCAGTCAAGGTCAAATTTCTGCACGAAAATAAGTCATGCTGTCGTGTAGTATAGTATAGTGTGGCGTAGTGTAGTGCAGTGTAGTGTATTGTAGTGTAGTGTAGTGTAGTGTAGTGTAGCGTAGTGTAGTGTAGTGTAGTGTAGTGTAGTGTAGTGTAGTGTAGTGTAGTGTAGTATAGTGTGGCGTAGTGTAGTGTAGTGTAGTGTAGTGTAGTGTAGTGTAGTGTAGCGTAGTGAAGTGAAGTGTAATGTAGTGTACTGTAGTGTAGGATAGCGTAGCGTGGCGTAGAGTGGTGTAGTGTAGTGTAGTGTAGTGTAGTGTAGTGTAGTGTAGTGTAGTGTAGTGTAGTGTAGTGTAGTGTAGTGTTTGTAGAGTAGCGTAGCGTAGTGTAGTATAGTGTAGTGTAATGTGACGTAGCCAAAACGATAATATTATACGAAAAACAAAATAAGGTATTACATCAATAATCAGGCTAGGCATAATATAAATAGTTTCAGTACATGCCGACATCAATGTGAAAGTACTTCATCATATAAGAAAACTACACCAAAGACTAAAATACTATACTGAACTTTCAAACAAAAGTAAGACTAACAAAAATGTTTCCTCATCAAGTGCAGCAGAATACTCCTAAAGCGAATGAGCAATTTATAAAACAGTTCACTACGTCATTTCCGTCATGCGCAGATAATTCCAAAGCGCAATACAGATAAATTATATGAAATCAAACTTATGACCTTCTATAACCCAATTGGATAGAATTACTTCTGCGATCTTTTATTGTAGGAAATATTAATTGAATAGGCCTGATGCATGCTTTTTTACACAATTAGATTGTGTGATACTGATGTTTATAATTTAATTAGATACACTAATTGGATTACATTCATTGTTTGAGATAAATAATAATAATAATAATAATAATAATAATAATAATAATAATAATAATAATAATAATAATAATAATAATAATAATAATAATAATAATAAATTGCATTTATACAACGCATTTTTCATTAGAATAACAACTCAATGCGCTTACACACATCATTCGTACGCATCATCACAACATTCGCATTACATCATGTACAGCATCATTAAAAAAGTATTATTACTGTTCATACTATTACACAGAAAACGTGGATAAACATAATAATAATGATAAATGATAATTATTACTACAATGAAATGTAATATTCTACAAAACGATACAATGACATCACTCTCCCACAATATCATACGCAACTAAGGCTAAGGGCGTCAGCCTAATCAAGACTGATGCTAGTTTTGGGGTAAAATAATTATCTTCATTTATAATGTAGATCCCAATAATAATGTTCGGCACTGTATTAACTTATAAATGTCCGAGGAGTGGCATACTTGAATCGTTTGTATTCAGTGAGTGATCTAAGAGTTTGAAAATGTGGCTAGTGAGCAATAAATTCATTGCTTCCGCTTCCGGTTTGTTGCCTCACGCAGATGGATAGTGCAGCATTGAAAAGAGCCATTCAGGAGCTACTTGACCAGGGCACACGGGTCTTCGTCGTCGCTACGGATTCGGGAGTCTGCCTTTCGCTTCCAAATGGAACTGTTCTCCTTGACTACGGATCTTCCTTTTCGCAAGCGCAAAAATTAGTCACTCACATCTGTCGTCAGGACGAGGGAAAATGTCTAATGTTTAGACGAAGCTGCAATTAAGCCTGCGCGTATTGTACCGCTAGTGAAATGTATTTACGTTAATATTTATTTATTTATGCTTTTATTTAAATGTGTTGATGCATTTATTTATGAATTATTTATTTATACGTGCATTTATTTATGGCTTATTATTTATTTGTATGCGCAAATGTCTATTGGAAACTAAAAAAGTTGGCAAGCCCAGCAATTTCTGCGACTCAATTTTATGTTACTTTTCTTTGTGCATGTTTTTTGGTTTGTTTCTCTCGGTCATCTTTAGTTACATTATTTATTTATTTGTTAATTTGTCTTTTTTTATTAGTTACTTATATTATTTTATTTTATTTTTTATTTTTATAATTTGTATATATATATATATTACACCTCGAGAAAATTGAGAAACAAACATGTTGCCACAACACCCTGTCTGTGACATATGTCGTCAGAAAACGGTTATGCGACTGATATACACTATATATATATATATATATATATATATATATATATATATATATATATATATATATATATATATATATATATATATATATATATATATATATATATATATATATATATATATCTGGACGTGGTATCTTTGCTTTTGTGTGTCGTTGCAACAGGTTCAGTAAGCAGTAGAAAAATTATGAAGAAAACGACTAGAAGCTCGGCCCTGCACGTGCTTGTCTCTGCGTCCATTGGCTAGCTGCACATGTATTTTTATTACAAACACTGCTGAAGTATTATGTGTTGCAATATTACTACCTAAAAATATTACTAAAATACACTATTACAAATATCACTATCATTAGTATACATTACTAACTAGCCTAATTTCTGAAGCGACAGCTGTAGATGTTTCATGGAAACCCTCGAACCTTCTGGAAGAAACACAAATGTTGGTAGGGCGCAGCATATGCTTCCACAAGCAGGGATTTCAATTGGTAGGTCTATTTACTAGGTGGTCAGCGATGAACGGTGCCTTCATTGCTGTGATCGTGAAGGAGTTAGCGCTTATCCATTGTACTGTGCAATACAAGCGCTGAAGTCGGGACGGCGTTCGCCTGATGATTCACACGTGTCATTAGGCCTTTAAGTCTTGCAATCATTGTTCAAGAAAACAAAAATTGTAAACCATGATTGAGACGCAAACGAGCGCTTATGCCAAGCCTACTTTTCCTTTCTTGATACAAAGGGTGAGGATGGGGGACCAGAACCTACAACGCCCGTCCCACAGGCGCTTGTATCAGAACGCGCGAGCGCCTATGCCTGTGACGCGTCTCCTTTTGGTTACCAAAGGGAGACGCGTCACAGGCATAGGCGCTCGCGTGTCCTGATACAAGCGCCTGTGGCCCGTTCCTAACTGTTAACAAGGAACACCAGCGACGCCTGGCCCGTGAGTACTGCAAGCAAGGGGGAAGAACTCGGAGAATTACATGCTGTGTTGTTGCGCTTTCTGTCCATGATTTTTTTTTTAAAAAAGCTTGATTCTGTACTTTGACATGGTTTGTGACAAGTTAGCTATTGAATTGTGTAGTATTCTTCTGGGATTCGTGTACAAGATAGAGCGATTTATTATGACTGCTATTGTGTCGTGCGATGACCAAAAAACAGCCAGTCTTTGTTAGTGAGAAATTAGAGTTTGCACAACCTTAATAAGAACGTGATGAGGGGCATGTCTAGTGTGAAGTTTGAGGGTGGCCATAGGTTGCGAGATCCTGACAAGCAAGCCATCAAAACGCTAACCGATAAGGACTACTTCAAGACACAAAATGTAAGACCTTTACAAAATGGTGACTAGGAACTTTTTATTTTTGATAGACTAGTTGGAACTTCGCTGTTTTTACTATTTTGTTAGTGACTTCTATTTCTTTATTGTTATGTTTACAGCAATAATATTAGGATATTCCGGACACTTGGAAGCATACCGTTTATGCATTACAGGCTATACAAATCGATCTGCTAAAAAATTCTTAGAGTGTTGCCTGTGTCACCATTACAGACGGAAGAGAAGATTTGTGCAGTACTGTGTGTCTTTAATTGTCATTTCACTTCCTTCAAATGAATATTTCATGCCTGCCTATCTCTTGGAAACATTTAGGATGACATTTTTTGTTTTATTAAAACACTTTATTGTCCAGTAAGCATTAAAGTACGCTGATAAGTAGATTCTATATAATGAATTACATTGTTATAAAAACTAAATTCAGTTTATTATATGCATTGTTTGGTCTCTGTTTACAGTGTTATTTTGTGAATTTGGGTTCAGAGTTTGGTGCTGTTTCAAGCATAAGCGAAGATAGGACTGAGGTCTGATAAAAGATGTTTGGCATTATTCCGTGCAGACTCCGAATTCAGTGCGTGAAACGTTGTCTTCCGTTTGACCTTTCTTCATTTTTTTTTTTACTTTGTGTGAGGCTTTCCAGCGCAAAATTCATCTTTCGTAATTTCGTGTGACAAAGTTGGTCTTCTCTTCTCCATTGTTAAATTTAATTAACTTCGTGGGAATTTGTTTAGTTTTTTAGTGCCGTGTTATGTTTTCTAATATTTTACGTGTTTAGCTGTACAAATGAGCATTTTGAATAACATGAAATTATTGACATTGGTTCTTTTGTTTTTAAATTATGATTAATCATGGTTTTTTAGGTTTTTTTTAAATGTTTATGCTTATTTTTCTTTCTTTTTTTTTTCTTTCTGAAAACCAGAATACGCTTTGCTTTTGGCATTTTCAGCGGAAAAAAAAATCATTGTGCACTTACATTTTTCACAAAATTACATCTGCAATTTATTCGACGCATGCTTAATTTGGACTTTTATTGGAACATAATGCTGTGACGTTTTTATAATGTTCCGCCATTTTATGTGCATGCGAGTAAGTCAATTTTTTAAAACTTTTGTGGTGATTTTGAACAAAGTGCGGTTGTGTATTTACACAAGCAATAAAAAGGTTGGAAACGTCATGAACGGTTTGATTTTAGATTTATGTTGATGAATGCAAATGTGTAACTAGAAACTTATATTTTCCCATTCCATCCCCCTTTCCACTGTCTCTCATT